>JAQPPZ010000269.1:0-486770 GCA_028583015.1 Wollemia nobilis
GTAAATTATTCTTAAACTAAAATATAAAGTCTAAAGAATAATATTTGAATTAGAAAATAATTCTATTTTATGTAAAAACATTTCCACCCAATTAATAAATAAAATAAGGGTGCTAGGAATATTTAATTTGTGGAGAAAATTTATTTCCCCATTTCTAGAAAATATTAAAAAGTAACCAATCACTTTTTAATATTTGATAGATGCCACTTGTCACACATCTCAAGATAATATTGTTATAATATTAAGGCAATTTTAGGGTTGTAGTAGAAAAGCTTATCTTTAAATAGAGGTGTTGTCTACTACATATTGATATATCATGTTGATACATATTATTTTATAAGATTGAAGCATTCTTGTATTGTTGAATTATTGAGTAATATAGTGAGCTTCATAGTGGATGTTTCTCTTCTTCATTTGAAGTAGGGTTTTACCACTTAATATTGGTGTTGTGGGTTTTCCTCTTTTGTGTGTGATTGATCTTGTGGAACATTCTTCGATCTTGGGGAGACTTTGCTTGTCTCACATTTGATATCAGAGCGGTTGGGATCTCCATCAAATGTCTTCAATCCTTTGAGGTGAAAAACCCATTAAGGTATATTTTTTTTTGTTTTAATACATGCATTTGATATTTAGGTATTTTATGCATTTGATATTTGGGTAAAATTATTTTGCAAATTTGCCATTAGGGTTTATAGATTTATTGCATTTTTTTTAATCTAGTCATTAGATCTTTTGCAAATGGTTTTTTTTATTTTAAATATATAAATTTTTGGCATTGAGCTTTTTCTAGAAGGATTTTGGAGCCCAACGGACCCCATGGTTGCATCTTAAAGGCCCAAAAACCCTATTTCCATATATTATTTGCCCTATTTTGGTGAAAAATAAATCTGAGGTAATTTTTTTTTTATTTGGGGGCCAAATGGCCCCCCACCCATTTTGTTGTACAGTCTGATTTTTTTTTAATTATTCTATTTTTAATAAAAAAAACAATCATTTATAAAAAAAACAGTCATATTTTTTTTATTCTATTTTTTAATAAAAAAACTATCATTTAATTAAAAAAACAGTCATTTTTTTATTATTCTATTTTTAATAAAAAAAGTCATTTAATAAAAAAAAATAGTCATTTATTATTCTATTTTTTAATAAAAAATAGTCATTAATTTTATTTTAAGACCTAATAGTCTTTTTTTTTTTTGCATAAATTGAAATGCATTTTTTATTATTGTATAATGCAACTAGAATCCTTAAATGCAATTTTTGGCAAATTTTAGTCAAATTGTCAAATAATTTAGACCTTATAGTCATTTTTTTCTCACATTAACAATGGTTGTTTGTGAGTTTGCTTGTTTTGCAAGGTTATCCAAGTATGTTATAGAGTATACAAGGCAATTTTGGATCAACTTTTTCACTCTCTTCCCCCTATTTTTATTAATTTCTTATAATCTCTCTCAAGCATTTTCTTGAAGCATAATGTAAATAAATGTAACTTGCATCTCTCATAATGAAAGTAAGAGAGAGAAAGAGAGAGAGAGAGAGAGTGTATTTGTGTTTTCTCTATTTTGCATCTCAACTAATCTAACTACTAACTTACTAACTTGCTACTAAACAATCTACTAACCAACTAACTTGCAATTTACTAATTTTCATATTAATCAAGAAGGTTAAAAATGAATCAACTTACTAACCACTACTTTAGTATTTGATTAAAATTTACTTAATCTTACAACACAGTTTATATTTGTTAAACACCTATTGAATCTAAAAGAATCCGCTCTATCTGTAGCAAGTCCTTTTTGGGTCCTCATACCCATACCCTTTTGGGTAGCTTGGTTGACCTTGGGTGAGATGAATTGGCAATTCATTAGGCTATAACAAAACCTTAAATAATAACTTACCAACTTATTGACTATATAACATTTAACAAAAGTTTTATGGTTCAATCCAAGTTAGTTTATTTTGTTACAAGATTATTGTTATGGTTAGTTACCTTATTATTACAAGTTGATCTTTGTTTATTTTATTTATTTAATTGTAATATGGTTATAGTTTTTTATTGCAATATGGTTATAGTAGTTCATGATGATGTTGATTATCTTTCATGATGATGCTTATATCTCTTGATGATGCTTAATTTTGATTATCTTTCATGATGTTTATATTTCATGATGTTTATCTTTCATGATGATTATATTTGATGATTGAAAAGTATATTACTTGAAAGTTATGTTTTTTTTTTTATATATGCAAGTATGTTTATATAATTTCTTATTGCATCATTTATTTCCTTTGTCAATGCATCTTATGTTTTGATTATGTTCACTTTCTAGAATGGTTGATCATGGAATATCCTTCACACCTAAGAACATCCTTGATGGATCAAATTTTTGAATTTGGGAACCAAGGATGAGGGCTGAATTTCAAGCAAGAAAGTTATGACCCATTGTGAATGGAGATGAAGCAATCCCAACCCAAGCAAGGGCACTTGAGACATAAAACAACAAGAGTCACCTTGCAATTTCCATGATTATCAATAGTGTGAGTGATGATATATTGCTCACTGTAAGCCATTGTGAGCATGCTAAAGATGCATGGGATTTTCTAAAACAAATCCATCTAGGGTCCAACACATCAAGGAAATTCACTTTATTGTCCAAAATTCTTAGCACTATGCAAGGTGAATAATAAGGTGCCTTGATCTTCCTCTCAAAGATGAAAGACATGAGAACTCAACTATTGGCTTGTAATTGTGATTGGATAAGTGAGAAGCTCTTAAGTTTTATCATTTTGAGGAACTTTTCAAGAAAGTTCAAGAATTTTATCATCATTATTGAGACTAGGCTAGAGCAAGAAGAGGATGGCATTCCTCTCAACACTCTTTCACAATTATTGATTCAACATGAAGAGTATCTTAATAGAGACAAAGTGAATGGTCAAGTTGTCAAGGAGAAGAATGTTGCCTTGAGTTCCACTAAGGCTTCCTTCAAGAAGAAATACAAGGGAAGGAAAAATCAAAATTTCCAACCCAATAAGCCTAGAGTTGATTTCACTTGCAACTTTTGTAGAAATAAAGGCCACAAGGAACAAAATTGTTTCAATAAGAAGAAGATTGCAGAAAAGGAAGAGCAAGAAAATGCTAAGGGACAAGGACCTAAGAAATGGTTTGGCAAGGTAAAGAAAAGAACAACAATGTAAAGCAAAATTCTAATAAAAATGCCTTTGTTTGTGCCCTCTACTCCATTGAATCATCTAATTCTAATGAATGGGTGTTAGATTTTGGATGCACTAACCATATGTGTTTTGAAAAGGATAAGTTTGTGGACTTTCATAAGCACTCTTCAATTCGGCTTGTCATTGGTGATAATACTAGACTTCAAGTAGAAGGTGTTGGCAATGTTGTAATTGAAGGGAAATTACTTGATAATTTCCTATATGTGCCCAACCTTAGGAGAAATTTAATTTTATTTTTGCAAGTTTCTAGAAGTGGTCACACTATTGAGTTCAATGCAACTTCATGGAGCATTAGGAAAGTCATGCTACCAATCATTATAGGTTATGTGAAGAATAATATTTATGTGTTAGGTGATGCTCCTCCTAAAGTGTGTTTAGCAACTAATGTTTCTCCTAGTAGCAAGCTTTGGCACTTAATGTTAGGACATACAAACTATCAAAATATTAAAATTATGAAGTCCAAAAATTTGGTTAAAGGCTTGCCTAACATTTCACCTATTCATGGTTTGTGTGAAACATGCATCTTAGGCAAGATGAGCAAATAAAATTTTGCAAAGGACAAGTCAACAATGGCCACACAAATTCTTCAACTCATTCATACAGATATTATGGGTCCATTACATGTTAGATCACTTAGTGGTGCATCCTCTATTTTTACCTTTATAGATGATTATTCAAGAACGATCTTTGGGTATCTACTTAAGAATAAATAAAATTGTTTTGAGACATTCAAGGAGTTCAAAGCTTTGGTAGAAAATCAAAAGGGAGCAAAGATCAAAATGATTAGAAGTGAAAATGGAGGGGAGTACAATAGCAATGATTTCAATGAGTTTTGTTCTTCTCATGGGGTCAAAATGCAGTTTACTTGTCCATACACTCCTTAACAAAATGGTGTTGCAAAGAGGAAAAATAGGACAATCATGGAGATGGTAAGATACATGCTTGGTGACCACTTACCTCAATTTATTTGGGGTGAAGAAGCTAGTACAAAAATCTACATTCTTAACAGGTGTCATTCAAAATCAGTTGATAGGAAGAATCCTTATGAGGTTTGGAATGGTAAGAATCCAAATTTATCACACTTAAGAGTGTTTGGATGTGATGCATTTTCATATATTCCTTCAGAAAAGAGGAAGAAATTGGATAAAAAGTCTCAAAAATACATCTTTGTTGGCTATGATGTAGAACATGGAGGCTACAGGTTATACTCACCTTCTTCATGCATTGTATTTATTTCAAGATATGTCAAAATCAATGAAGACCTTCTTGAGTTAGAAAAGTGTGGGCCTTGTGTCAAAAGGACCAAGTGGTTGGATCATTCTAGGGGTTCTAAAGAACAAAATTCAGTTAGCCAAAGGATAAATAGAAGTATGACACTTAACATGTCTCTTCTAGCTAAGATAGAGAATGATCATGAGCCTACTTCTTACCAAGAAGCTTCACAACACTCTTGTTGGGTTGATGCCATGAAGGTTGATATGGATTCTCTTCTAAAGAATAAAACTTGGGATCTAGTGCCTTATCCTAATAAGATAAATGTTATTGGGAACAAGTGGGTCTATAGAATCAAGTACAATTCTACTGGAGAGATAGAAATGTATAAGGCTAGATTGGTTGTTAAGGGTTATTCTCAAAAACATGGCATTGACTATGATGAAACCTTTGCACCAATTGCCAAAATGCCCACCATTCGGCTTCTCATTGCTATTGCTACTGCTCAAGGTTGGCAGATTTTTTAGCTTGATGTGAAAAGTGCCTTTCTAAATGGTGATTTGGATGTGGATATCTACATGAGTCAACCACAAGTATTTTTTGTACAAGGTAAGGAAACACTTGTGTGTAAACTAAAGAAAACCTTGTACAATCTAAAGCAATCAACTAGAGCATGTACATGAAGATTTTAGGTTACTTCTTGTCTCTTGGTTTTGACAAATGCTATTCAGATACAAATCTCTATGTGCTTTAGAAGGATAACTTGGTAATTTTAATTGCTCTATTTGTTGATGACCTTGTTATGACTAGAAATGAGAATGAGGCCATTTTTTATTTCATCTCCAAATAAAATCATAGTATGAAATGACTGAACTTGATCTTCTACACTACTATCTTGGCATGCAAGTTTATCAGCATGAGGATTGTACCTTTTTGAGTCAATCCAAGTATATTGAATATCTTCTTAAGAGGTTTTATTTGGAGGATGGAAATCCTACTTCCATTACTATTTCTACAGGGGTTAAGTTGGAAGTAAGTACAAAATCCCAGTTGGTTGATGCTACATTGTATAGGTAGCTCATTGGTAGTCTTCTTTATGTTACCATCACAAGGCCAGATATTATTTTTGTAGTTGGTTTGATGGCTAGGTTCATGCAGAAACCTTATATTGAGTGCTTACAAGCTACCAAGAAGATTTTGAAGTACCTTTCAGATACTAGATATTTGGCACTCAAGTATTCTAGGCTTCCTTCCTTTGCTCTTTATGGCTATGCTGATTCTAATTTTAGAGAGGATAGAATAGACATAAAGTCTACCATAATATATGTTTTTAGTATTGG
Source organism: Wollemia nobilis (assembly GCA_028583015.1). NCBI lineage: Eukaryota > Viridiplantae > Streptophyta > Pinopsida > Araucariales > Araucariaceae > Wollemia > Wollemia nobilis. Next base: position 5,784 of record JAQPPZ010000269.1, read on the forward strand.
GTCTGCAACTATATCTTGGTCTTCCAAGAATCAAGATACAATTGCTATTTCTACAACGAAAGTGGAGTATAAGGCTACAACAATAGCTGCACAGGAAGCAGTTTGGCTTCATACCCTCATGAAGGAAATTGGCTTTGAGCAATTTGGTCCTTCATGTTTGCTCCTCGATAATCAATCAGCTATTGCCTTGGCTAAAAATCTTGTAATGCATCAAAGGACAAAGCATGTTGAAATCCAAGCCCACTTTATGAGAGATAAGGTATTGGATGGGACTATTCAGTTGGAGTATTGCCCATCATCTTCTAATTATGCTAATTTTTTCACCAAACCTCTTCCCAAGGAGCAGTTTTGTAAGATGAGGGACTCACTTGGTTTGATGAAGTTGTCCTCAAGGGTGAATGAAGTGTAGTTACACTTGTGTGATGAAAAATTCATCCTTATGAGGTATTTTGTGCTATATATGAGTTGATCTTTGGTGGTATAATTGATTTTTACATCTCTTTTGAACATGGTACTTTCGTGTTTGCCTTGTGCAACTTTTGTACATGTTACTTTGTATGATATATGATGCAATTGCTTTATGTGACTCTTTTACATGGTACTTTCTTGTTGCCTTGTGCAACTTTGTAAATATTTTTATGTAGTTGGCATTATGCAATTGGTTTATCATGGTACTTTCTTGTTAGCATTTATGCTACTTTTGTACATGATATTTTATGGTTGGATTTATGCAACTGGTGTGCACACTTTATTATTTTCATATACCTTATGCAAATCTTGTACATGGTACTTTTTTGTTAGCCTTGTGCTACTTTTGTACATGGTACTTTAGAGTTTGCATTATCATGGTACTCCTTGTTTGCTTTATGTAACTTTGTACATGATATTTTTTTATCAACTATATAGCACGTGACTATAAGTATGGATTGGCATCTTTTTGTGATGACTTATAGTTCACTATTTGTTAGATCAGTTTTGATATCATCTTTGGATATTCATATATGTTGTGGTGAATATATTTATGATGATGTATCTAACTGATCTTATGTTGAGATGCTTGTAGCTTGTAGATACTCCCATTTGGGGTTTTGTAGGCTTATTGAAGACACCCTTGTGATGTTTTCTTCTTGTCATTTACAACCACTTGTTTTTGATGGATCGCTTTGCAAGCTGCTTGTATCTGAAGCTACTCCATTGGGGGCTTGCAGTCTCATTTTGGCCCATTTTGTATTGGTGCCTTATTGTAGACCATTCTCGGTCATAGAAGCTCATTGTAACTATATTACTCATTTGATTCTCATCCCCATTTGTATCTTTATGGGGAGAATTTTTATTTGTTTCATAATTCCTTTTCCTAATATTGCATTAAGGGGGAGTGTTGGAATATGTAATGCAACATTGTGTAAATTATTCTTAGACTAAAATATAAAGTCTAAAGAATAATATTTGAATTAGAAAATAATTCTATTTTATATAAAAATATTCCCACCCAATTAATAAATAAAATAGGAGTGTTAGGAATATTTAATTTGTGGGAAAAAATTATTTCCCCTTTTCTAGAAAATATTAAAAAATAACCAATCACTTTTTAATATTTGATAGATGCCACTTGTCACACATCTCAAGATAATATTGTGATAAGATTTGTCACACATCTCAAGATAAGATTGTGATAATATTAGGGTAATTTTAGGGTTGTAGTAGAAAAACTTCTCTTTAAATAGGGGTGTTGTCTACTACATCTTGATATATCATGTTGATGCATATTATTGCATAACATTGAAGCATTCTTGTATTGTTGAATCATTGAGTAATATAGTGAGCTTCATAGTGGATGTTTCCCTTCTTCATTTGAAGTAGGGTTTTACCACTTAATATTGGTGTTGTGGGTTTTTCTATTTTGTATGTGATTGATCTTGTGGAGCATTCTTCGATCTTGGGGAGACTTTTCTTGTCTCACAACTGCTCCACAACTAGCCCCAAAAATTGGGGACCCACATTTTTGTTTTGGCATTTGGGTGTTTGCATAATGGGTTTAAGTGTCTAATGCTTGGTTTATTTTGAATTTGTAGTTATCGTTAGTTGTTGTCGAGAATATTGCATTGTCAATGGCTTTTGTCATCAATTTCTTGTCGATGAATTTTGTCTTCAATTTCTTGTTGATAACTTTTTCTTATCGATAAGTTTTTATTATCGACGATATTTTTACTGTCAAGTCAATTTTTATTGTTTTTATTTAGAATTGATAAATACAAAATGCACAATAAATGGTAGTGTGACCTCCAAGAAAATATGTCTATAACATTTGGTTGTGTTGCAAAATCCATATAGGGTAAAAACGTTACGGGACTCCAAACAAAATATCGATAATGCGCATAATATCAACAGTAACAATGTCATAATTTTTTTAAGGTTGCATTGTATGGAGGATATGGAAAGTTTGGAGTGCCACAACATCAACATCAAACACCCAGTGTGAATTTGAGATGCTACGAGTTGATACATAAACACCAACAAGGGAAAGCTTCATTGCTCAAAATGGAAATGAGTCGTATCGGCACAAGGAGAAAATGCAACATAGATGTCAATGACCATAGACAAAATGAGGAATGAAAATGGTAGTGAGGACTATAATTTGTAGGTTTTGTCAGCTAATAGTGTGGCATCCAATGAGGTAGCACTCGATGATGGATAGAATCTTGACATAGATGGTGAAGAACTAGTTCCATAAACAACAACAATGGGTTAAAGGAAAACTCGAAACTTAGAGTTTGGAGGTGCCAGAGTTGACGTGGAGCTACCTACATGTCACGTGATGTGATACAGAGAGAAACCCAACCCACAACAACTCAGAACACACGGTGATAGTTTACGTAGCATACAACATGGTAGAATATGAGTGATCTTGTAGATGGGGTATTGTATTATTATGATGGATATTTTAGGCACATTGTTTTAGGTTATAGGAATATTCTCGATTATGCATAACAGACAAAACTCCTCCCCAATATAACACTCACATTCAAAATTCCTTGAAGACATTTTTTGTTCATGGTTAATGCAAATTGGATATGCACAGGTGTGATCGCAGGTAAAATAAAGCTACATTAAAGGGGATTAAATCCAAGGGCTTCCACATGGATGGAAGGTGATATAAAATTAAATCAAAATAGTGTAAAGATAAGGGACCTAATATTATAATGCTTTGATGCCCATATCCTTTTGATATTATATTGTATAATGATATATGGATACCATTGTAATAAAAAGAATATTGGGATAAAGTGTTACAAAATAAGGTAAAGAGAAATAAGAGAAAGACGTAGCCAAACAAAGGAGGAAAAGGAAAATTCATTGATGCCAATGAAATGAAGATCCTCATGGGAAAATAGAAGATTGTTCGAAAGCCCAAGAAGGAAAGGAAACAAACATCAAAATCAGAAAAATGTTAAATATCTAGATAAAAAAGTGAGTACAGGGGCTGGAATTTTTGGTAAGGCCAAGCACTGCAAAAATTACTTTGTTAAAAAATTTCAGAAATTTGAGGCCTTGTTAGCAAGAAAGAAGGAGATTTTTGTTTGCATTCTCAAATTTTATTTTTAATCTTTATCCTTTTGGATTCCAGATTTATAGATGAAGTTTATGCATTTTTTTTATTACTTCATGTGAATGTCAAAATCTGAAATTCATTTCTGAACCCTAGGAGCTAGCACTTAGTTTATTTTGGTTGTGCAAATGCATGCCGAATAGGCTAGGTTGCATGTATGAGTTTCTCACATATTCGGTTTTGTAGGATGAGGGACCATCAAACTAGAAATGCTTTGCATGTTTCTATTTTCAACATTTAAATTTATTTTTAGACTTTATTTTCTATTTTATAAACTTTTATTTTGCATTTTTTTTAAAACTTCAAGTATTAAAATAAAAATCATAAAAAAAATAAAATGACAAAATTAAAAACATGGTTGCATAGAATGAACTTCAATATTTCATAAGAAATAGATTCGAACTCATTCTGATGTCATTTCAATTTTATAATTATTTTTAAAATTTGTTGTTTTTAAGGGTTTTTATAATTTCAAAATTTTTATTTTTCAATTTTTGGAGGTAAATCAGATTTTTATGCTTTCTGTTTTTCATTCATAAACATGATATGACCTTTCCTTCATGAAAATTTCAATTTCAATGAAAGGGGGTTAATTTTGTGGCATTTAATGAGCTATCATTTTTGGAGCAATAAAGATACTTTTCTTCATGAAAATTCTGATTTCATTGAAGAGAGGTAATTTCCCATTACATAAAAGGTCTTGGTTTTAAAGCATGAAATTATTTCTTCTTAATAAAAATTATTTTCATTTAATAGGAATAATTCATTATGATATTTTGAGGCTATTATTTTCAAGCCATAATTTTTTATTTTTTTATGAAAGCTAATTTCATCAAAGAGAAATAATTTATCAATTACATCAAAGAATTTCTTTTTCTTCATGATAAAAACTAAATTTAATGGATATTTTGATCAGTTTAAATTCACTTTTATAGATATATTTAATCTTCTATTTCATACTTAAAGTAAGATTTAATGCAAAATAAAAACTTGTTTAAAATCTATTTAATCCAAAGGAAGATTAAAATCTACCTTAAAATCATTCAAGATAAAAGGAATTAAGGCTACATCGTGGTCATATGAGGGCCAATTCATATTTAATTTTATTTGGCTTCATGAACAATAATTAAAGTAGCATGGTAAAATAAACCAACACATGCCCCTTGTTTATAGTTACTTGCAATCACTAAGGTGTTCCTTGTTGGAATATTCAACATTGTCCTAAATATCTAAGTATTAAGTTAATCTTTAGATTAGCTTTTTCTAAGTTAGTGGTTAGTTTAGCTTTGAGGACATATAGAAAAATCAATTAGAGTTTATTAAAATTGTGAATGAGTCATCTAGATTAAGTTAGAACTCCCACGAGAATAGTCTTTTGTAACCATAATGTGCTGTTATCTAGTTCTTCCAAAGAACTATAAATGTAACATTTTTTACATGAAATATAATATTCATTGATGAAATCTCATTCCTAGCATTGAATTGATATATTTTATTGATATTACTAATACACATGCAAATGCTAATATAGTGGAGACCATAGAGAAGTTGTTTTTTTAACTTCTTTGCAAGAGAGGGTCTTGGGATCCAAACCCTCAGGGAGAGTGTAATGTCACAATTGGGTAAAATTAACACTCAATAGAAAGCAAAGAAAAGGAATATTTGGTAGAAATTGAAGCTACAAATTGCATAGAATTTGGACAGTGAGAAGGCAACATCTGGAGTTGTAAAAAATATTTTTTTAAGGTAGAAAGTTAAAGACTAAAATGCAGAGATTTTGGAAAGTAATTAGAGCTGCAAATTTGATGTTTTTAGGGCAAAAATTAAAATGAAGGAACCTAAAAAATTTGTAATTTAGGAGTGTAAAAATGTGAATCAAATCACCGAGGAGATCAACTGCAAAAGGATATAAAATAGGTTCATAACATTGATGCTATACAAGGTTATTTTTCAAGCATTAAAACTAGCTTATTATATCATTTTTGAAAGAACCATTAAAGGAATCAAAATATAGTCTAAGTTAAGTTTCTCCAAACCATGGAATGAGGCATTGTTATCCTCCTAGAATCTGTAAAACATAAAAATAAATATTGGAGTTAAAGGTTACTTGAAAGGGAGTGATAATAAGAAGCAACATATGTTGTTTTTATATTAAAAATGAGTACTTATTTTTTATAAGTTCTATTAAATATAAGAATATCGAATAGTAAACAAATATAAGGTATATTTGAGTTGTTTAAAGACACCAAGAGGAGCACTAAGAATTACAAAAAATATTGGTGAATAAAAGTGATGCAGGAGCATCCAGTGACATTTGAATCAAGAGCATCTAGTGGAAGCAGAGCAATTTTCAAAAAATTGGCTAAGGAGGGAAGACGTTGCGATTTCATGACATGTCACGAAATCATGACAGAAGAAGAAGAAGAAGGCAAGGAGAAAAATATGTCATGATATCATGATAGAAAAAGTGTCACGATATCGTGACACAAAGTGGAGAGAGGAGCCAGTGGAGAAAACTATCACGATATCATGACAGAAGATGTGTCACGATATTGCGATGCAAGCGAAGAACAAGGCCAGCGAGGAGAAGCTATCGCGATGTCACGCCAAAAAATGTGTTGCGATATCGTGACATAAGTGGAGCAGAGGAGTCAACGAGGAAAAGCTATCACGATATCGCAATAGAAAATGTGTCACGATATCGTGACACAAAATGGAGAAAGAAGCCAACAGGGCCAACTGTCGTGATATCGCAACAGGTTTCATAGGAGAAGCAAGGGTGCCAAGGATGTCGTGATTTCATGACCCAAACAGGCAAGAGGAGGCTGCAAGCAAAGATGTCATGATTTTATGACATGTCACGATTTCACAACCCAAAAGCAAAAGGAGAGTATGAAAGGCAAAGATGTCATGATTTCGTGACATGTCGTAGTTTCATGACCTAAGGAAGAAAGAGAAAGCCGAAAGCTAAGATGTCACGATTTCATGACCCGAAGGCAGGATGAAGAGCGGAAGAGGAAGATGTCATGATTTTACGACATGTCACAGTTTCACGACCCACCAAGGAGAGAGAAAGCCAAGAGAAAGAAATGTCACGATTTCGTGACAGGTCATAGTTTCACGACTAGAGAGGAAGCCAAGGGAGGAAGATGTCATGATTTCACGACATGTCGCATTTTCGTGACCAGAAGGCGAAGGAGAAGCCAAGGGAGGAAGATGTCACGATTTCATGACATGTCGCATTTTCATGACCAGAAGGAGAAGAAGGAGCCGATGGAGGAAAATGTCATGATTTCGTGATAGGATGCAATTTCACGACCAGAAGGCGAAGAAGAAGCCAAGGGAGGAAGATGTTGCAATTTCGTGACATGTCGCATTTTCATGACTAGAAGGCGAAGGAGAAGCCAAGGGAGGAAGATGTTGTGATTTCGTGACATGTCGCATTTTCGTGACCAAAAGGCGAAGAAGGAGCCAACGGAGGAAAATGTCACGATTTCATGACATGTCGCATTTTTGTGACCAGGAGGCGAAGAAGGAGCCAGAGGAGAAGATGTCACGATTTCGTGACATGTCGCATTTTCACGACCCAAAGAAGAGAAAGGAGGTGAGGAAGAAAAATGTCATGATATCACGACATGTCGCGATATCATGATCAAAAGAGAAAAGGATGAGTAGGAGAGGAAAGATGTTGCAATTTCATGACATGTCATGATTTCATGACTCGAAAGAAGAAAGAGTATATGGAAGACAAAGATGTCGTGATTTTGCATGACCCGAAAGCAGGAAGGTGGAGCGAAAGAGAGGAACTATCACGATATCGCAACATGTCATATTTTGTGATGTAAGGACAGAGAAGGGGCCATAGACCGAAAGGTGTCGTGATATCATGACCTATCATATTTTTGTGCCCGAAGGGAAAGCCAAAGATGAAGAGTCAGAAAGGCAAACATTTTGAATACCAGGACAATGAAGCGGCACGAGAAGACAAAATAAAAGGTTTTAGGAGATGAAACGAAGGGCCACCAGATGGAAAGTAGATCATTGCACCAAAAAATTATAAAAAGGGAAAGTAGAGTCGTGCACAAGGGTCAGAGTTCGGCCCCAGGTAGGGTAGATCAGATTCGAGGGCCGAGGTCCATTCTGATCTTGCTTGGCTGTGTGTGTCTTCCAAGAAGAGCTTCGGATACCAGAAGGTGTAGACAGATCATCGAACATGAGGCAGTTTACACGGATCTATGGAGATGGAAGCATGATCTATAGATTTGAGATAGAAGGCTACAATGTTGTTGATCTATAGACAGAACTTTGAATAGTAATGCTACGATGATTGTTTAGAGCGATGGTGTTTTGATAGAGTGTCGAGAGAGGACTACGGAGGCAATGGTTTTGTAATTGTTATTCCAGAACTATAGAGGGTCGGGGCCTCTATAAAAACCTAGTGAATGTAATGAGAGAGCATGGAGAGCCAGAGATTGCATAGTGAATGTAAAGCCTACGGGCTGTTGCTATAAACTATAAAATAAAATGAAAATATTGAACAAAAAATTTTGAGTACTGAGTGTGCAATTTTTGGCCCCCCATCAAGTGGTATCAAAGCAAGAAGTTCTTGAGTGTGCAAGCAGATGCACCGAACGTGAGGCAGTTTGCACCAGGACCTATGGAAGAATGGTGAGAAGACAAAGAGAGTGGGTTGATTAGAAAGAGTTGAGTCCCTGTGCGACAAAACAGTACAGAAGTGAAGGTCACTTCTCCATCAACCCCGGGTGTCTAATGCAGGAGCATCCAGTGACATCTGATGTAGGAGCATCCAATGGAAGTAGAGCCATTTTTGAAAAATTGGCTAAGGAGGGAAGACATCGCGATTTCGCGACATGTCATGAAATCACCGATAGAAGAAGAAGAAGGCAAGGAGAAAAATATGTCACGATATCGTGATAGAAAAAGTGTTGCGATATCATGACACAAAGTGGAGAGAGGAACCAACAGAGAAAACTATCACGATATCGTGATAAAAGATGTGTTGTGATATCGTGATGCAAGTGAAGAATGAGGCCAGCGAGGAGAAGCTGTCATGATGTCATGATAGCAAATGTGTCACGATATCATGACACAAGTGGAGCAGAGGAGTCAGCAAGGAGAAGCTATCACGATATCACGACAGAAAATGTGTCACGATATCGCGACACAAAATGGAGAAAGAAGCCAGTAGGGCCAACTATCGCGATATCGCGACAGGTTTCATAGGAGAAGCAAGGGTGCCAAGGATGTCATGATTTCATGACCCAAATAGGCAAGAGGAGGCTGCAAGCAAAGATGTCACGATTTTGTGACATGTCACAATTTCACGACCCAAAAGCAGAAGGAGAGTATGGAAGGCAAAGATGTCATGATTTCATGACATGTCACAGTTTTGTGACCTGAGGAAGAAAGAGAAAGCCGAAAGCTAAGATGTCATGATTTCATGACCCGAAGGTAGGATGAAGAGCGAAAGAGGAAGATGTCACAATTTCGTGACATGTCACGTTTTACGACCTTCTAAGGAGAGAGAAATCCAGGAGAAAAAAATTTCATGATTTCGTGACAGGTCACAGTTTCATGACCAAAAGGCGAAGAAGAAGCCAAGGGAGGAAGATGTCACGATTTCTTGACATGTTGCATTTTTGTGACCAGAAGGCGAAGGAGAAGCCAAGGGAGGAAGATGTCATGATTTTGCGACATGTCACATTTTCACGACCAGAAGGCGAAGAAGGAGCCAACGGAGGAAAATGTCATGATTTCGTGATAGGTCGCAGTTTCACGACCAGAAGGCGAAGAAGAAGCCAAGGGAGGAAGATGTCACGATTTTGCGACATGTTGCATTTTCACGACTAGAAGGCAAAGGAGAAGCCAAGGGAGGAAGATGTCACGATTTCGTGACATGCCATATTTTCGTGACCAGAAGGCGAAGAAGGAGCCGACGGAGGAAAATGTCATGATTTCATGACATGTCGCATTTTCGTGACCAGGATGCGAAGAAGGAGCTAGAGGAGAAGATGTCATGATTTCACAACATGTCACATTTTCGTGACCTGAAGAAGAGAAAGGAGGCGAGGAAGAAAAATTTCACGATATTATGACATGTCACGATATCGTGACATATTGCGATATCATGATCGAAAGAGAAAAGGATGAGCAAGAGAGGAAATATGTCATGATCTCGTGACATGTCACGATTTCGTGACCCAAAAGCAGAAAGAGCATACGGAAGACAAAGATGTCACGATTTCATGACCCGAAAGTAGGAAGGTGGAGCAAAAGAGCAAAACTGTCACGATATCATGACATGTCATATTTTCATGATGCAAGGATAGAGAAGGGGCCATAGATCAAAAGGTGTCGCGATATCGTGACCTGTCATATTTTTGCGCTCGAAGGGAAAGCCAAAGATGAAGAGTCAGAAAGGTAGATGTTTTGAATACCAAGACAACGACATGGGAAGACGAAACGAAAGGTTTCGGGAGATGAAATGAAGGGCCACCAGATGGAAAGTAGATCATCGCACCAAAAAATTATAAAAAGGGAAAGCAGAGTCATGCACAAGGGTCAGAGTCTAGCCCCAGGTAGGGTAGATCAGATTCGAGGGCCGAGGTCCATTCTGATCCTGCTTGGCTGTGTGTGTCTTCCAAGAAGAGCTCTAGATACCAGAAGGTGTAGACAGATCATCGAACGTGAGGTAGTTTACATGGATCCGTGGAGATGGAAGCATGATCTATAGATTTGAGATAGAAGGCTACGACACTGTTGATCTATAGACAAAACTCTAAATAGTAAGGCTACGGTGATTGTTTAGAGCGGTGGTGTTTCGACAGAGTGTCGAGAGAGGACTACGAAGGTAGTGGATTTCTTCTAGATGTGGGAGATTAATGGTTATGGCCATGGTTTTGTAATTGTTATTCCAGAACTACAGAGGGTCGGGGCCTCTATAAAAACCCAGTGAATGTAATGAGAGAGCATGGAGAGCCAGAGATTGCATAGTGAAGGTAAAGCCTGTGGTCTGTTGCTGTAAACTCTAAAATAAAATGAAAATATTGAATGAAAATTTTTGAGTACTGAGTGTGCAATTTTTGGCCCCCCATCAAAAAGTCACCAAAGTATTTGTAGAATCACCAAGCACAAGTGAAGGCACCATCGTATTGAAGGAAGAACCACTATAATGAAAAAGAAGAGCCACCTAGAGCGAGAATGAAGAGCTTTTAAGAAGAAGTTGGAGCACCTAAGTAGAGAATCAATTGAGAAAAACCATTGGAGGAAGCAAGAACATCAAAAAACCAACGTACATTTCCAAGCTTAGAGATATGTATGAAAGTAGAAAAAAAACATATTTTTAGAATAAAGACTAAGAGCTATAAGGGACATAGAAATCCAATCATCTAAGTTTTGTTAATAGTAATAGAACAAGCAATAAGGAGCAATTCAAACATAAACCAAGCATTAGAAGGTCATCCAAAGCACCATCCATTGTAGCAAGCATTTTAGGAGTACAAAGAAGAATTTTCAATAGCTAATGCCACTTGGAAATTACACTAAAAGGAAGTGAAGAGACAAAGTGATAAGTGTCACTTCACAATGGGGAGTTCCAACCACTACAAGGTTATTGAAATATCTCCATACCACCTTAAATTCATGGTGGATAAGTCATTAAGACAAACATAAGTTTTTTAAATATAGTCATTGAGCCGAGCATTGAAAAATAAGGATTCAGTATGATAGAGTGGAGTGAAGCACCATAAGTACAATAGATTTTGTGTAGAGCACCATTCAAGGGAAGGTAAAATGCCCTTGATTGAATATTTCACACATAGATATTGGAGGTAAAAAAATTATTTTTATTATTTTCCCAAGTTAGGAATATTAAGGTTGGGAAATAATATTATTTTCCAAGGTAAAAGTGAATTAATCCACTTGCTTACAATATTAATTTAGTTATTGTATAAATAAGGCATAGAAGTGAAATTTGAAACCTTACAATATTAGTTATTTTTATTGTATTAATTTAGTTATTGTATTAATTTAGTTATTGTTACAATATTAGTTTTTGGAAATTTCTGAGAAGCCTTGAAATTATTTTGGAAAATTTTGAAAATCAATTTCAAGTTTTGAAAAGATTTGATAAAGTTTTGTAATTGAGTTATTGAAATTTGTGAAGCATTTTAATATTTTCCAAATATTTTGAATTTTGGAGAAATAAGGTTTCCTACATCAAATTAGGAATATAAAATTTGCAAATATACTTTTACTAGTTTTCTCAATTTCTGATTTTGGAGTTATAAGGAATTCGACACCAACATAGGTTTGTGAAATTTAGATACCATATTATTGATATTTGGGAGATAAAAGGAATTATAACTTAATACTTGAGAATTGAAACCTTTGTCAAAACTATTGTTTGATCATTATCAAAACATTAGGAAATACAATGTATAATACAAGAAATGAAGAATTGAAAGTTGGTACTTATTCATATCCTCAAAACTTAAAATTTAGAAGTTGAAAAAGTTTTATCAAGAAGGACAATATATTCAAAACTAGGGAGATATAAGGTAGTCAACCTCAAAGGTTTAGATATTGAAAAATCTTATGAAATTTGTCTTTCATTTTTTGAGACTAGGGAGTTACAAGGGTGTCTACTCCAAAGAATACATTAAACAATGATATAGATAAAATTATTAGAGAGGAAGAGAGAAATGTTATAAAACTTAGGATCAAGAGTTTTTTTTTTGTCAGCAAGAAAAATTTCATTAGGGGTGGGTTTTGAAAGGGGCCCCAAAACCTTGTTACAACCATAGAAAAACAATATTCTAGAAGGCTTGTAGACTAAAATAGAGGGTAGCCCATGTGGGTCCGATGTTGCAAAATAAAATAACATCAAATAGGGATACCCCAATAGGATGATCCTATCAAAACCAAAATTGTAAAATAGGACAATCCCGAGGGGATACCCATCAATGTAGACTTGTAAATCATTTCCCATGATTGGTGCTAGAAGAATCATCCATATCCTTGAATATGGTATTAAGGTGAACATGAGATTTTTTGAGATCCTTTACTTCCTAGTTGTAGGAGCTGGTGGATGTGGTTAGGGAGGCTATCGATCTGGTAATGTGGTTGAGCATCACTCTATAAAGCACAAAAATAGAGATATCAACTGAGCTCATCCTTTGATATCTCCTTAGGGTGGAATTCCTTACCATAAGGCTCTATCAAAAACTTACAATATTTCACTAAGAACGAGGACCAAATATTTAGTTTCTTTAGGCAAGGTGAAGCATAGAAAAAGGGTGAACTAGGGTTTAGAAGGAACCTGGACGAGGAATATTTGATGGACCTCAGTTTGAGATTGAATTTTCCAAACTCATCCTTGGGATTCAAAGATATGGAAGAGGAAAAATTAGGGTCATCTCCATCACTGGGCACATCATAAATGGGTGTGTCATGGCTACTACTATTAGTCGGATTAATAGAGGTGGACTAGTTGGGGCTAATCGAAGAACTAGGGGGTAGGAGTAGGCTTGTTGGGAGGGTCATGGGTAGGTTGAGTGAGGCTAAGAGAGTATATGGAAAGGGTAGAGATATGTTGAATGAGACTTGGAGGGGGGCTAGGGAGAGCATGTATGGGTAAATAAGTTTTGGGGGAGGGACAAGGTGAAACATAAAAGGTGGTGATTAGGGCATTCTTGGTGTAGGCAGCCAAGGCATGCTTGTAAAGAATGAGATGCAAGCCCTTATGGATGGAAGAGGTGGATTTACCAATTCTAAAATTAGTGATAGAAAGTTCAAGAGACCTTAATAGATAGTTTGGGATGTTCATATTATTTTTTCTTTGAATTGATTTGGGAATGCTAGGTGGAAGTTGTGGAGCGTTATGTCAACTTTGTCAATTGTGAAATACTGGAGGATAGGAATCATGACATGATCACATGATCTAGTGAGCTTCATTATTTTAACTCCTCTATCAAAAATCAATAGATATTTACCTTTATTAGGTAAGAGTTCCAGCTCATTCACCATGGTGTGCTTGTTTCATAGAATATATTTGCCATCAGTAGGGAGATATATAACTTTGGCCATGAAGCAAACATCAATAAAAAATTCAAGGTCTCTAATATAAATATGACCACCATTCCAAGAACTCACAAAATCATGAGTAGCTTCTTCAATATAGAATAATTTCTAGAGGATTAAGAGTTTGATTAAAAATTTTAAAAGAAAATTACAAAGAAGCATTAGAAAATAATTTTGAAATACTTGAATACTATATGCATGCAATCGTGTTTAAAGAAATTGACAATGACAAATATAGTTTTATGATTTCTTTGAATATTTATAGTATAATATACATGGCATTACTTACACTCAAACATTACAAAGATAACTTGAACCAAAAGGAGTTGATTGAATCCCTTAAGAAGAAAGCAAAAGTGGATGAATAATTTTTGGAAAATATATTTCATTCTTCATCCAATATTGATGCTTCAAGTTCATCTAATTTAGGGTCTTACCATGATGCTATAATTTATTACTTAGAATATTCTATACTAAATAAGGTTTGTGATATAAATAACAAAGGCAAAGAGAAATTATTTTTGCAAGATTCTAATGACAATGTGATATACCTTTAAGATATAAATACTAACATCAATGATGAAGATAAGCAAGAGGAGAAAGAACCTGATCAAGGAGGCATGGAGTACAAAGTGATCTAAAAGAGGAAGATCCACATTGAAGACCATATTGAAGACTAATGTCTTCAATAACCAAATAATGTAATACATGGGGGTGTTGAATAATATTACATTATTTGGTACATGCTAATGTACCACCTAAGGTACATATTTAGTTTAGGAGAGTGTCTTATATTAGAGTGTGATTATTTACTTTATGTAATGTAATAAATGCACAAGTATTATTAAAGTGTGCAAAGTATTTAATAATGTAAATGTGCATAATAGTCCATGTGCACATGATTCCATAGAATAGGAAGTGAAGAGCCTTATAAAGATTTAATATCAAGAGTACTCCATATGAAGAGTCATATTCCATTATATGTGTATGTGAGATTGTGGTGTGAATGTAGAGGGATTTTGATGTGAGTATTGAGAGAGTGACATAATGTAGATGGAAAGAGTGTGTAGAATTTTGGAGCATTAGAGATATCCATTTTATATAAAATACTATTTTTGTGAGCATTTATTAATGGTATTTTTATTATTAGTTGCAGAAGTGATTTATGAGTTTTATATGTTCATAATATTACCATTATATTATATTTTATATAAAATATTTACTTTAGATCTTGTGGTAATTTTGCATTAAGTATTTGGCATTAAAATTTAACAACTATTAGTGTTGATTATTCATAGACTTCCCTATTGCTTTATCATTCGATTTCCTTCTCTTAATATTGGAGGATAAATTATGGTCACCATAGTGCATGTTGAAGGTCTTCTCATGGGAAGCTCAAAATTTTGATCTAGGAGGTGGAGTTATGGCTTATTCAAGAGAGGAGTACTTAGTTCATGTACCTTTCACAAAGTGAAGATAGTAATATCACATGCCTGATACAAGCATTCATTTTAGGGAAAGATAAATCATATCTAATATCTTCTCTCTTTGCCCCTCAAATCAAGTTAATGGGTGCTATTAAAATATTTATAATCTAACCTTATTAAGAAAAAATTAACAATGTTGAAGTACCTATAGGTGCTCTTGATGTATTCCTATAAGAAATTGCTATAGAATCCTTTAGTCATATTAATATACGTTTATGAGCATATTAATGTAATCCTACCAAAATCATTCTATGTAAGTCTATGGGTATTCTTCTATGTAATCCTATGGGCATGTGATTATATAAGACTAGAGGCATTTTTTTCTGTAATCCTATATGCATTTGTCATTTATGTAAGCCTCTAAACATGTTAATATAAGTATATGAATCCCCTTTGTTGAAATATGTGTAACTTAATATTATTTAGGCCAAGTTCAAATGTGTGATGAGGTGCTTATGAATTCCATTTATGCTATCTATAACATGCGATTATGTTATTCTATGGGTATTTATTATTTATAGGACCCTTTTATATTTCACCCTTAGTGGTAGTGGTTCATACACCTATATGGATATCCTTCACTTAAAAGGGTAATTTATTATTATTTTATCATAATATTAACCTCAAGGTTAAGTTTACATCAACCTAACATTAACCTCTCAATGGGTATCACTATAAGCACCCCTCTATGAGGATCCATTTGTATCATAAGTATGAATAAAATGTGATATATTTGGGGACACATGAGCACATACCTTATACTTATTTTTGTTGCCTCCCTTTATTTCATAATATAATTTATTGTTATTTTATAATTGCATTATCTTCTTTTCAACATATGATAATGGTGAATAAATGTTTTAGAATAGTTTATAAAATATTATAAATTTGAACATGGCATGAAGTAGCTTCACTCATCTACAAAAAGGAGAATTATTTGCACCAATGATTAAAAAGGCATTCAAGTCAAATTATTTTGTTATCATTTAAAATTTTGAATATTTAAATTTGAATATTTTGTCCCATTAGTTTGGCTCTAACTACATACATCATTTGTCAGTGATTTTTTGTGTAGCCTAACATCACTTGACAACATGATCTAGATCATATTTAACACATCAGTATGGTTAATATTATTACCAAGGTAAGCACCTTTAGTTCAAGAGGGAGAAGAATCAATCTTAGCCCCCATATTCTTATAACTAATTTTGAATATGTTAGAGATCTTATGTGCCAAAAAATGGAGTGACATGGTTTTAGCTTGGTCACCTAGTTCAAGGGACATTGTGGATTCAAATGTCTATATCTTTGGAAATTCTCTTCAAAATATATTTAAATAAGGCATTTTCATCTCTTTTCATCACCTATGATAAAATAGACATAATTATATGTATGTTTTCTTGTTGCCTAGATGCTAGCAATCTAAAACCTTGAATTGATATTTTTTAAAATATATGAGTGTTAAGAAATGGATATGGCTAAAAGTGTCTTTGTATATTCTCCTATACAATAGTTTTGGTGGCTCATTTATTGGTTTGTTGGCTTATGGATGGCTAGTTCTAATGTCAAACCTCAACACTACCATATTTCAGTCTTCTTTATGCTTGAAGAAGGGTAAATAAGTAATATCATTCTCCTTTGGTTTCAAACTATGCAAATGACACATAGGTTAGGTTATCCATTTCATTGAGAAAGGTATTAGTTTTGACTCTTGTTGGCTTTGGATCTATTTAATATATTTTTCATACATATACGAAGTCAAAGCACAAATTATAGTAGACTAAGTTTAAAATATAGATTCATATATACTATAACCAATATAATGTTGATACATTAGAGAAACTATTTCTCAAAAATATATTGTAAGATTTTCCATTTGATATTTCTTTATTTGAGTACCAAATCAACAAAATCCTTTAGAAGGGCATAAATTTTGCATGTGAAAGTGTTTAGAGCTTGGACATTTCTTAGATTGCATGATTTTTGAGCTCTATACATGGTTTATATCAATTTATGGATATTTTATAGATCTATTTATGGTTTTGTGCCTGATGGTTTCCTTAGGGTATGTTACCCAGTTCAATGAAAAAAATTATAAAACATTGTTAGCTTAAATTGAAATATTACATAGAATCAAGACTCAATACTTCAAGTTCAATAATGAGTAAGGTCTCATTGATCATGAACTCAATAAGGTAAAAGAGGAAGATATTGTATTATTATTAATGTTAGTGGATCTACATGTATTTTTCACATTAGAGAGAAGTTTTATCTTGTTTTCATGTTGAATACATTGAAATATATTTATAAAAAAGTATGTCATACGAAATTAGTAGAATAGAAATTAAGCTTTCCAATATCAAAATTTTAGATTTTAGTAATTTCAAAAACTATATATCTCACTTCAAGTCTCTAAAATATAATATAGCTATAAAAAGAGCTAAGGTAAAGAGTGATGAATAGTACACTAAATCAATTACTTCCACTCTTTCTCTTTATTTTCATACAATTAACTTAGTTCTTTATGTAAATGGTATGACTATCAAAGAACTATTACCCATCTCTCTTGAAAGATTTTTCAAGCTTCTAATCCATTATGAAGTTGCAATGAAGAATTGTGAAACTACTTATCATATACAATATCATCTAAAAGACTTCAATTAAACAGAATATAAGACTCAAGTTCCTAAGGGCAAGTTAAAGGTTTCAAAGAAGTCAAATAATTGCAAGTAGTGTAAAAGTTAAGGACACTCCATCAAGAATTATATTACAAGGCTAAAGAATATTGAGATAGAATTCTTGAGGGTTGGACACACGCTTTCCAATGATTAATATGAGGAAAAAGGAGTAGAGGCCCATTATCACATCCATTATGGGGTACGTGTTGCATATAATATCGTATCTCCTTGGCCATTTTAGTTCATATTATTAGGATGGTGAAATATGTGTAGTATGATCTTATTTAGAATAAGGTCAAATGTGTGATGAGGTTCTTATGAGCATCATTTATGTAGCCTATGACATGTGATTATGTAAACCTATGGGTACTCCTCAATTATGTAAGCCTACAAGCATGTTGATATAAGCCTATGGGTGCATTTTATATTTCATCCTTAGTGATATTGGTTAATCCACATTTATGGAAAGCCTTAACTTAAAAGTGTAATTTCTTATTATTTTATTATACAGTTAACATAAAGGTTAAGTTTATGTCAACCTGAGGTTGACCTCTCATTAGGGATTTGGTATCACTATAAATGCCCCTTTATGAATATCAATTTGTATTATAAGTATGAATAAAAGGGTTCCCATGGACATCCACCTTATATATCTTCTTATCATCTCCCTTCATTTCTTCATATTGTTTATTGTTATCCGCTAATTGCATTACTTATTTTTTATTTATGATTGTGTTGAATGAATATTTTGGAATGGTTTTAGAAAACATTAGAAATTTGAACATATTTCATATTTCTTATTTAGTTATATTGGTTAGTTCACATTTATGGATAACCTAACTTTAAAGGGTAATTTATTATTATTATTTTATTATAAGGTTAAACTCAAGGTTGCTAGATTTTGAAGCTAAATAATTAAGGTAAAATAACCACGAGATATAAAATAAAGTTGTGAGATGAAATATAAGATAATGGTAATATTATTAACATATAAATATCATAAATAAATCTTGTAATAACTCATAAAAATGGCATTAAAAAATGCTCATGAAAATTTTATTTGATATAGAATAAAGATCTCAAATACACCATACTTCCACACACTCTCACTACACATTCTCTCCTCACATATACACACAGAGACACATATATAATGGAATGTGACTCTTCATATGGAATACTATTGGCCTTCACTCTTCTTGAGACTCTTCACTTTCCTACTCTATGGACTCATATGCACATGGACTATTATGCACATTAACATTGTTAAATACTTTGCACATTCTAATAATACTTGTGCATTTATTACATTGCATCAAGTAAATATGTACAATCTAGTCTAAGATATACTCCTAATCTATAAATATATCCAAGGTGGTACATTAGCATGTACTAAATAATATAATATATTCCAGCACCCCCTATATTACATTATTTGGATATTGAAGTCTTTAGTCTTCAATGTGGCCTTTGTATTGGTTTTGGAACTTGTATTCTTCTTTTTTATTTTCTTCACTCTTCTTCTTGTGTGTATCCTGATCAATTCATAAAATAATATCTTTGTTGAAATAACTTTAACTTCATTTTCTTATGTAGGTTCTTCTAGTCCTTTAATTTCTTGAATCTCTCTATCTAAGTGCCCCTTTTGATTTTCCTCTCTATAGTGTAGTTAAGGTTTACATTATTGATCCTGAGAAGTATATTGATGCTAAAATTGTTTCTTATGTGGTTGATATTTATTCTAATACTGTCTTGGTTGAAATGACCTATTTTATTGGATTCCAAAATTTCTTTGATTTCCTTGATATTGATTTCTTGGATTGAATCTACAATAAATTGTACCATGTTCTCCTTTTATGCATACTTGACAATATCTATTATTTCATTTTGATATATTACTTGAGAATGAAGCAATATTATCTTTTGAGACTAAGGCATTGTTAGTCATTTCATATTTAACTAAATTATCTACCTCATATTATTGTAGAATATTGACTAACTCATAAAATGATGTATCTTTACTTATAATTTGTAAAGATGTGACTAGATGCTTGTAGCGTTTTGGAAGTGCTATTACAATCACTTGAACAAGATACTTTTCTTCTAACTTCTCTCCTAAGGTTAATAGTTTTCCTTTTATATCTTCCATTTTTCTTAGAAATAATTATATACTTTCACCACTATTAACTTCTAGATAATGCAATTGGGTTTGAATATTCAAGATAGTAGCTTTATTCTTTCCTTCAAATATCTTAACTAAAATATTCCAAGCTTCTGTAGAAGTTGTTGTTGAACTAATGTATGGATTTATACCATTTGTAATTGAAAATGTTATTATCATGAGTGCTTCTTCTTCATCTTGTTCATACTTTTGAATTTCTCTAGCATATTCAGGAGGTTTTTTTTTTCTCCTTTAACAATATCCCAAAGCTTTTCCACTATCAAAATTGACCTCACTTTGTTTACCATGAACTCTAATTAGGACATTTGAGAAGTTGAGATTTTAAAAGAAAGAATTTATTTTTTGTCATGATGACACTTGTAGACTACCTTATATCTCCCTAATGTTTTAATGAAATACTAATGTCAATTTCAATGTAACCTTCAACTTCTACTTCTTTAGGATGAATACCTTCTACTTTTACTAGGTATAAATGATAAACCACTAAATTTTTATAAACATTTCAATTGTTTAAAAATCTAGGTTGAAATCCTTTTATCTCCCAAAATTAAAGAAAATATAATTTTCAAGATTCTAAATTTCACAATCCTATGTTGGTGTTGAGTTCCTTATAACTCCAAATTGAAAAATTTAGAAATATAGTAACAAGATATTTGTAAATTTTATATTTCTAATTTGATTTAGGAAACCTTATTTCTCCACAATTCAAAATATTTGCAAATATTAAAAATGCTTCACAAAATTCAATAATTCAATTTATAAAACTTCTCAAAACTTGAAATTGAATTCTCAATAATTTTCCAAAAAATATTTCAAGGCTTCTCTAGATTTTCCAAAAATGACTAATAATGTTTCTAAGGTTTTAAATTTCAATTTTACATCTTATCTCTCCAATAATCAAGAAAATGAATTAATTTCTATTCAAATTTAGAAAATTAATAACATTATACAACCTTATAACTCCTAACTATTCAGAAAATAATAAAAATATAAATGTATTTCTCTACCTTCCACTTGAGGTGTGTACATAACCATTCAAAGACATTTTACCTACCCTAAAATGGTGTTGCTCAATGGAATTACCCCACTCTATTGCACGTAAGGAAAGTGTATCCACTCTGCTACTCTTAGACCTAAGATTCAATGAAGGCATGTAGTTGTTGTCTCTCTTTACTATTTGACTTGTCCATGCATTTAAATGCTGCTATGAATGAAGAACACAAGCTTATACTGAGAGGGGGGTGAACAGTATAAGACCACTTTTTACTTTTCCTTCCCAATCAATATTATGCAATGTAAAGATAGCAATATCAACAATAGTAATCAAAGCAATGCACAAATCACCACACACAATAGAGACACCAATTTAACGTGGTTCACCCAATGTGGGCTACTCCACGGAGAAAATATTTCACTAAAATTTTCTCAATCAATCTCTTGGGAATCCTTTCCCTATTACAATGTTTATGGATCTCTATCCAAAGGAGACACCAATCCCCTAATCAAGTTCATGGATCTCTATCCATAGGAGAACTCCTTTCTCCTTAGCTCTGACTGGTGATCTTCTAGAAGAACTATTACCCCCACTACTCTGGCTAATGGATCTCTATCCACTGAAGACACCTGTCCTCACTACCCTAGCTAATGGATCTCTATCCACTGGAGACTATCATCCTCTATACTCTATCACCTTCAAAGCTCTATCTCAAATCTGCACTAAACATAGTCCTTCGGTCTAGCACAAATCTTCTCAATCTCTATCTCTAGTCTGGCACAAACCTATCCTCAAATCTGCACCAAACTCTATCCTCGAATCTATACTAAACACAGTCCTTCGGTCTAGCACAAATCTATCCTCAATATCTATCCTCTGATCTGCACTAAACATAGTCCTTCGGTCTAGCACAAATATATCCTCAATATCTATCCTCAAGCCTTAACTCAAAGCTTGACTTAATCACAAATCAAATCTATTAGATCTACCCCAAACCTTAACTCAAGGTTTGAACAAATCAATCAATCAACTCTGCTCTCAAGTCTTCTCAAAGACTTATCTCAAATATGCCTTGTAAGCTTCCACAAAATCTCACACTAATCTATCCACAAGTCCTCTCTAGAACTTGTCCAAATATTCTCAACAAGTCCTCACTAGAACTTGTCCAACTCTACTCTCAATCTATATTGTAAGCTTCCACAAAAGCTCACACAAATATATCCACAAGTCCTCTCTAGAACTTGTCCAAATATGCTCAACAAGTCCTCACTAGAACTTGTCCAATCTCATAGAAACACAAGGAGAATTGTTAGAGACTCAATATGTTTCACATTCATCACAATGCTCAATCACTTTCAATCACTCTTTTAGAAACATATAGAGAATTTTTAGAGACTCAATATGCTTCACACTCATCACAATGCTCAATCACTTTCAATCACTCTTTTAGAAACATATAGAGAATTTTTAGAGACTCAATATGCTTCACATTCACCTCAATTCTCAATCACTTTCAATCACTCTTTTAGAAACATATAGAGAATTGTTAGAGACTCAATATGCTTCACACTCACAAACTCTCAATCACTTTCAATATTTATTTTATTAAAAACATATAGAGAATTTTTAGAGACTCAATATGCTTCACATTCACCTACACTCAACCTCTCTCTCAAATCAATTCAGAATATAGAACAATTTGTTTCATAGAACTTGAGCTATCACTTCACACATCCACTTGACTAGTCTCAACCAACTCTACTCAATCAATCACTCAATGAAATAATCCTTGCTCACAAATCCTAGTCCAAACATATGAACACTCACTCAAATATTTCCAACAATGCTTATCAACCAATCTCACATAACAATGATACTCATGTTCTTTGCAAACCCTAGTTCAAGTTCTTCACTCAACTTAATCACTTCAACAACAATGCTTATAAAACAAGGTTTTATCAACAACTCTCAATTCCAGAAAACCTTGAAGCATTAATTAAAAACACACTCAACAATGCTTAACCAAACAATCCTTTTCACTCCAACTTTTCATTCACAACTTTCAACAATCACTCACTAGGAAGAATATGCCCATACCTTTTGTTGGATGTAAAGGTGCCTTTAGAAAAACCTGTCTCAATCACAATTTCCTTCTTTCCAATTCCAATGGTTAGACACAACAATATCACTTCAACACTTTCTCAAAAATATTCCTTAGACACAAAATAATCACAACTCAATTTATGCCTTATTGCTTCCTTTTAAAAATAACACTCATCATACCATACATGAAAAATAATTTCTTTGATACACCTTATAAACTCCAACTTAAAATAATATCCAACACTTCACAAACACCTTACAACTCTTTCCAACCATTAAAGCAAATGACATCAAAAAATTTAATTTGCATAACCCTTATAACTCCCCATGCAACCTTATAAACCAAATATAATGCAAAAATTAATTTTTAATTTTTCAACAACCACTTCCAAAATTTTTGGTGCCTAAATTCCAATGCATACCTTGCTTTCCCCAAAAAGGGGTTTCGACATGATTCGATCCACCGTCTCCCTAAGGCCTAAGCGCCTTAGCACTTGGGAGCCCACCGCATGGGCTATAGTCCCCACATGAAGGAAAAAGCACTTCCTCCACCTTATGCCTCATGCACCTTTTGACTTCTTCAAAGTCCACTACTCTCTCCACTTCGTTGTAGCACGCGTCGCAAGCAATTCACATTAATTTTTGAATGAAGGCATGGTAAGTTCTAAGGTGGGTGGATCCCCCTTTTTATACATGATTTGATTTTTCTCCCATGTCGACGCTTTTAGTAATTCGAATTAAAATTCAAATTATGATTTTAATAACCCACCTTTGGGTTAAAACATTAATATAAATTAACTTTATAATTAATATTAAAACTAATTAATAATTAATTTACATAACTTAGGTTAAGTAAATTAAATTATAAATTAATTTATAATAAAAATTATATTAATTAATTTAAAACCTCCTTTTATAATATTATAAAAATATTATAATATTATTTACTTGGGCATCTTCTTTTGCACTTTGGTCCACATCTGATCTCCTGAAATCGGGTCTATCAATTGCACATATTGGAGAACCTAAAACTGATGTTGCCCACTGAAGCTGCCACTGACTAGTGCTGAAAGCTTGACATCAATGACCACTCACTCTTGACATCAATGACAACTTATCTACTCAAAATGTCCAACAATATCCCCCTTTGTCATTGATGGCAACCCAAATTATTTTTACCAAACACTTGACCTTTTTCTTATTCTTCTCCCCCTAGGACATTGCTCCCCCTAACTCAATGCTCTCTTCTTAAACCAAATATCTCCCCCTTACTCAAATATCTCCCCCTTTGACATCAATGGCAAAGGGTCACCTTTGGGGCTCAGGGCTAAGAATGAGTCTCTTAGCTTAGCCCCTCCCCCACCTCCTCTTGAGGTGGTTAATTCTGGGGTGGGAGTATTTCTACTCCCAGCAAGCACTAGTCTTTACCTTTATCCTCTTTCCTTCTCATATGATCCTTCTGATTTCTTTGATTATTCCTATTTTTATCCCTATCCATGTCCATATTCCTATTCCTATTCATATCCATATTCCTTTCCTATTCTTGTTCATGCTTGATTCTGGAATGTCTGCTCTACACCACTTTGTTGTATGTCCATCATTATTGCATTTATAACACTTAATGCTATTATTCCTTGGAGGTGCAAATATCTTGGGATTTCTCCTAGTGAAGCCATATCCTTTTCTATCATGAACCCTACAATTCATTGCCTTGTGACCAAACTGATTACATGAGTAGCAATACCCATGGAAAAGTTATATATTTCTGAAATTCCCATTTTCTTGTCTTTCATGTGTCCTACACTGTGAAGCCATGTGCCCAAATCTGTGACATGAGAAACATCATCCATTGAAACTTCCTTGTCTTGACCTCATTGGTCTCTTAGTCTCTCTTAACCTATTCTGATTGTTGTTCCATATGTTTCTTCTTTGTGCATTGTTCCTTTCCTTGTTGAAATTTCTATTGTCCAACTCATCCACAAGTCTCACTTTTCTCTTTACTATTTTTTTTTTTTTTTTCTTTTTTTGAACTTTTTTTTTTTTTTTTTTTTTTTTTTTTGAGCTTTTTTAAAACCAAAACCTATTTTTTTTTACCTTCTTTGTACCTTGATCATCTTATCCACAATCTTTGAACTCTTTCCAAACTTGTGTAGCTTATCCTTGGATTTTTCTAAATCTTCCCTTAGTAGAGCTACTTCTTGTTCTAACCTTTCACATTCTAAGACCTTTGCTTCTAACTTATCCTTGAACTTCTTTGTCTTAGCCATTGACTTGTTTAGATCCTCTATAAGCTTTCCTCTTTCTTCATCACATTCTTGAAATTGAATCTCAAGTTGAGAGTTTTGCTTTCTTACCTTCTTTAAAGTTTTAAGAGCATAGATAAGCTCTCCCTCAAGATCAACTCCTCCTTTTTCTGATTCTTCCTCTATTTGTTTGCCTTTGTCTACATCTTCATTTTCTTTTGACTTGTCTTCTATAGGCTCACCTTCTTCTTCTTCTAGTGCCATTAGAATATTCTCTTCTAGTCCTTCAAGTGCATCCTCATATTCATCATCACTAAAACTGAAACCATCCCTTGTACAACTATCTTCAAGATGTCCAAAATTACCACATCTAAAACACTTGAGAATTATTGGTGACCTTTTCTTGACTTCTTTTTCTTCAATCAAAAATAGGACTTCATCTTTATCATTATCTGAAAAACTATTATCACTATCACTTGAGTACTTACTTGCCTTGTCTGCATAGTAGCTCCTCTTTTGTCTTTGAAAGAACTTCTTTCCTTGTCTACCTTGTCCATCCTTGCCTTTCTTTTGGTACCTATATTTTTTGATTCCCTGTTCCTGTGATCCTATTTTTCTTCATCATTGTTATTTTTAGCTTCTTGAAAATCAGTTGCATAGTGACCATACTTTCCACAATTGAAACATCTAACAGATTTTGCATCTTTAAATCTTCTTGAATCTTTATTCCTTCTACCATAATTTGCTTCTTCATCACTGGATGACTCATTGCTCAATTCTGACTTCTTACCCTTTGTCTTCTTAATTGCTTTGAAGGTTGCTTCCTTCCAAATATTAGGTTCCTCTTTTGTTCTCAACTCAAATGCTGTAAGAATACCAAGTAACATATCTCTTGTCAAAGAATCACCATATTTTGATTCTTCTATAGCAGAAATATTTTCACTAAATATTTTTGGAAGAGATCTTAAGACCTTATCACAAACATCTGATTCTTCAACCTTAAGTCCAAGTCCTTGCATGGCATTAACAACCTCATCAACTCGAAGTAGATAAGTACTAATATTTTCCTCATCCTTCATTCTTAACTCTTCAAATTGTCCTTTGAGATTTTATATCTTTGCCTTCTTGACACCTTTATCTCCTTCATATATACTTTGCAACTTATCCCAAATTCCTTTTGCATATTTACAATGCATAACTTTTATGGACTCTATTCTATGCAAACCTCTCAAAATTGCATTCATTGCTTTTGAATTGTAATGTTGTAGAAGCTTACCTTCCTTATCTGTAGGTGGATCAACTGGTGGTATGTATCCATTTTCAACTACTTCCCAAATTTCATTGCCAAGTGCCATCAAGTGAATCTTCATTCTCATACTCCAATATATATAATCACTTCCATCAAATATTGGTGTTGAATTATCTGAGGACACATTCTTAGACTCCATTGTGTTCTTGAAAGCTTTTCCTTCAAGCTGTTAAACTCTTCCGAAGGAACCCGCTCTGATACCAATTGAAGAACACAAGCTTATACTGAGAGGGGGTGAACAGTATAAGACCACTTTTTACTTTTCCTTCCCAATCAATATTATGCAATGTAAAGATAGCAATATCAATAACAATAATCAAAGCAATGCATAAATCACCACACATAATAGAGACACCAATTTAACGTGGTTCACCCAATGTGGGCTACTCCATGGAGAAAATATTTCACTAAAATTTTCTCAATCAATCTCTTGGGAATCCTTTCCCTATTACAATGTTTATGGATCTCTATCCAAAGGAGACACCAATCCCCTAATCAAGTTCATGGATCTCTATCCATAGGAGAACTCCTTTCTCCTTAGCTCTGACTGGTGATCTTCTAGAAGAACTATTACCCCCACTACTCTAGCTAATGGATCTCTATCCACTGAAGACACATATCCTCACTACCCTAGCTAATGGATCTCTATCCACTAGAGACTATCATCCTCTATACTCTATCACCTTCAAATCTCTATCTCAAATCTACACTAAACATAGTCCTTCGATCTAGCACAAATCTGCTCAATCTCTATCTCTAGTCTGGCACAAACCTATCCTCAAATCTACACCAAAATCTATCCTCGAATATATACTAAACATAGTCCTTTGATCTAGCACAAATCTATCCTCAATATCTATCCTCTGATCTACACTAAACATAGTCCTTCGATCTAGCACAAATCTATCCTCAATATCTATCCTCAAGCCTTAACTCAAAGCTTGACTTAATCACAAATCAACTCTACTAGATCTACCCCAAACCTTAACTCAAGGTTTGAACAAATCAATCAATCAACTCTACTCTCAAGTCTTCTCAAAGACTTATCTCAAATCTACCTTGTAAGCTTCCACAAAATCTCACACTAATCTATCCACAAGTCCTCTCTAGAACTTGTCCAAATCTGCTCAACAAGTCCTCACTAGAACTTGTCCAAATCTACTCTCAATATATATTGTAAGCTTCCACAAAAGCTCACACAAATCTATCCACAAGTCCTCTCTAGAACTTGTCCAAATATACTCAACAAGTCCTCACTAGAACTTGTCCAATCTCATAGAAACACAAGGAGAATTGTTAGAGACTCAATATGTTTCACATTCATCACAATGCTCAATCACTTTCAATCACTCTTTTAGAAACATATAGAGAATTGTTAGAGACTCAATATGCTTCACACTCATCACAATGCTCAATCACTTTCAATCACTCTTTTAGAAACATATAGAGAATTGTTAGAGACTCAATATGCTTCACATTCACCTCAATGCTCAATCACTTTCAATCACTCTTTTAGAAACATATAGAGAATTGTTAGAGACTCAATATGCTTCACACTCACAAACTCTCAATCACTTTCAATCTTTATTTTATTACAAAAACATATAGAGAATTGTTAGAGACTCAATATGCTTCACATTCACCTACACTCAACCTCTCTCTCAAATCAATTCAAAATATAGAACAATTTGTTTCATAGAACTTGAGCTATCACTTCACACATCCACTTGACTAGGCTCAACCAACTCTACTCAATCAATCACTCAATGAAATAATCCTTGCTCACAAATCCTAGTCCAAACATATGAACACTCACTCAAATATTTCCAACAATGCTTATCAACCAATCTCACATAACAATGATACTCATGTTCTTTGCAAACCCTAGTTCAAGTTCTTCACTCAACTTAATCACTTCAACAACAATGCTTATAAAACAAGGTTTTATCAACAACTCTCAATTCCATAAAACCTTGAAGCATTAATTAAAAACACACTCAACAATGCTTAACCAAACAATCCTTTTCACTCCAACTTTTCATTCACAACTTTCAACAATCACTCACTAGGAAGAATATGCCCATACCTTTTGTTGGATGTAAAGGTGCCTTTAGAAAAACCTGTCTCAATCACAATTTCCTTCTTTCCAATTCCAATGGTTAGACACAACAATATCACTTCAACACTTTCTCAAAAATATTCCTTAGACACAAAATAATCACAACTCAATTTATGCCTTATTGCTTCCTTTTAAAAATAACACTCATCATACCATACATGAAAAATAATTTCTTTGATACACCTTATAAACTCCAACTTAAAATAATATCCAACACTTCACAAACACCTTACAACTCTTTCCAACCATTAAAGCAAATGACATCAAAAAATTTAATTTGCATAACCCTTATAACTCCCCATGCAACCTTATAAACCAAATATAATGCAAAAATTAATTTTTAATTTTTCAACAACCACTTCCAAAATTTTTGGTGCCTAAATTCCAATGCATACCTTGCTTTCCCCAAAAAGGGGTTTCGGCGTGATTCGATCCATCGTCTCCCTAAGGCCTAAGCGCCTTAGCGCTTGGGAGCCCACCACATGGGCTATAGTCCCCACGTGAAGGAAAAATCACTTCCTCCACCTTATGCCTCGTGCACCTTTTGACTTCTTCAAAGTCCACTACTCTCTCCACTTCGTTGTAGCACGCGTCGCAAGCAATTCACATTAATTTTTGAATGAAGGCATGGTAAGTTCTAAGGTGGGTGGATCCCCCTTTTTATACATGATTTGATTTTTCTCCCACGTCGACGCTTTTAGTAATTCGAATTAAAATTTGAATTATGATTTTAATAACCCACCTTTGGGTTAAAACATTAATATAAATTAACTTTATAATTAATATTAAAACTAATTAATAATTAATTTACATAACTTAGGTTAAGTAAATTAAATTATAAATTAATTTATAATAAAAATTATATTAATTAATTTAAAACCTCCTTTTATAATATTATAAAAATATTATAATATTATTTACTTGGGCATCTTCTTTTGCACTTTGGTCCACATCTGATCTCCTGAAACCGGGCTATCTTTTGCACATATTGGAGAACCTAAAACTGATGTTGCCCACTGAAGCTGCCACTGACTGGTGCTGAAAGCTTGACATCAATGACCACTCACTCTTGACATCAATGACAACTTATCTACTCAAAATGTCCAACAATGAAATGCCTTATCTTCCTTCAATACTTGTTGGTGCTCTCTGTGCATGATGCCAAATGGCATACAATATCTTTTGACACTCCAAATATTTTTTATGTTCTTCTCCCTATGTAACACTTGGTAGTGATGAATTTGAAATATTATTCTATCTTGGTTGATGACATTATTTCTTCTTGGTGTTACTCTTCCTTTCTTGATGGTGTTATTCTTCTTTGCTAGTGGTTAGCTCTTTAAAACGTAGCTTTCCTTTTGATCCTTCAAATCTACCTAACAATGCTTTGAATCCTTAATACTTGGTATTTTGACATCCACCGACTATTCTTTCAGCTGCTCATTCTTCCAATTTCGTAGACTACACTTATACTCCTTTGAATGGATCTAATGGTGGTTTTTACATTTGCTTCTCTTCCTCAACATAGTGGCTCTTTCTTTCACCACGGTGGCTCCTCCTTTCTTGCAAGGTCATTCGCTATCAAAATAGATGGCTCTTGGATTCATTCTCCCTATGATACTACTACAACTATAGAGTGATAGTCTTATACTGGGTCTACTCCAAAATACATCGTTGTTCTTTGACTTCTAGCCTATTTGCCCTCCTCCTTGCTCATTGTCTTCAAACTTGGTGGTTCCTTCACACACTTGATATTTTTTTCTTATCTTCTCTTCTCCATTCAATAATGTAGCTTGCTTACTTTTGTTCCTTATAGTATCTTGATCCCTTTTCAATATAGTAACTAGCTTATTACTCTCTTATTAACTTGTTATTTTTATAGGTTTTATGCAAGTTAAATTGTGATAACAATATCTGAATTTTAACTTCAAATAGAACTTTAGCTTATCATTTTTCCTATGCTTTAATAATGATAATGATGCTTATAATACTTAACATAAACACTTATTTGAATATTTTTCCTTGGATTACAAAAACAACATATATATTGATTTTCCCTTCTTATTACTCCCTTTCAAACAATATTTAACTTCACTTTTGTTTTTTGTGTTTTGCATAGGATGATAATGATGCCTCCTTCCTTGGCTTGGAGACACTTAGCTTAGACTATATTTTGCTATATTTAATAACTCTAATATGGTTCTTTCATAAAAAATTATAATTAGCTAATTTGAGTGCTTGAATAAAAAAAATTATAGCACCAGTATTACAAACCTCTTTGGCCTCCTTCTTAAGCTAATCTTCTTGGTGATTTGATTCACCTTTTTTCTATCTCAAATGTACATATTTTGCAACTCAACTTTCGTCTACTTTCCTACCCCAAAATAAGCTTCTACCTTATTCAAAGTATGCTATTCGAAAATTATATTTCTCCTTTCCAAAAGGCTATTACAAAATGCTAAAATTATTCAGCCTTTCTTCCTCTTCAAATGCTATTTGAAATCAACCTTCTTAATTTTTAACTTCTCTAATATTTGCAGCTCCAATTACTGCCTTCTTGCTATCCAAAAATTTTACCATTTGTAGCTTTAGTTGCATCCAAATATTACTTTGATTTGCTATGAAAATATCTCAAATATTATTCAAAGTGCATCTCTACTATCTCCCTCAAATATTGCCTAAATTTGCAGCCCAAATGTCTTAAATTGCTGCTAACAAAATTTGATTACTTATCCTAATTTTTTTTTGTCCAAAAGTAGTCTCTAAATCCTCCAATCCATTACCTAAGTTTGTTGTAAATCCTTCCTTCAACTGGCTGCTCAAAGGAATTTCCAAATATGCTCAAATATTCTTCAATTTGCAGCTCTATGTCACCTTCAATTTTATGTCCTATGACCCTTCAAATTCTGTCACAAAAAAACAACAATCTTTTCCTCCACAAATCAACCTTCAAATTCTTAATGGATATCTTCAAATTTCTCAAATTGGTGATATATTTGATCCTCTTTATTCTCCATAGCTCTCACTGGATTCTATATTCAAATATTACCTCTTTCATTGGCCTCTTCCTCAAGAATTTGGATGTCTTGAGGTTTTCAAAACATACCTTCTCAAAATTTGGCAAACTTCTTTCCAAATCCATATTCCTTTTGGGATTGTTGTTGGATGGTGATAATTGTCCCAAATTATTTTTTTTAGAAGCTTCTCCTACTTCCAATATTATGTCTTCATATCTTCTCCAATGGTAACTTCTTCAACTTATTCAATAGGAATTCTCCAATCTTCTTCTTTCTCCTTCCAAATTTTCTTGAGACCTCTTCTCTTGGGTCTTCAAATTTTGAAACTCTTGAATTGGACCTTTTCTTAGTCCTCCTCCATATTAATTCTCAAATCTTAAATAAATACCTCTTCCTTGGGTCTCCTTAAATATTCAATCTTCAATATCTAATTGGACCTCTTTGTTGGACCTCCTTAATCTTCAATGCCTACTCTTTTGTTTCAACTCAAAAACTAATCTTTGCATGAGGAAAGCACATAGACTTTTAGGTAATCAAAGGTGATATTATTCTCTATATATTTTAGATATCTTATCAACTTCTAAGAACTAATTTTCTATAACAAAAACTTATCTAATAGTAATCAAATACAACCCAATTTCTAGAATTCTGAAATTAATAAACCTCACTAGTTATTCTTAAAACTAGAGGAAAGAAATCTATGTTAAGTCCTAGTCTTCACAAATTTTCCTTCAACCCTGTGGATAGACTCTAGCCAAATATCAATCTAGAATATTCTTCTATCTATCAAAATTTTTAATAGGACCTCCTTCTTGGGTCTCTTAATCTTATCAATGTCAAGGTCTATCTTCAAGACCTATAAATTTCCTTCTATTATTTCACTGGTTTTCCTTTAGCATAGTGAAAAAAGCTATTTTCCCTATTTTTTTGAGGTCATTTCTTCAACTTTAAAAAAACTATGCAAGATAAAAACTCTTTTTAGCTTCGATAAAACCTATGGAAATCTCCTTTGCAACTTTAAAAAACCTATGCAAGATACAATTGTTACTTTTTTAAGGTAAATACTTAAGATAAAATAGCCACAAGGTCTAGAATTAAGTTGCAAAAAGATCTAATTTATGGTATTAGCAGCGATGGATGTGAAGGATGCAAAGGCGAGTGATGGAGGATGTAAGTGGTAAGAATGCTTGAAAACCTAGGCCAAAAACTTGTGAGGATTCCAAGTTTCAAAAATCTTAGCCAACTCAAGGGTTGAGTCATCAAAATGACTCCTATTTATAATCATTATTAGGGTATGTTAGGGTTTCAACGACACAATTTGTGTGGTCAATATTAAAACATGATGGAGGGTGGCAATTAAATTTGGGCAGGTGGCATGGATTAAGGCGAGTGAATGGCTAAGATTAAATTATGATGGATGGATAGGATTAATTTATTCATATATACATATATTTATTAAATATATATAAATACAATATATAAATTATTATTATTTAAATATATATTAAACAAACTTGATAAGATGATGGTCATTTCTTTGTTAAATCAGATTATGCTCTGTTAGACGATCATATTGATCCTAGATTTCCAGCTCAAGAGGTGTGGAGTAATGATCTCATGGTAAAAGTAAACATCTTCTTCTTGTTGGTGGTTCAAGGTAAGTGTTTGACTTTGGATAATCTTTAGAAAAGAGGTTTTATGATTTCTAATAGATGTTTCCTATGTAGACTAGCAAAAGAAACACCTAAGCACATTTTTGCAAAATGTCCATTTGCTTGGGAGGTTTTTGGCTTGTTGCTAAGATTCTTGGATTTGGATTGGGTCCTCCCTAAGGATTTATCTTCCTTTTTAAATACCTGTTTCTCTCCCCTTGCATTCGATCCTTTTGTTCATTTGTCTTACCTCATGCTTGGTGGTACCTTTGGAAAGAAAGAAAATCAAGGGCATTCAAGAACATATCCCGTAAGCTTGATTCAATATTTATGAAGGCAATGGTAGAAATAGTTGAGAATATCGATATGTTGTCCTTAGATAAGGGCTCTATAGGTAAGGAAGTAGAGATTGAGAAGGCATTGGGTTTGAAGTCTCAATCATCCTTGTTCCCCTAGAATAAAATTACTTCCATAATAGACAATGTATGGGAACCCCCCCTTGGATGGGTGAAGCTAAATTTTTATGGAGCTTCCAAATTAAATATTCGCATGGCTAGAGATAGGGGAGTTCTTAGAAACTCAAAGGAATAAATTGTGTTGGTTTTTGCTGAGAATCTAGGAATCTAGTCTAGTCACGTGGTAGAAGCTAGAGCACTCTATCAAGGTGCCCTACAAGTGAGATCTATGAATTATAGAAAGGTTATTTTTGAGGAAGATTTCTTAAATATTATCAATATGGTGAATGAAAACTATACTACCACTTGGAATATAGTAAATATGATAGATGAAGTTCTTAGAATAACTCAAACTCTAGAAGCGGTCCAATTTAATCATATTTTTAGGGAAGGAAATAAATCTTCTAACTTCCTCACTAACTTGGGACTCTCTCAAAATGGTGTGTCAATATTGTGTAATGAGTTCCTAGAAGGTTTAAATAAGCTAGATAATGAAGGTAGGAATAGATAAAATATTAGCTCTACTAGAGACCAGAAGGAGGGAAAGGTTGAGTAAAATGGTATAATTTTTATTTTTGAAGAGACACCTTTATTCAAATATTTTTAATATGAATAGAAATTTGAGTTGCACAACAACATTAAGCAACTGGGACAGATGGATTTTCCAAGTGGTCTTGACTCAGATACACATTGGAATGCACATGGACAAGAAGGCCTAGGCCCACTTTCAAAAGTTTTATTTTGTTTCCCGTAGTCTATGTTCTCCTCTATGTGGGTAGCTTGTGTTTATTCTATTTTGAAATCCCCTGTGAGGGACTGTGGTGTGTTTAGTTTCATTTGTGCTTGATATTTTTTGTTTCCTTGGCTCATGTAGCTCTTGCGAGAGTGTGCTCTTCTCAAGATCATGGTGGCCTACGTTCCCTTTTACCTCTTTATTGGTTGGATTATTTTTTATATAAGCTTCGAGGACCCTTCTAAAACTCCTTCTTCTACCTAATCAATATATATATATATATATATATATATATATATATATATATATATATAAATATAAATAATGGATAATTGTATTGGAAAGTTATGGATGGATGACAAGTGGCTAGATTTGTTGTCTAAACAATGCTTTGACCAGTTCCCATAGGGTTAATTACATCAAAATATAGTATTTTACATTGCATAAATATTGCTTATAGGATTGCAAGTGATTACATAACATAATTCCAGTATTGACCAACAAACTTAGTTTGCACATATTCCAAAAAATTATCATTATGATTATGGATGCTTGCAATGTTACTTTGACCTAGTTCTAAAGAAAATCATATGATTCTTCATTCTTGAGGTCTTATATATTTTAATTTTCAAGGTAATATACT
Source organism: Wollemia nobilis (assembly GCA_028583015.1). Lineage (NCBI taxonomy): Eukaryota > Viridiplantae > Streptophyta > Pinopsida > Araucariales > Araucariaceae > Wollemia > Wollemia nobilis. The sequence goes on from JAQPPZ010000269.1 coordinate 41,107, forward strand.
AAATTTTTTATTATTAATTTTAGACTTTTTGAAATGATTTCTATCTTGAAGTCCCTTAATTATATCCAATATATCTTAGAAAACATTTTTCATTTTTAGGAATCTAAATGTAATCATAAAATTTCAAGGCTTAGATTATACCATGAAAGAAGTTCCATATATCTTTGGTGTTTGAAAGTGATCTCATGACTATCATTTTTTGGTTGATTATGAATAATATTTAAATTTATTGGTAATATATTTAAATACTTGGACATGAAGGTCATTTCAAAATACTTTTACACCATACATAAGAAGTATATAGTACCTTTAAACTATATATATACACAAATATAGAGAGAGAGATAAATATCATAATTATATCGTATGGCTAAATGTTGGTTTGTTATCCAAATATATTACGAAAGTGTTATTTTAAAATTTTTATTTAAAAGTTTATACATTTTCAATATAGTAGGACTTCAAGCCATTTAGTTATGATATAATATTAATAGTTTCATTGTTAAATCTCTTATATATCTATCTTTATGATATCTTGTATATTATTGCAGAAAACAAGTTACAACTACTAATCCTCCATCCTAACCATCCCACCACCCACTTGTCCACCACACACCTTTCATGCCCTCTAAAGGCCCACCTTACACCTTTCCTGCCTTCAAAAGGCCCACTTTAGCCCTTTCCTGCCATTTCCTAACCTAATTGAGATTATTTTAATATTATTTTATATTTAATATAATATTTTGTATTATATTATAATATATTTATTATAAAATATATATTTATAAACTCAATTAACCACAACCGTCGGATCCAATCTAATCTCCACCATCCATCTTAATTAATCCATGCCACATCTAAAAAGTAATCTCAACCTTAGGATCTAATTTAATCTTAGTCACATGATTAAAAGTGTAAGGCTAAAACCCTAAGAAAAACTTAGGTTAGATTATAAATAAGGGCATTTGCAAATGATCAAACCTTAAAATCCTAATATTGGAAGGTACATCCTGAAGAAGTCATTGGTGAAGCCCTAGTGAAGCAGAAAGCAACATAGCCATGAAAATCCAAAGCCCTAGCTAGCCATAGTATTTCAACTATTCCAGCCATCCCCACATCCATTCTCAATTGCTGTCACAGTCCCCATCCATCCACCACATCCTTTGCACCTTCGTGATTTGCTTTTGTAGATTTACCCTTACCTATAGGTGCCATCCTGAGCTTTCCAAGCTTGCTACAGAAACTTGCTAGGTGCTCACCAAAGCTTGCTGTTCTACAAGTGCACACCAGAGCCTACAAAGCTCACTACAGAATCTTTCCAGGATCTCACTAGAGCCTACCATATTTAGCAGGTGCACTCTAGAGCCTACAAATCTCAGACTAGAGCCTATCAAGTGTGCACCAAAGCCTGCAATAATCACCAAAGTGTAAATCAAAGTCTACTGCATCTCACCATCCATCGTCAAATCTACAACAATGAAGCAAGGAATCATCACAAGCAAGGTAAATCTAAATTTATGTTATTATTTATTTTTATTTCATCTTACATATCCAGCTTACATAGATCTAGGGTTTTAGTTTTCATTTTTGAGGGTTCACACTCTGGATCCCTCATTTTGTTTACTAACGACTTTATTGTTTGTTGTATGTGTAGGATTTGGATAACATCAACCAAAAGACCATTCGAAGACTACTGCAGTTAGAGTGGCCCGAACACATGAAAACCTAAAGCACACTCACCTTATTGGGAGCAAGACACACCATTTGAAGACATTTCATTATTGTAGCCAGGGTTTCGGAGAACCCTAGCATCTTGTACATCTTTGTATCAAATACTCATTGAGTATAGATTGTATCAAAATGAGTTTATTAGCTCCACCCGTCTTTTAAATAAAATTATCTTTTTGTGCAATCTTGTGTTTCTTTGAGTTATTTGCTTTCTTTATTTTTTAATTGTTGTGTCCTTGTCTCTACAAATGGCGATCACGATGGGACCCCACAAGGGTTTTATTATTTAAATTTATGGACTTTTCTAACTTGATTTTTTTGTCTATTGCAAGGATTTTTAGAAGCGTAAAAGTCACCAATTTTGTCGCTAGGGTTTCTGCAGCATTCTACTACACTTTTCAGAGTTTATGCAGGCACTCTATCATGCCTACACAGGCACTTTGTCGTGCCTACACAAGCACTCTGTTGCACCTACATAGACACCTTGCTACACCTGGAAGTGATTTGGAGAAAATATTTTCTAGCATTTCATGATTTATGTATTCTATATTTTCTACGGTTTTTCGCTATTTATGGGTTATAAAAGAACTTAAAATTAAGTAATCTAGGAAAGAATACTTAGCAAGTTACATCTAGGTTTTGTGTGTATTTAATTATACCAAATTCATTTCTTGTTCTGAATCTATAGATCTAGGTGATTATTTGCATTTTTGAGTGCATATGAAACATAAAAGCATCCTAGATTTTGCATTTAAGAGTTAAATATCACTTAAATTTTGCACATCTAAATAGGAACAACATATTAACACATAAAGTAATCCTGCCCTAGGCTTGCCCATTTTGAAGAGAGGTGGACGAACCCTCCGATTGCTCTTGTAATTTTAATCACTTGTAGGTAAGGGATTTTAAGGGTGTACTCTGTGCTCTTTAGGGAAAATTTGCGTTCTTTTGTTGTCTTATGATTTAGATTAGTAAATTTAGTAATATTTAATATTGTTTGCACACCATAGATAACAAGATATCTAATAAAATTAATCACACACACTTGCATGATTCACATTTTTAACAGTAGTGGCTGGATTTCATCACCAGCCATTGCTTGAGATTTGGTTATGATGGCCATGATTTCCATCCACAAAAATCTACCATAGAAACCATAGGACTACCCTCGATCAAACTTGTTGGAGGTCATTGCCAACAAGAATCTCGTTGCCCTGGCCAACCATAGTTTTTTACCTTTGTTTTATTTAAACAAGATTAAGTTACATCAAAACACACAAGCCAACAATTCTAAAAAGGATTTCACATTAATGAAAGAAAATAATTAATGAACAAGGTAAGCCACACACTATGAAGCCTAGGATTGGTTGTTTTCTTTGTGTTAAATTCTAAAAAAGTCTTTAGTCTCTATGATTTTGACAAACTTTGAATATTTGGTTTAACTACTTTATGGTGCTAACAAGTAAAAAAAAGAAAGTAATAAGCCAAAATTGTTTAATGGAAAACATTTCCTAGCCTCCCTCTACTTCGGTAGCCAACCTATCTAGCATGGTTCAAACTATTTTTTCTGGATCGTTATATCCATCCATACCCCATGTAGGTTACCTTACACACAATGTGGAAACAACCACCACCCACATAGACATGGACAAAGTGAGTACCATATATAAGTCTTCCAACTATGTATTAGAACCCCTTAGCCAAGAGAGTTTTGAAGAACTCAAATTGGCTACCACCCACCTTACCCAAGGATATCATAATTCGTATTATGAATATGGTATACCTTATTCCACGAGCCAACCTCAACAACATCCAAGTGTTCCAGACACTTGCCCCACATCCATCTATTACAACGCATTATATGAGGAGTATGTTAATACTACCTCAAAATTTGTCACATCAAATGCAACTTGCCCCATGTCCATGTCATCTCATCCATCATCATCCATCCCTCCATAATATCACCTAGCCACAATTCCCATGCCCTCTCATCCATCATCATCCACTCTTCCATAATCTCATCTAGCCATAACCTCATCCTTTGACACAAGGTCAAATAAGGAACTTATAGATACATTAGATCTCATAAATAGGTTTCTTTCACAAAGAACAAAAGGAAAACAATTGGTTAACCCAGAACCTGTGATCCAAGTAGTTCCAAATCAACCTCCACCCACCAATTAAAATCCAGCATGGGTTCCCCAATATTCCATAGTGTCCATTCCTAATCCACCACCAATCCACACATCAACCACACAACCCATTTTTCCATCATCACCCTTACCAATCATCCCCATATTTCAACCATCAATCTTCACCACATACCCAACCTAACTCATTTCACAATACCATGCTGGTCACACCCCAACATCTACCATCCAACCCATCAACCAATCACCACATAATTCAAGGTCCTCACATTCCAGTAGAAGATCATAGATTCTAGTCAATGCAAAAACAAATTGATCAGTTAATGCAAAACTCACTAGGAATAACGATCTAAAATCTCACATTAAGCCAATTGATCCATCAACCAATCCACCCTTCGATACCATCACTATCATATCCAGAAGAATTTATGGTCTCAAAATTTGACAAGTTTAGGGGAACTAAGGATCCTAAGGATCATGTGAGTTCATTTTTCCACATATGTTTTCGAATCAGCGATGATAAACACTAGGGGAATATGCCATTGAATGGTACAATCAATTGCCCATACATAGTATTTATACTTTTGATCAATTGATAGATCTATTATTGGAACGCTTCACCCTCAACATTAGAAAGAAGGTGTCCTTATCAGATATATATTACTTGAAACAATGGGATGAAAAACCTATCTATGATTTTGGAAATCATTGGAGGGTAGTCATAACAAAGTTACCATTCTCCCTACCAATGGAAGAAATTATAAAAAAATTTACCAAGAGTTGCTTAAAACCCATCTCTTGGATGCTACAACTAAATACTTATAGAATATTCGAGAAGGCTTTAGCACAGGCTAGTATCATTGAGGAGATAAATATCCAAGAGGGTGTCATTAATCCTAAGAAGAAAGAATGGCAAAATAGGGGCCAATACCTAAATAATCAATCTGGCCAAACTAAATCAACACAAGCCTCAACGGATAACACAGCTAATCAAGTCAATCAAGTGGTCATGAGTTAACTCGTAGTGGCTCAAAAATTGATGTTATAATAAATTACCTATCATCCAGTCCCATCAGTAACCCAATCACCAATGGTATAAAACATAATGCCAATTGTGGAACAACCTACCCGTCACCAATTCAATCAACCCCAGCATCAATACACTCCCTTAACGGAGTCATCTTCACCTCTATTTCAAAGGTTGTACGAGATCAATAAATTAGCCTTACCAAACATTAGGCCCGATGATCCCACTAAAAGACAAAAAATATAGAGAGCACTTGTTTTGCCCATACCATAGGCAAAATGGGCATGATATCAATTCCTGTCATATGTTGAAAAACATAGTGCAAGACCTCATAGACCTAGGGGCCATTAATGTGGATAAACCCTTAGCTCCACAAAACCATAACTTGGTCATATATCAGACACCTCTACCTAGCGATGGGGAGGTACAACATAATGTAGGAGGTATTAATCAATAATCACCTCCTAATCAAGTAAATCATGTCCAATAGTACCAAAAATTTGTAGGAGCAGTCCATGTGGTCACTAGAGGGCAAAGGTAAAATCAAAAAAATTCTCAACAACCTTCAAACCCACTACCCATCCAAACATCACCAAATCCTTCTCCGTCAATCAATCTATCCAATCCATCCAATCATCCCATCCTTCGTTCAATAAGGCCAGTGGTAACCTTAACCAGCCGGTTAACCACTAGTTTGAAAATGGCATCAACCAAAATTTTTGTGTATGATCTTATCCAACAATCCCCTAGGCATAGATAAGCTTTAATGGAAATACTTAAGTCAATTGAGTTAGAATCCCAAGACTCTAATGCCTTCAACAACTTTTTAGGGAGTGTTAGAACGTGCATGGAGCCATCAATTACCTTCTATGACTTTGAGATAAAATCAATGAGTTTAGAATCAGTAGACCCTCCATTGCACATAATGGCCTTAATAGACATAAAGCCATTCAAAAGAGTCCTTATTGATACCAGCTCATCAATCAACATCATTACTACCGCTTCCCTTATCCACCTCAAATTACCTCCATCCCATATTTCCAAATCATCATTCACCCTCAAAGCATTCAACAATGCTTTGTGTACCACAGTTGGCACTGTTGTTTTACCCATAGAAGTAGGGACCAAAATATTGCACACAATGTTTCACATATTGGAAGGAGCCATGGCATATAATATACTCCTTGGTATAGCTTGTATAAGGAAAATGAAATGTGTCCCTTAAATTATCCACCAATGCTTGAAATACGTTCATGATGGATAGGTCCATTGCATCCCCACGGATGTCAAACCTTTTAATTATTGTAATTTCATTTCAAATCCCTATGAATCCATGTTACCTTCCACCCATCTATTCTTGATGCCTTCATCGAATCCATCCACATCATCTCTTAATTCATTTTCTTCTAATCCATCCACATCTTCTTCTAAAGCTCCCATCCTAGAGGAGTTACCCATCACATCACCTCCACAAGCATACATTTCTTCTTGCACATGTGGTCATAGTTAGTCTACTGTTAGCACATCATACATCACAACTACCCCTTCTTCTATGACCACTTCTTATGTTTCATATGTTGGCAATTTTGGGCACCTTGGGTACATTGCCTTTGCTCAAGTGTAGATGTTGTCATTGATGTCAAGAAGTTCTTGAAGCAATTTGATTTGATGTCAAGGCATTTATTTTGTTGAAGGTTATTCAGAGCATGATCAGTGAGTTTCCAAGAAGTTCTTAGTAGCCCATTTTCAAAAGATCAAGAAAAAGACTAGTAAGAAAAAATATGCAGCCGACTGGAAAAGCTATCGCAATTTTGCGACATGTTTGAGGAGAGAGAAAGTGCTAGCAAAACTGTCGTGATTTCGTGACATGTTTGAGGAGAGAGAAAGTGCTGGCAAAACTGTCGTGATTTCGTGACATGTTTGAGGAGAGAGAAAGTTTTGGCAAAACTGTCGTGATTTCACGACATGTTGGCAGAGAAGGAGAGCAAGATGGAAAGTGTCACGATTTCGTGACATGTCGCATTTTCGTGACTCAAAAAGTGCAAGAAGGCAGAGAAGGAAAAGTGTCACGATTTCACGACACATTGCCAAGAAAGTTGTACGGATGAAAAGGTGTCGCGATTTTGCGACATAATTCAAAAAAGAGAGTCCACAGTGTGAACTTTTGTGTTTTCACGACAAGTTAGAAGAGAGAGAAAGTTACATGAAAAATGTCACGATTTCATGACATGCTACAAAAGTCTAACTAAGGACTGTCATGATTTTGCAACATACTACAAAAGACTAAGTAAGGACTGTCACGATTTTGTGACATGCTAAAAATCTCGAAGTGAGAACTGTCACGATTTTGCGACATGCAACAAAGGGAAGAGTCTAAAATGAGAAGCATCGCGATTTCGTGACAGGCTACAAAGAAGTTGTACGGACGCAGAAAGTGTCACGATTTCGTGATAGGTTGAAGAGAAAGCTTGTGAATGTAGAAAGTGTCACTATTTCGTGACAGGTTGAGATGGCAGCATTGAGTTGGAGAAAGTGTCACAATTTTGCAACAAAAATAGTAAGCAAGTCTTCAACAGAAGAAGCGTTGCGATTTCACAATGAATTGAAGAAGAGCTCGAAGGCGAAAGCGTCATGATTTCATGACATGTTCCAGTTTTACTGGTGTCTATAGAGAAGAGTGTATGGAAGTGAAAGGCGTCATGATTTCGTGACATGTTCCAGTTTTGCGGGTGTAAGGCAGAGAAAAGCTTAAGGCAGCAAAAGTGTCATGATTTTGCGACATGTTCCATTTTCGCTAGTGCAAGCCTAGAAGAAGGCCATGAAGACAGAAGGGTCACAATTTTGTGACATAAGTGAAGATGACATCAGCAAAGGTAGGAGTGTCACGATTTCATGACAAAAGCAGAGAAGAAGGCAATGAAGACAAAAGTGTCGCGATATCGCGACAATAGCCAAACGAATGTGTACGGCTGCAAAAATGTCGTGATATCATGACATGTTATAGTTTCACGGTAGAAGCTACAGAAGAGTTGTAGAGGTGGTTGAAGCTGACAGAGTTAACTTTGAGCCAAAAAATATTAGGGCATGCAGCCGACGGAGTTAGGGTTTGCTTTTGCATAAAAACTGACTAAGATCAAAGTTTTGATCTTAAAAGTATTGCTATAAAGGGGGGATGTTTGGAGAGATTTTGCATTGATCGAAGTGTGCGTTCGAAGTGCGACTTTCGTAGAAGTAGAGTGTAGGGAGAAGTTCGATCATCAAGGAGTAGAGTGTATGAAGACAGTGCTGTTGTGTTTGCACAGAGGTGCATAAGTGGATGTTTGATTGAGTGTTATAATTGCGTAGAGGTGCAAATTTTGAGGACATTAGTGCTAGACCGAAGGACTGTGTTTGGTGCAGATAAGAGGACCAGCTTTGTAGGTGAAAGAGTTGAGGACAGTGGTCTCTAGCCAGAGCAGGGAAGACAGGTGTCTTCTGTGGATAGAGTTCCACTTGCTAAGGGCATAGGAGGCAGAGGTTCTCTAGAGGATCACCAGCTAGAGCAGAGCTAGGGGATTGGTGTCTCCTTTGGGTTGGTGCCCATAAAATTTGTAATCGGGAAAGGTTTCCTAGAATTTGAGGTGATAAAATTTAGTGAAAATTTTTATCCATGGAGTAGCCCGCATTGGGTGAACCACGTAAATTGTTGTGTCTCTATTGTGGATGATTTTCTGTGCATTGCTTTGATTTTTATTTTTGATATTGTTATCTATTCGCTACATAATATTAATTTGAAATATTAAAGGAAAAAGTATAAAGTGGTCTTATACTGTTCACCACCCCCTCTCAGTATAAGCTTGTGTTCTTCAATTGGTATCAGAGCGGGTTCCTTCGAAAATGTTTAACAACTTGAAGGAAGAACTGGTTAAGAACACAATGGATTATTCAAGTGGCAATGCAGCACCTATTCTTGATGGATCAGATTTCGGTCTGTGGAGTGCAATAATGAAGATTTATCTAATGGCACTTGGTAATGAGGTTTGAGAATTGATTGAAGATGGGTACACTATTCCTATAAATGGTCCTTATACTAAATAAGATAGGCTTCTACATCACAGCAATTCAAAAGCAATGAATGCAATCCTGAAAGGCTTACAGAAAGTAGATCTCACCAAAGTAATTCACTACAAGATAGCTAGTGAAATGTGGAAATAGTTGCAGGTGGTTCATACAAGTGATACGAATGTCAAAAAGGCCAAGTTGAGACATTTCAAAGGTATGTTTGAACAACTCAAGATGAATGATGATGAAAAGATTAGTGATTACATGCTTCGCATGGATGAAGTTGTTAACTCCACGAAAGACTTAAGACTTGAGCTTGCTAAAAATGATGTTTGTGATAAAATCTTAAGATCTCTTCCTAATAGATTTAGTGAAAATATTTCTGCTATTGAGGAAGCTAAAGATTTGGATAAGCTGAAAAAGGATGAGCTTCATAGTATACTTGCAACATTTGATTTGAGAACTCAGGTGAAGGTTGATGTCAAGAAAGAGACAGCTTTCAAGGATACCAAGAAAATCTAAGGCTAAACAGCCTCAAGAAAGTGATGAGTCTTCTAGTGATGAAGAAGCATACTACAACAAGAAAAGGAAGTTCTCTAGGAAGAGCAAAAGCATGAAAAATATAAGATGTTTTAATTGCAAAAAGTTTGGTCATTATGCTACTGACTGTACTGTTTCAAAGAATGAAAGTGATGAAGAGAAACAGGATGTTAAGAGCAAGGATTTTGAAAAACACAGGTATTACAAAAATAACAGAGATGATCATAGCAATCAAGGAAAGAGGTATTCACAACAAGAAGAGTTTCTATCTAGACAAAGCAAGTAAGTGTTCTAGCAGTGATAGTGAAAGCTCTTCAAGTGATGAAGAAAATGAGATGCTATTCATATCAGAAAAAGAGGAAGAACCGAAACATAGATTCATTATTATGAAATGTCTTAGATGTGGAAATTTTGGTCACCTTGAGGATGACTATACAAATAATGATTTTTGTTTCCAGTATGTATAAGGATGCTTTAGAAAACTATCAATAAGATGCTTGTATGGTTTTTGAAAAAGGTAGCACCTCTAGTGATAAGAAATCTAGAAAAGGCCTTGAGGATTTAGAAAGCAAACAAATAAAAGATCTTGAAAGTGAATTTAATAATGCTCTTAGTGTTTTGAAAAAGGAAAGAAAGAAGAATGGTAGACTCAAGGATAAGTTAGATGAATGTTTTATGGAGAGAGATGAACTTATAGAAAGTCTTGACGTCTCTATGGCTAAGACACAAGAACTCAAGAATAAGTTAGAATCTAAGGTGCTTGAGTATAGTGAATTAGAATAGAAAATGGCTTCCTTGAAAGAGGAAAATAAAGAGTACAAGGATAAGCTATACAGGTTTCAAGAAAGCTCCAAAAAGGTTAAATCTCTTATCAAAGGTCAAAGAAAGACAACAGATAAAACATGTCTTGGTTTTGTTAAACCACACAAGGAACAGGTTGGGGAATCTAGTAAAAAATTTCAAAAATAAGAGAGTTCTGATAAAGAGAGTGGTTCATAGAAAGAGTCCGTGAGTGATAAATGCACAGAAACAGAAAAAAAAATTTTGAATGTGAAGAAGTATTCGGGACCCAAGAGGTCAAACAGAAGAATAGTTCATGATAGATGTTTTGCGTGTCAAAGGTTTGGTCACATGGCTTCACAGTGCATAGATCAAATGAAGAGGGTAAACAACAATTTCAAAAGTTTTAGTTTCTTTCAAGGGTATTGTTACTCTTGTCAACAGTTTGGGCACAAGGCAGTTTATTGCAAGACAAATAACAGGAACAGATTTGGTCAGAATAGGCAGATTCAAAGAACCAGTATGCCTAAAAGAAATAACTTTGTTACTTGTTATAAATGCAACAATGCAGGTCACACAGCTAGACAGTACAGAACTGAACTGCCAAGGTACAAGAACAGGAAAAGTGATATGAACAGGTCTGTGGATCAAGGGGTGGACAAGAACAGGGATGAGAACAAGATCAAGAGTAGTGACAAGAACAAAAATATTGACAAAAATATTAAGAAAAGGCCGGGCAAGGAAGTTATAGACACTGATGATGATCAGTGCCTAATGGGAGTTTCACTCCCACCCCTATTTTAATCACCTCTTCAGGAGGTGGGGGAGGGACTAAGCTAAGAGGCTTATTCTCAGTCCCAAGCCCCAAAGGTGACCCTTTGCCATTGATGACAAAGGGGGAGATATTTGAGTAAGGGGGAGAGATATGAGTAAGGGGGAGAGCTTCAATGTGAAGAGGAAAGCTTCAAGTTAGGGGGAGCAAAACTTCAAAAGGAGATTCTCAGTTATTGGCACAGTTGGTTTCAGTTTTGGCTCCTAAGATGTGTTTCAGTAAAGGTTTGCCATCAATGACAAAGGGGGGGATTGTTGGCAATTTTGGGCACCTTGGGTACATTGCCTTTGCTCAAGTGTAGATGTTGTCATTGATGTCAAGAAGTTCTTGAAGCAATTTGATTTGATGTCAAGGCATTTGTTTTGTTGAAGGTTATTCAGAGCATGATCAGTGAGTTTCCAAGAAGTTCTTAGTAGCCCATTTGCAAAAGATCAAGAAAAATACAAGTAAGAAAAAATATGCAGCCGACTGGAAAAACTGTCGTGATTTCGCAACATGTTTGAGGAGAGAGAAAGTGCTGGAAAAACTGTCATGATTTCACAACATGTTTGAGGAGAGAGAAAGTGCTGGCAAAACTGTCACAATTTTGTGACATGTTTGAGGAGAGAGAAATTTTTTGCAAAACTATCATGATTTTGTGACATGTTGGCAGAGAAGGAGAGCAAGATGGAAAGTGTCACGATTTCACGACATGTTGCATTTTTGTGACTCAAAAAGTACAGGAAGGCAGAGAAGGAAAAGTGTCACAATTTTGCGACACATTGCCAAGAAAGTTGTACAGATGAAAATGTGTCATGATTTCATGACATAATGCAAAAAAGAGAGTCCATAGTGTGAACTGTCGTGTTTTCGTGACAAGTTAGAAGAGAGAGAAAGTTACATGAAAAATGTCATGATTTCGCGACATGCTGCAAAATTCTAAGTGAGGACTGTCGTGATTTCATGACATACTACAAAATACTAAGGATTGTCATGATTTTGCGACATGCTAAAAAGCTCAAAGTGAGAACTGTCATGATTTTGTGACATGTAGCAAAGGGAAGAGTCTAAAATGAGAAGCATCACGATTTTGTGATAGGCTACAAAGAAGTTGTACGGATGCAAAAAGTGTCACGATTTCACGATAGGTTGAAGAGAAAGCTTGCAAATGCAAAAAGTGTCATGATTTCATGACAGGTTGAGATGGCAGCATTGAGTTGGAGAAAGTGTCACGATTTCGCAACAGAAACAATAAGCAAGTCTTTAACAGAAGAAGCATCACGATTTTGCAACGAATTGAAGAAGGAAGAGCTCAAAGGTGAAAGCGTCGTGATTTCACGACATGTTCCAGTTTTGCTAGTGTCTACAGAGAAGAGTGTACGAAAGCGAAAGGCATCGCGATTTCATGACATGTTCCAGTTTCACGGGCGTAAGGCAGAGAAAAGCTTAAGGTAGCGAAAGTGTCACGATTTCGCAACATGTTTCGTTTTCGCTAGTGCAAGCCTAGAAGAAGGCCATGAAGACAGAAGGGTCATGATTTCATGACATAAGTGAAGATGACGTTAGCAAAGGTAGGAGTGTCATGATTTCATGACAAAAGCAAAGAAGAAGGCAATGAAGACAAAAGTGTCACGATATCGCAACAATAGCCAAACGAATGTGTATGGCTGCAAAAATGTCACGATATCACGACATGTTATAGTTTCATAGCAGAAGCTACAGGAGAGTTGCAGAGGTGGTTGAAGCTGACAGAGTTAACTTTGAGCCGATGAAGATTAGGGCATGCAGCCGATAGAGTTAGGGTTTGCTTTTGCATAACAGTCGACTAAGATCAAAGTTTTGATCTTAAAAGTATTGCTATAAAAGGAGGGCTTTTTGGAGAGATTTTGCATTGATCGAAGTGTGTGTTCGAAGTGCGACTTTCATAGAAGCAAAGTGCAGGGAGAAGTTTGATCATCGAGGAGCAGAGTGTGTGAAGATAGTGTTGTTGTGTTTGCACAGAGGTGCATAAGTGGATGTTTGATCGAGTGTTGTAATTGCCCAGAGGTGCAAATTTTGAGGACATTAGTGTCACACCGAAGGACTGTGTTTAGTGCAGATAAGAGGACTAGCTTTGCAGGTGAAAGAGTTGAGGACAGTGGTCTCCAGCCAGAGTAGGGAAGACAGGTGTCTTCTGTGGATAGAGTTCCACTTGGTAAGGGCATAGGAGGCAGAGGTTCTCTAGAGGATCATCAGCCAGAGCAGAGCTAGGGGATTGGTGTCTCCTTTGGGTTGGTGCCCATAAAATTTGTAATCAGGAAATGTTTCCCAGAATTTGAGGTGATAAAATTTAGTGAAAAATTTTATCCGTGGAGTAGCCCGCATTGGGTGAACCACATAAATTGTTGTGTCTCTATTGTGGATGATATTTTGTGCATTGCTCTGATTTTTGTTTTTGATACTGTTATCTATTTGCTACATAATATTAATTTGAAATATTGAAGGAAAAATTATAAAGGGGTCTTATACTGTTCACCCCCCCTCTCGGTATAAGCTTGTGTTCTTCATCATCATTACTCCATTAGACATATTCTAATTCCACACCACCATCTAATCCCACTCCATTAGCTAATGTTTCTTAAGTTAAACTTTAAGATTGTGAAATATTTAATTCACCATTGTCCACACCCAATCCAGAGCCACTTGAGCCTTCAACATCCACCTCATCAACCCAATTTGAAGTCCACATCACTAATCTAGGCATTTATAAGTATGTGGTCCAAGATGTCATCATTACACCCCTAGCCATTGCAATAGCTAAAGATTTTGGATGTCCTTGAGACCGTTATTTGTCCACAGGTGCTATTTACGACATGAGTGCAGCCCCAAATAGTATTAAATTTGTTTATGGAGGGTTGGATTTCTCAATTGGAGAAAACCCGCCCAAAGAACCAAAAGATCCTAGGTGTACCAACATACCTAACATAGAGGAATTTCTAGCTCGATACTTTAACATGGTCAATTGGCAAGGTCAAGATCTAGGTTCCCATGAGCAAGGGATGCATGATATCTTAGATTTTCCATATAGAGGCACCCATGATAGTTCAGGTTTAGGCTATACCCTGTTGTCTTCCACCGCTTCTCTTGAGCAGACCTTTAAAAAACTTAGCCTCAATGATGATCAAATCATCCATCCATTACCCTCAACATATTCTCTTGAACAATCCCTTAAAGAACTTTTCATTGACGAAGTAGACGAAGATGATCCCATCAACTTCACCTAACCTGTATTTTATTCTGATGATGAAATTTATGAATAGTTTGAGGTCATGTCAAATTCTTCTAATGATTCTAAAGAGGAGTCACAACCTATTGTCCCCATCACCCAACAGGAAGAGTTTTACCTCCAAATGTTCCCCATCCATCATCCCATATTCTGCTTGCTTCTTCAATAATAACAAGAAGACACACCTGGTAATCCACCTTGAGCCACTCACATAAGCCAAGAATTATAACATATGTACATATTAAAAAAAAATCAATAAAATAATCCAAAAAAAAATTTTGCTCTGATTTTTTCACATTCACTATTACAGGGATACCATGCCTCAACATCGGTTCTGATTCAATCGTTCTATCCACCCATTAATTTAGACCATCCTACCTTCTGCTAGGTCAATATGAATCCTATTTACTTATTTACCCCGCTCTGCAATACATACAATTTGGCTAGGCCAATTCCAATTGGCATTAGCCTTATTGACTTGGATATGATTTCCTCCCCATCCTCCTTTTTGAAGTTCACCTTATCCAAGGAATTTATAAAGGCTTCAACCCACTACACTCCTCCTTCACCACCACCTTCACCCTCATCACTTTCCACTAATGGTTCTGAGGTCTTTCAAGCAAAGTTAGAAAATGATAAGCAAGAAGAATTAGATGACACCCTAGACTATCCCGACTGTCTCTCATCACTAGTACCCATTTGCAAGCTTAATGGGGAAATATGTATTTGCATTGATTTTCGAGACCGGTCTTAGCTCTTCCTTGTCTAGGGGTCCTCTTCTATGCATGACTATATATGTATATATGCATGGCTAAAAAAAAATCAAAAACAACAAAAACAAATTGCATGCTTTCACATAGGCATTACCACATTGCATACATCCCATTTTTCGTTTACATTTAGGTATTTGACATGCATTTTAAATTTTGCATTCATGCATTGTTTTCATTCATTAGATCATACATATTCCATTGCATTGTACAATTTCCATTTGCATATCAACACTCCATTGCATTAAGCATATGCATCCATCCCATCCCACGTTCAAATGATCGTACATAGTAATGATGATATGGCCATAAACAAAAAGTCAAGTTATAACAATTGGGGGTACCTATTTTGAAACAATCATGTAACTTTCACAAAATACATAAGCCAACAATACCATATGCCAAAATCACAAATCCTAGATTTTCAGTTACTCAGCCAATACTAGTGTAACAAGCAACCTCCAAACGGATGTCCAATTTTCTTTAGGACCAAAACATAATTTATACACTAAGAAAGTATTGAGCATTGCCAATTTATACTTAATACAATCTTGAACCAACCACATTTCCTCACATATTAAGAAAATTTTGAGTTAAGGAGGGTTAGTACTATACTTGGGTAGTACTTTGAGGTAAAAAGGAATATTCCTCACTTATCCCATCATGCAACATAGTCCAAAGGAATATTCCTCACTTGTTCTCACCACTACCACAACTAATCTTCAAACATAAACATAAACACATAGAGTAGTAAGGATAGGTTAAAATTATCATCACACTTTGGTTGAGAATACAACTCCCCAAAGTTCTATACAAAGTTAACAAGTTCAATTTTCCCACCCTTGATCACTAAAGTCGTAAGGATTCATACTACACATCCCTGACAAGGATAGGTAGTCATCCCCAAGGCCTAAAATATCAATCCCATTGGAATATGGAGTGAATATCCATTGGGGATATAGACGCTTAAATGGTAGTGGAGTAAGCTCATGCGAGACGACATGTCTCTCCTCCAAAAGGGAGACCTTTGAAAGCACATAAGGACGGGCTAGCCTTAGGTCATCTCCATAAAAGGTCATGCCTAAATATACTCATAATGGGTTAATGAACTTCACATACACACACATTTGTACTTGACTGGATAGGGTCATTTTCATACTCAATATCTGGTAATTGAACCTCACTCACACAAATATTTGGTCTTAAAGAAATTTAGACAACCTTAGCGAGTCTGGTTAAAAATACTAGTATGTTTGAGTCTTTGAAAATCTTGCAATATTAATTCCATATTAAAATTCATATTTTCTTCCATATCAACATCTGTATCTTCTTCTATGTCAACAACCATATCTCCATTGTAAGTAAATTTGCATAACACAACCAAATTCGGTACCCTCGATTGCCAAACAATGGACCACAAAAATGGCCAATAAAATTTCTGAACTATAAAAGCTCATTCGAACACTATGCATTCCTCTCATATAGTTTAGATTCATTATACATTTACTTGCATTAATCATACAAAATACATGTCATTTAGCTGGCATTAATCATCTACATAAACATCATACATAATACATGTCATTTAGCCTACATTAAGCATCCATAAAATATTAAACACAAATTGCATAAAACTTAAAAGCATTCACACAAAATATGACACAAATATATAAAAGGCCATGTATATATATATAAATCGTATATATAATGAACACAAAAAAGGCTACAATAGATAACCAAGGCTCATATGTACAAAATAGTGCATCTAAGCACTAAACTAATGTCCACGAGAGGACCCCTGAGACCTAGTAGGATCCCTAGGTCTAGTACTCTACCTAGACTCAGTATGCATAGATGGCTCGAACTTAGAATAAGAATGAGGATCAGGCAATGTAATATGATGTTGCATACACAAATACTCCAAAGGAGACCTTGAGGTAACCCAAAGCCAAAGGACCATGAGGTAACCCAAATCCAAAGGTGACTTAGAGGAAGAGGCCCAAAGGTATTGACCTAGATGTAGGCCCAAATATAGTCCAAAAATTTCATACACAAATCCTCCAAGGAGTGTACATAGGCCTCCTTGGATCACAATTGTCGTAGATCAATATGATGCCAACATCCATTTGCTAGCATCTATGTTCGAAGCCTTATGATCATCACCTAATCACCAGTCATAGCTGCCACCTACTCTGCCTCCATCCGAGTAATGGTAGCCTGCAAGCCAACAATATCCAAGTCTCTCTCCAAAAATGCAGACCAATGTGTCCTCACCTCTGTCTCCAAACCCAAGATAGCAACATGTCACTTCGCCATAGCATCCCTATGAGACTCAAGAGTAGTATCTCACTCCTCGCAAAGCTACTCTAGCTCAGTCCATAATCTAGCCACCTCGAAGATCTCACCCATATCCTCATCATCATCCCCCTCTCCTCATTTGCAAAATCCACCTTAGGAACCTGCTAGGTTTTTCCCCTCGACCACCTCTGACTCGTTGATCGTTGAGGCCTCATACACTTCGGGGTCACCCTTAACCTCACAACCATTGTGTCATCACCAATCAGCTTTGGTATCCATTACTAGTTGGGCACTAAACCATGCTACATACTCAAAATTCATCCTAATATCATCTACATCGAGGACCTACAACTGCTCATCATCCTCCATTTACACCCGTTATGGCTCTACACATGGAAGCATCACCTCATCTCGTCGATGCCGATACAACACCAACTCTTTTGGAACACCTTGAGGTGATTCAAAATGCCTCAGTATCTATGTGTACTAGAAGTACTCCATCTCATCATCCCAACACCCAATCAACCACCGATCTTACCTCACTCAATGCAGCTACCTCCTATCACCATCCCATCGAACTCCTCGCCACGACCTCCATATCACATCCACCCGAGTCAATCTCGACCACATATCCCAATGCTACTGGCTGGTATGCATCCAATCCCCTTCCTCCCCCCCACATCACCTCAAATCAAACAACAGAGATAAGCTACTTTTATGCCCATAGCCCAAATAGGTATCTCATATTTTTGCACCATATTGTGTTTCACGCAACATGGTACAAAAAAGGGCATCTTTAGACACCAAGTTACATCCACTAATCCTCCATACTAACCATCCGACAACCCACTTGTCCACCACACACCTTTCCCACCCTCTAAATGTCCACCTTACACATTTCCCGCCTTCAAAAGGCCCACTTTAGCCCTTTCCTGCCATTTCCTAACCCAATGGAGATTATTTTAATATTATTTTATATTATATTATCATATATTTATTATAAAATGTATATTTATAAACTCAATTAACCATAGCCATCTGATTCAATCTAATCTCCACCGTCCATTTTCATTAATCCATGCCACATCTAAAAAGTAATCTCAACCTTAGGATCTAATTTAATCTTAGCCACACGATTAAAAGTGTAAGGCTAAAACCCTAAGAAAACCCTAGTTTGGATTATAAATAATGGCATTTGCAAATGCTCAAACCCTAGAACCCTAATATTAGAGTGTGCATCCTAAAGAAGTCATTGGCAAAGCCCTAGTGAAGTAGAAAGCAACATAGCCCTAAAAATCCAAAACCCTAGCTAGCCATAGCACTTCAGCTGTTCCAGCCCTCTGCACATCCATTCTCCATCATCGTCACTGTATCCATCAATCCATTGCATCTTTCACACCCCCATGATCTACTTTTGTAGATTCGCCCTCACCTGTAGGTATCATCATGAGCTTTCCAAGTTCACTACAGAAGCTTACCAGGTGATCACCAGAGCCTGTCATTCTGTAGGTGTACACCAGAGCTTACGAAGCTCATTGCAGAATCTTGCCAGGCACCCATCAAAATTTTTTGTTCAATAGGTACGCACTAGAGCCTGCCAATATTACTTTATAAATTTGTGAAGTTCCCATCAGAGACTACCATCATCATAAAGCCCTAATCAGAATCTATTGTATCAATGGATCTGCAACAGAAGCGACATCAAGATAGCAAGGTAAATAATTCTTTATGTCATTAACATCATTGTATTATTCTATTCATATTTATTTTCCATAACTAGGGTTTACAAGTAGTAATTTCTAAGGGCTCACACTGTGGAGCCCTCATTTATTATTATTGATTCTCTTAATTTATTTGTGTGCAGGATTTGATAATACATCAAAATCATTGAACAGTTGTTGAAGCTGGAGTGGCCCGATTACGGATATCAAGAAGCCCACTCAACCTATTGGGAGCAAGACACCATATGAAGACACTTCATTATTGTGGCTAGGATTTCAGAGAACCCTAGCATCTTGTACATCTTTCTATCAAATACTCATTGAGTACAAATTATATCAAAAGGAGTTTATTAGCTTCGCTCGTCTTTTAAATAAAATTATATTTTTGTGCAATATTGTGTTTCTTCGGGTCATTTTCTTTCTTTATTGTTTTTGTATCGAGTCCTTTTATAGGGTGTCATCTAATTCTTCCTTCTTATCATTGCCTAACTCTGCCTAAAAGACCTCAAAACCATTAGTGGAAATTTATGAGGGTGAAGGTGGCGGTGAAGGAGGAATGTAGTGGGTCAAAGCTTTTAGAAATTCCTTGAATAAGATGAAATCCAAAAAGGAGGGTGGGGAGGAAATCCGATCCAATTCAATAAGGCTAATGTCAATTAGAATTGTCCTAGCTAAATTGTATGGATTGTGGAGTGGGGTAAATAAATCAATAGGATTCATATTGACCTAGTGGAAGGTGGGATGGTCTAGATGAATGGGTAGATGGAACGATTGGATCTAAAACAATGTTGAGGCATGGTATCCCTATGATAGTGAACATGAAAACATCAGAGCAACATTTTTTTAATTGTTTTAATGATTTTTTTTTTGAAATATGTACATATGTTACAATTCTTGGCTTATGTGAGTGGCTCAAGGTGGATTACCAAGTGGGTCTTCTTGTTCTTGTGGAAGAAGCAAGTAGAATATGAGATGATGGATGGGGAAAATTTGGAGGTAAAACTCTTCCTATTGGGTAATGAGAACAATAGGTTGTGACTCCTCTTCAGAATCATCAGAAGAATTTGACATGACCTCAAATTATTCATAACTTTCATCGTTAAAATCAAAGATAGGATAGGTGAAGTTGATGGGATCATCTTCGACTACTTCATCAATGAAAAGTTATTTAAGTGATTATTCAAGAGAATATGTTGATGGTAATGGATGGATTGGGTGATTTTCATACTCAATATTTGGTAATTGAACCTCACTCGCACACACATTTGGTCCTAAAGAAAGTTAGACAACCTTAGTGAGTTTTGTTGAGAACACTAGTATGTTTGAGTCTTTGAAAATCCTACAATATTCATTCTATATTAAAATTCATATTTTTTTCCATATCAACATTAATATCTTCTTCAATATCACCATCCATACCTTCTTCCCTGTCAACAACCATATCTCCATCGTAAGTAAAGTTGCATAACACAACCAAATTTGGTACCCCCGATGGCCAAACAATCAACCACAAAAATGGCCAATAAAATTTCTAAACTATAAAAGCTCATTCGAACACTATGCATTCCTATCATATAGTTTATATTCATTATACATTTACTTGCATTAATCATACATAATACATTTCATTTAGCTAGAATTAATCATCCAGATAAACGTCATACATAATACATGTCATTTAGCCTACATTAAGCATCCATAAAACATTAAACACAAATTGCATAAAATATAAAAGCATTCACATAAAAAATGACACAAATATATAAAAGGCCATGTATATATATAAATCGCATATACAATGAACATCAAAAAGGCTATAATAGAGCACCAAGGTTCATATGTACAAAATGGTGCATCAAAGATATCACCCATATCCTCATCATCATCCCCCCTCTCCTCATCCACAAAATCCACCTCATGAACCTTCTGGTCTACTACCCTCGACTACCTCTGACATGTTGATTACTGAAGCCTCTTCCTCTTAGGGGTCACCCTTGACCCCGCAACCACCACGTCATAACCAACCACATTTGGTACCCATACTGGTTGGGTGCCAAACCATGCTGCATACTTGGGAGTCACCCCGACATCATCTACATCTAGGATCTCCAACTTCTCATCATCTTCCATCTTCAACCACCATGGCTCTACACATGGAAGCATCCCCTTATCTCGTTGATGCCGATACAACACCGACTCATCTGGAAGACCCTAAGGTAAGTCAAACTACCTTAGCACCCACGTGTATTAGAAGTAATCCACCTCCTCATCCCTCCACCCAACCAACCACCAAGCTTATCTCACTTGACACAATTGCCTCCTATCACTATCCCATCGAGCTCCTTACCACGTCCTCCATATCACATTCGCCTGAGTCAATATTGACCACATATCTTGATACCACTGGTTGGTATGCACCTCTTGACTCAGTTTCACATCCTCCTCCACTACCCATTGCCTAGCATAAGGCTCCCCCATCTGTCATGTCAAACATGACAATATCTCTAACCGAGCAACCATAAAATGCGCCCAAGCCTAGCACAATAGGAGGAAGTTATATCCAATATCCTTCCTCCTCCTTCGTATCACCTCATAAAGCTATTAGTATAACAATTCTAGCAATACGGGAACCCACACATACTCCCTTGGGTCGATGAGTATGTCACTCACCAAACCCAATAGGTTCCAAAGGAACCTACAACCATTGTTATTGGGTAGCACTATGTTCGCTAATATGAACATGATCAAGACTGGAACTATGTCCAAATCCTTCATCTTGTACATGCTTAGATAGCATATACCCCCATTTACCTTATGAGCCTCTTGCCATCGATCCTAAAAAATACTCTCCATCTATGCCTTCTTGTACCGACCAACAACCACATTCTCCCATTCCACTGGAATATTGAGGATGCAATATACATCCTCAAGGGTGACAGTAGCCTCCCCAATCGATAGCTATAAGTTCCCCTAGTCAGAACCCCATCTCTCAATCAATGATAAGGTACCCCTCATCCACCCTCACTACATCTAGCCTAGCCACTCCATCCAAGCCCACCCTACCCAAAAGCTCCCAATCCTCATCCGAGAGCTTCTTACTCATCCTCAAAACAAGAGGAGAGAAGCGATTTCGAGGCTCAATATCCCTTAGATGTAATAATAAAAACATTTTTTTAGTATTAATACTACATCCATCCAAAGTAAATAAATAAATAAAAGAACAAAATATCTTATCGGGGTAAATGGTGCCTCTGCTCCACCAACAACATCCAAATCCTCATCCGCTATAGCATAAATACACAAATACCCACTAGCCTCACTAAGCTCACCACACCCACTCCACTCATCATACGTAGCTTCTCAAAATCCCAAGTGCACAACTGAGCCTCATAATTCACTCAAAAATCTATTTATAGCTTTCCTTAGCACATTCAGACACAAACCTATGCCTAAAAACTATAGGCTTGTGTCGGTGCCTACGAGTGCACTTAGGCGCACATGGCCTGCAAAATACGCTAGGTGTAGCCGTGCACCTGGTGCCAGAAGAGCATAAAGACAAGGACACCCAAAATAGTAGATCCCCTCAACCAATTTTTACCAAATTTCATCCACACATCATATACATCATAAAAGTTGATTTTGTAAAAACAAAAATTGTTTTACATGCATATTTGGTGAGAACTAACCAAATTATTCAAATACACATATCGCATTACAAAACCTGTCAATTGAGGTCAAATTTTAACAAAATTGACATTCCATCAAATATTCTTCCATAATCATCTTTCATGAATCACTCATCATACATCACATTTTCATCTTGTTGAGTAGATGGTAAGCAAACCTTGTATCTAGTGGGTTATCCTATCAACTTGGTGATTGTAGCGATTTGCATCCATGCAATTCGATAAGATGAATAACATACAATAAGGACACTTGACCATGATCATCATCAATTATCTCATTTTAAAAGATCACAATCACATTGGGCACTTCAAATTTTGGAGTGAAACCTTACCAAGAAAAAATTGCACAACTATTGTCATTGATGGCCTAGTTTGTGAGGCTTAACACATGAACAAAAAATCACCCACATTTCATCAAAAACCTAATGATCGGCACTAGCTAGGATGATTATTTCTAATTGTGAGAATAGTCACCAGCAGGCTATCCACAGTACTCTGCATCATCATACTTGCATATCAATGACCTCAGAAAGCACACTATTCAACATCATCGAATCATCCCAATATTTGGAGAAACTACAATCTAATTTTGATTTCCCACAATGGGATACATATTACATTCATGAAATCTACACTTGAAAAAACCCCCTCTCCCATCGTTGGGGTAAAAATGGCATGACATTTTACATCATCCATATCACCACATGGTATTTCACACCAAACCCCTTTTTCCACCATTGGGGAAAAAATGGTATCACTTTTTACACACCATTCATATCGTCTATAGTCACACCACATTTCATCTCATCATTTCATCACTTACACAAAATTATTTTTCAATTGGATCATGAGATGATTCTCATTCACCAATTGAGGGGGTAAGCTAAAAAATTCTTTATTCTTTTGTCTTCAACATTGAGTGCTCAAATCCAACAACAGAGAGAAGTTGCTTCTGTGCCCATAACCCAAATAGGTGTCTCATATTTTTGCACCATATTGTGTTTCACATATTATGGTACAAAAAGGGGCATCTAAAGAAACTAAGTTACAACTACTAATCCTCCATCCTAACCATCCCACCACCTACTTGTCCACCACACACCTTTCATGCCCTCTAAAGGCCCACCTTACATGTTTCCCACCTTCAAAAGACCCACTTTAGCCCTTTACCGCCATTTTCTAACCCAATTGAGATTATTTTAATATTATTTAATATTTTTTTATATTTTATATTATATTATAATATATTTATTATAAAATATATATTTATAAACCCAATTAACCACAATCGTCCGATCCAATCTAATCTCCACCATCCATCTTTATTAATCCATGCCACATCTAAAAAGTAATCTCAACCTTAGGATCTAATTTAATATTAGCCACACAATTAAAAGTGTAAGGCTAAAACCCTAAGAAAACCCTAGGTTGGATTATAAATAAGGGCATTTGCAAATGCTCAAACCCTGGAACTTTGAGATTAGAATGTGCATCCTGAAGAAGTCATTGGTGAATCCCTAGTGAATTTGAAAGCAACAGAGCCTTGAAAATTCAAATCCCTAGCTAGACATAGTACTTCAAATTTTATATCCCTCCCCACATCTATTCTACATCACCATCACTATCTCCATCCATTCGTTACATCTATCACACCCTCGTGATCTGCTTTTGCAGATTTACCCTTACCCACAGGCACCATATCGAGGTTTCCAAACTCACTGCAAAAGCTTGCTAGGTTCTCACCCACCCCCACATTTGTTCTCCATTGACATCACTATCTCCATCCATCTGCCACATCTTTTACACCTCGTAATATGATTTTGTATGTTTACCCTTACCCGCAGGAACCATCCCAAGCTTTCCAATCTCACTATAGAAGATTACTAGGTGCTCACCAGAGCTTGTTGTTTCGTAGGTGCACAAAAAGATAATTTTATTTAAAATATGGGGGGATCTAATAAACTCATTTTGATACAATTTGTACTTAGTGAGTATTTGATACAAAGATGTACAAGATGCTAGGGTTCTCTAAAACCCTAGCTACAATAATGAAGTGTCTTCCAATGGTGTGTCTTGCTTCCAACAAGGTGAGTGGGCTTCTAGTTATCCATAATTAGGACACTCTAGCTTCAACAACTATTCAACTCCTTTGATGATGTCACAAAACCTACACATACAACAATAAAAGCAATCAGTAAAACAAAATGAGGGTTCCACTATGTGAACCCTCAGAAAATGATACTGAAAACCCTAGATCTAGAACAATAGCATATGCAAAAGTCAAGTAACATGAAATAAAATACCTAGATAGACTTACTTTGTTGTGTTGATGATGTATACTATTTCGTTGTTGCAGATCTGACGATGGTAAATTTGGTGATGACGGTAGGCTCTAGCGAGTGCTTTGCAAGCTTCTTATGCAATATTGGCAAGCTCTGGTGTGCACCTGTGGGATGTGGTAGGCTCTGGTGCACACCTACGAGGTATGGTAGGCTTTGGTGTGAACTTATAAGATATGGTAGGCTTTGGCGAGCATCTGGAAAGCTTCTGTAGTGAGCTTCACAAGCTATGGTGTGCACCTATGGAACAACAGGCTCTGGTGAGCACCTGGAAAGCTTATGCTATGAGATTTGAAAGCTCAAGATGGCACCTACAGGTAAGGGTAAATCTATAGAAGCAGATCATGGGGGTGTGAAGGATGCATTGGAAGAAAATGGGACTATGACTTTCATGGAAAATGGATGTGGGCATGGCCGGAATGGGTGAAATCCTATGGTGAGCTAGGGTTCGGGATGTTCAGGATTTTACAAACTTCTACTTCACACGGGCTTCTTCAATGATCCCTACAAGGTTAAGAAGATTTCAAGGCATTCTAGGGTTTGGGAATTTTTAAATGCCCTTACTTATAATCCAACCTTAGGGTTTCTTAGGGTTTTAGCTCAACACTTTAGATCATGTGGCTAAGATTAAATCACATCCTAGGGTTGAGATTGTACTTTAAGTGTGGCATGGATTAATGAAGATGGACGGTGGAGATTAGATTGGATCAAATGGATGTGGTTAATTGGGTTTATAAATACATATTTTATAATAAATATATTATAATATAATATAAAATATTATATTAAATATAAAATAATATTAAAATAAGCCCAATTGGGTTAGGAAATTGCAGGAAAGGTGAATGGTGGACAAGTGGGTGGTGGGATGGTTAGGATGGAGGATTAATAGCTGAAATTTGGTTTCTACAATTACCTCTTTTTGTATCATATTGCGTGAAATATATGGTGCAAAAATACGAGACACCTGCTTGGGTTATGGGCGCTTAAGTAGCTTCTCTCTGTTGTTGGATTTGAGCACTGATTTTGAAGACCAAAGAATAAAGAAATTTTTGAATTTTTGTAGATTACCCCCTCAATTGGTGAATGAGTTACGAATGTATCTCACAAGCTAATTGAAAACATTTTGTGCAAATAAAGAATGATGTAGTGAATTTGTGCAATTGATGAATGAATGGTGTGAAATGCAATGTGATTGTGGATGATATGAAAGATGTAAAATGTGATACCATTTTTTCCATCCATCATGATCACCATTTGTAGATACAAGGACATGATACTTAAACAATAAAGAAAGCAAATAACCCAAAGAAACACAAGATTGCAAAAAAAGATAATTTTATTTAAAATATGGATGAAGATAATAAACTCATTTTGATACAATCTATACTCAATGAGTATTTGATACAAACATGTACAAGATTCTAGAATTCATCCTAGCCACAATAATGAAGTGTCTTCAAATGGTGTGTCTTTCTCCCAATAAGGTGAGTGGGCTTTAGGTATCTGTGTATTCGGTCCACTCTGACTGTAGTAGTCTTTCAATGCACTTTTAATTGAAGTTATCAATACTACACACAACAAACAATAAAATTGTTAGTAAACAAAAGGATGGTTCCACAGTGTGAACCCTCAAAAATGAAAACTAAAACCCTAGATCTATGAAAGCTGGATATGTAAGATGAAATAACAACAAATGATAACAAAAATTTAAATTTACCTTGCTTGTAGTGATACTTTTCTCCATTGTAGATTTGACAGTGGACAATAGGCTCTGGTGCACACTTGACAGGCTCTGGCATGAGATTTGTAAGTATTGGAGTGCACTTGCTAGATATGGCAGGCTCTGGTGAGTGCCTGGAAAGCTTCTACAGTGAGCTTCATAGGATATGACATGCACCTGTGAAATGATAGGCTCTGGTGAGTGCTTGGAAAGCTTTAGCAATGAACTTGGAAAGCTCGAGATGGCACCTGCGGGTAAGGATAAATTTGTAGAAGCAAATCATTGGGGTGAGAAGGATGCGACGGATGGATGGGGACTATGACAGTGATGGAGAATGGATGTGGGGATGGCTGGAATAGTTGAAGTACTATGGCTAGCTAGGGCTTTCAATTTTTAGGGCTCTGTTGCTTTCTGCTTTACTAGGGCTTCACCAATGCCTTATCATGATGCACCTTCCAATATTAGGATTCCAGGGTTTAAGCATTTGCAAATTCCCTTATTTATAATCCAACCTAGGGTTTTCTTAGGGTTTTAGCCTTACACTTTTAATCGTGTGCCTAAGATTAAATTAGTCCTAAGGTTGAGATTATATTTGATCAGATGGTTGTTAATTGATTTTATAAATATATATTTTATAATAAATATATTATAATATAATATAATATATATATTAAATATAAAATAATATAAAATAATATTAAAATAATCTTAATTGGGTTAGGAAATGACATAAAATGGCTAAAGTGGGCCTTTTGAAGGTGGGAAAGGTGTAAGGTGGGCCTTTAAAGGGCAGGAAAGGTGTGTGGTGGACAAGTGGGTGGTGGGATGGTTAGGATGGAGGATTAGTGGCTATAACTTGGTGTCTACAAATGCCCCTTTTTGTACCATGTTGCATGAAACATAATATGGTGCAAACATATGAGACACCTATTTGGGCTATGGGTATAGAAGCAGTTTCTCTCTATTGTTGGATTTGAGCACTCAATGTTGAAGACAAAAGAATAAATAATTTTGCATAGCTTACCCCCTCAATTGGTGAATGAGAAGCATCTCATGAGACAATTGAAAAATAATTTTGTGTAAGTGATGAAATGATGAGATGAAATGTAGTGTAAATGTAGACGATATGAATGATGTAAAATGTGATACTCTTTTTGCCCCAACAATGGAAAAAGGGGGTTGGTGTGAAATACCATGTGGTGATATGAATGATGTAAAATTTGGTACAATTTTTTCCCCAACGGTGGAAGAGGGGTTTTTTTCAAGTGTAGATGTCATGATCATGTAATATGTATCCCATTGTGGGAAATTGAGATCAGATTGTAGTTGCCCCAAATGTTGGGATGATCCGATGTTGTTGAATAGTTTGCTTTCTGAGGTCATTGATATGCAAGTATGATGATGTAGATTACCGTGGATAGCCTGTTGGTGACTGTTCTCATAATTGGAACTAATCATCCTAGCTAGTACCAATCATTAGGTTTTTGATGAAATGTGGGTGATTTTTTTCATGTGTTAAGCATCATGAGCTAGGCCATCAATAATAACAGTTGTGAAAATTGTTCTTTGCAAGGTTTCACTCCAAAATGTGAAGTGCACAATGTGACTGTGATCTTGGACAATGTGATAATTGATGATGATCATGGTCAAGTGTCCTTATGGTGGTTTATTCATCTTACCGAATTACATGGATGCAAATCGCTGCAATCGCCAAGGAGATAGAATAGACCACTAGATACGAGGTTCACTTGAATGAACTAGAAAAATGGTGGATGAAATGATTGATGGATTAAAATATGGTGACATGAAGACATGGTGATGAAAAATGTGTTGATGGATGCAATGTATGTGGATTCAATGATTGATTTTGTTTTTTCCCCAATAAATGAAGGGATTTTTACAATTTGGAAATATGATGAAATGTATATGTTCTTTCCCTAACATATGAAGGGTTTCTTTATGAATGTATCTATTTTTTCCCTAATAGATGAAGGGGTTTTTGATGAATGTATCTATTTTTGACCTAACATATGAAGGGGATTTTGAAATATGAGCATGTGATGAATGTATTTGTTTTTGCCCTAACAGATGAAGGGGTTTTTGATGAAATGTATAAGTTCCCTTATGGTAGTCTATCCATATTACTGAATTGCATGGATGCAAATCGCTGCAATTGCCAAGCTGATAGGATAACCCACTAGATACAAGGTTTGCTTACCATATACTCAACAAGATGAAAATGTGATGTATGATGAATGATTCATGAAAGATGATGATGGGAGAATATTTAATGGAATGTCTATTTTGTGAAAAATTGACCTCAATTGACAGGTTTTGTAATGTGATATGTGTTTTTGAAGAATTTGGTTTGTTCTCGCAAAATATGCATGTAAAAAAAAATATGTTTTCACAAAAAGAAATTTTATGATGTATATGATGTATGGATAAAATTTGGTTAAAATTGGTTGAGGGGAGCTACTGTTTTGGGTGCCCTTGTATTTATGCTCTTCTGGCACCAGGCACGTGGTTGTGCCTAGCATATTCTGTAGGTGCTTGCATGCACCTAAGTGCACCCGTAGGTGCCCATGGGAGCCTACGGTTTGTAGGTGCAGGCCTACACCTAAATGTGCTAAGAAAGCTATAAATAGATTTCTGAGTGAATCGTGAGGCTCACTTGTGTGCTTGGGAGTTTGAGAAGTTGTGTCTGGTGAGTGAAGTGTGTGTGGTGATCTTAGTGAGGCTAGTGGGAATTTGTGTGGAGGCTATGGCGGTGGAGGGTTTGGATGATGTTGGTGGAGCAGAGGCACCATTTGCCCCAATAATACATTTTGTTCTTTTCTTTATTTTATTTTATTTTATTTTTTATTTTTTATTTTTTGGATGGATGTAGTATTAATACTAACAAAAATATTTTTATTATTGTAGCTAAGGGACATTGAGCCTTGACATCGCTTCTCTCCTCTTATTTTTGGGATGAGAAAGAAGCTCTCGAATGAGTATTGGGAGCTTTTGGGTAGGGTGGGCTTGGAGGGAGTGGCTAGGCTATATGTAGTGAGGGCGGATGAAGGGTACCTCTCATCATTGATTGAAAGATGGGATTCTAATAGGGGGACCTTCCAGCTACCAATTGGGGAGGCTAATGTCACCCTTGAGGATGTATACCACATCCTCAAGATGCCAATGGAAGGGAAGAAGCTAGTGATTGGTTGGTACAAGGCTAATATGGGGAAGATGTTTGGGGATCGATGGCAGGAGGCTTGTAAGGGAGATGGGGGTATATGTTATCTAAGCATGTACAAGGTGAAGGAGTTGGATGCACTCCCAGCCTTGATCATGTTCATATTAGCGAACATAGTGCTACCAAATAACACTGGTTGTAGGTTCCCTTGGAACCTATTGGGTTTGGTGAGTGATATAATCATCGACCCGAGGGAGTATGTGTGGGCTTCTGCATTGCTAGCATAGTTATACTGAGAGATATATGATGTGACGTGGAGGAGGAGGAGGAAGGGGATTGGGTGCAGTTTTCTCCTATGGTGCTGGGCTTGGGAGTATTTTGTGGTTTCTCAGCAAGAGGGGTTACCATGTCCGACATGGTAGATAGGGGAGCCTTATGCTAGGTGATGGGTAGTGGCAGAGGAAGTGCAACCGAGTCAATAGGTGCATATCAACCAAAGGTATTGAGAAATGTGGTTGATATTGACTCAAGAAGACATGATATGGAGGTCATGGTGAGGAGCTCGATGGGATGGTGATAGGAGGCAACTACATCGGGTGAGGCAGGCTCGATGGTTTTTTGGGCGGAGGGATGAGGAGGTTGAGTACTTCTAGTACTTATGGATACTGAGGTAGTTTGGCTTACCTTAGGGTGTGCCAGATGAGCTAGTGTTGTATCGATGTTGGTGAGATGATGGGATGCTTCCATGTGTGGAGCCATGGTGGGTGCAGATGGAGGATGATGAGCAGTTGGAGGTTCCTGATGTAGATGATGTCGAGGTGAATCTTGAGTATGTAACATGGTTTGGTACCCAACTAGTATGGGTACCAAAGGTGGTTGGTGATGATGCAGCAATTATAGGGTCGAGAGTGACCTCAAAGAGGACAATGCCTTAGCGATCAACGAATTAGATGTGGTCGAGGGGAGCAGTCTAGCAGGTTCCTAAGGTGGATTTGGTGGATGACAAGAGATGGGTGATGATGAGGATATGGGTGATATCTCCGAGGTGGCTAGGTTGTGGGCTAAGCTAGAGAAGCTTTTTGTGGAGCGAGAGACTACTCTTGAGTCTCATAGGGCTTCTCTGGTGGAGTAAGATGTTTCTATCTTAGGTTTGGAGGTAGAGTTGAGGACACAATGGTTTGCATTGGTGAAGAGTTACTTGGAGATTTTTGGTTTACAGACTACCATTACTTAGGTAGAGCGGGTGACAACTGGGGCTAGTGATCAGGTGATGGTCATGAGGCTTCAGATAGAGATGCTAGCAAAGGAGCGTTGACATCAACTTGACCTGTGGTGATTATGGTCCAAGGAGGCTATGTACATTCCTTGGAGGATTTGTATATGTAGCACCACATTACATTGCCTAATCCTACTACTTCTTCTATGTTCGAGCCATCTAGGCATATTGAGTATAGGCATAGTACTAGGTATCACGGGTCCTCTCATGGACATTAGCTTAGTGCTTAGATGCACTATTTTGTACATATGAGCCTTGGTGCTCCATTGTAGCCTTTTTGGTGTTCATTGTATATATGATTTATATATATATACATACATGTCATTTTATATATTTGTGTCATATTTTGTGAGAATGCTTTTATGTTTTATGCAATTTGTGTTTAATGTTTTATGGATGCTTAATGTAGGCTAAATGACATGTATTATGTATGATTTTTATGTGGATGATTAATGCCAGCTAAATGACATGTATTATGTATGATTAATGAAAGTAAATGTATAATGAATCTAAACTATATGAGAGGAATGCATAGTGTTTGAATGAGCTTTTATAGTTCATAAATTTTATTGGCCATTTTTGTTGTCCATTGTTTGGCAATCGGGGGTATCGAATTTGGCTATGTTATGCAACTTTACTTACAATGGAGATATGGTTGTTGACATGGAAGAAGATATGGATGTTGATATGGAAGAAAATATGAATGTAAATATGGAATGAATATTGCAGGATTTTCAAAGAATCAAACATACTAGTGTATTTAACCAGACTCACTAAGGTTGTCTAACTTTCTTTAGGACCAAATGTGTGTGCGAGTGAGGTTCAATTACCAAATATTGAGTATGAAAATGACCCTATCTAATCAAGTACTAGTGTGTGTGTATGTGAAGTTCATTAACCCATTATGAGTATATTTAGGCATGACCAATTATGGAGATGACCTAAGGCTAGCCTGTCCTTATGTGCATTCAAAGGTCTCCCTTTTTGAGGAGACACATATCGGCTCACATGAGCTTACTCCACTGCAATTCAAGCGTATATAGCCTTGGTGGAGATTCACTCCATAGTCCAATGATATTTTAGGCCTTGGGGATGACTACCTATCCTTTTCAGGGATGTGTAGTATGAATCCTTACGACTTTAGTGATCAAGGGTGGGAAAATTGAACTTGTTAACTTTTTATAGAGCTTTGGGGATTTGGATTCTCAACCGAAGTGTGATGAGAATTTTACCCTATCCTTACTACTCTATGTATTTATATTTATATTTGAAGAGTAATTGTGGTAGTGGTGAGAACCACTATTTTTGCTTTGGACTATGTTGCATGATGGGACAAGCGAGGAATATTCCTTTTTGCCTCAAGGTACTACCCAAGTATGGTACTAACCCTTCTTAACATAAAATGTTCTTAATATGTGAGGAAATATGGTTGGTTCAAGATTGTATTTGGTATCAATTGGCAATGCTCAAGACTTTCTTAGTGTATAAATTGTGTTTTTGGTCCTAAAAAAAATTGGACATCCATTTGGAGGTTTCTTGTTACACTAGTAATGGCTAAGTGACTAAAAACCTAGGCTTTGTGATTTTGGCATATGGTATTGTTGGCTTATGTATTTTGTGAAATTTGCATGATTATTTCAAACTAGGTACCCCCAATTGTTATAACTTGACTTTTTTTTATGGCCATATCATCATTACTATGCAGGATCATTTGAACATGGGATGGGATGGATGCAAATGTATATGCTTAATGCAATGGAGTTTTGATATGCAAATGGAAATTGTACAATGCAATGGAATATGTATGATCTAATGAATGAAAACAATGCATGAATGCAAAATTTAAAATGCATGTCAAATGCCTAAATGTAAATGAAAAATGGGATGTATGCAATGTGGTAATGCCTATGTGAAAGCATGCAATTTTTTTTTGTTGTTTTTGATTTTTTATTTATTTTTTGTTTTATTTTTAGCCATGTATATATACATATATAGTATCATGTTAAAAAATGAAATGCCTTTAAATGAAGAACATTAAGTGGTTCGAGTTCCTCTATTCCCTCTAAATTGATAAGTCTGTAAGTACCATTACCCACTTTTTGAGTGATTATATATGGACCTAACCAATTTGCTGCAAATTTCATCCATGCATCATAAACGTCAAAAATTTTGATTTTGTGAAAACAAAAATTGTTTTACATGCATATTTTGTGAGAACAAACCAAATTCTTCAAATACACATATCACATTACAAAACCCATCAATTGAGGTTAAATTTTCACAAAATCAAAATTCTATCAAATATTCTTCCATCATCATCTTTCATGAATCACTCATCATACATCACATTTTCATCTTGTTGAGTAGATGGTAAGCGAACCTTGTATCTTGTGGGTTATCCTATCAACTTGGTGATTGCAGCTATTTGCATCCATGCAATTCGGTAAGATGAATAACCTAAAATAAGGACACTTGACCATGATCATCATCAATTATCTCATTGTCCAAGATCACAATCACATTGGGCATTTCAAAATTTGGAGTGAAACCTTGCCAAGAAAAAATTGCACAAATGTTGTCATTGATGGCCTAGTTCGTGAGGCTTAACACATGAAAAAAAAATCACCCACATTTCATCAAAAACCTAATGATCAGTACTAGTTAGGATGATTAGTTATAATTGTAAGAACAGTCACCAACAGGCTATCCACGGTACTTTGCATCATCATACTTTCATATCAATGACCTTAGAAAGCACACTATTCAACAACATCGGATCATCCCAATGTTTGGGGCAACTATAATCTAATATTGATTTCCCACAGTGGGTTACATATTACATGATCATAACATCTACACTTGACAAAACACACTCTCCCACCATTTGGGCAAAAATGATACCACATTTTACATCATCCATATCACCACATGGTAGTTCACACCAACCCCCTTTTTCCATCATTGGGGAAAAAATGGTATCACATTTTACATCATTCATATCATCTACAATCACACCACATTTCATCTCATCATTTCATCACTTGCACAAAATTCTTTTTCAATTGGCTCGTGAGATGCTTCTCATTCACCAATTGAGGGGGTAAGCTACATAAAATTCTTTATTATTTTGTCTTCAACATTGAGTGCTCAAATCCAACAACATAGAGAAGTCGCTTCTGTGCCTATAGCCCAAACAAGTGTCTCGTATTTTTGCACCATATTGTGTTTCATGCAATATGGTACAAAAGGGGCATCTGTAGACACTAGGTTATAGCCACTAATCCTCCATCCTAACCATACCACCATCCACTTGTCCACCACACACCTATCCTGCCCTCTAAATGCCCACCTGACACCTTTCCCGCATTTAAAAGGCCCACTTTAGCCCTTTATCACCATTTCCTAACCCAATTAAGATTATTTTAATATTATTTTATATTAATTTATATTTAATATAATATTTAATATTATATTATAATATATTTATTATAAAATATATATTTATAAACTTAATTAACCACAACCATCCGATCCAATCTAATATCCATTGTCCATCTTCATTAATCCATGCCACATCTAAAAAGTAATCTCAACCTTAGGATCTAATTTAATCTTAGCCACATGATTAAAAGTGTAAGGCTAAAACCCTAAGAAAACCCTAGGTTGGATTATAAATAAGGGCATTTACAAATGCTCAAACCCTGGAATCCTGATATTGGAATGTGCATCCTGAAGAAGTCATTGGCAAAGCCCTAGTGAAGCAAAAATAAATAGAGCCCTAAAAATCCAAAGCCCTAGCTAGCCATAGTACTTTAACTATTCCATCCATCCCCACATCCATTATAAATCATCATCATAGTCCCCATGCATTTATCACATCCTTCAAACCCCCATGATCTGCTTTTATAGATTTACCCTTACCTACAGGTTCCATATCGAGCTTTCCAAGCTTGCTGTAAAAACTTGCCAGGCGCTCACCAAAGCCTGGCGTTCTGTAGGTGCACACTAGAGCCTACGAAGCTTGTTGTAGAAGCTTACCAGGCACTTGCCAGAGCCTACCATATTCAACAGGTGCGCTCCAAAGCATATGAAGCTCATGCTAGAGCCTGTCAAGTGTGCACCAGAGCCTACTGTAATCACTAGAGTGTAAATCAAAGTCTTCTGCATCTCACCATCCACTGTCAAATCTACAAAAATGAAGAAATTAATCATCACAAGCAAGGTAAATCTAAATTTTTGTTATCATTTGTTGTTATTTCATCTTACATATCCAAATTACATAGATCTAGGATTTTATTTTTCATTTTTTAGGGTTCACACTGTGGAACCCTCCTTTTGTTTACTAATGACTTTATTGTTTGTTGTATGTGTAGGATTTGGATAACATCAACCAAAAGAGAATTGGAAGACTACTACAGTCAAAGTTGCCCAAACACATGGATACCTGAAGCCCGCTCACATTATTTGGAGCAAGACACACCATTTGAAGATACTTCATTATTGTAGCTAGGGTTTCATATAACCCTAGCATCTTGTACATATTTTTATCAAATACTCATTGAGTAAAAATTGTATCAAAAGGAGTTTATTAGCTTCACCCATATTTTAAATAAAATCATCTTTTTCTGCAATCTTGTGTTTCTTTGGATTATTTACTTTCTTTAATGTTTAAGTGTTGTGTCCTTGTCTTCACAATTATATCCTTAGTTAATTAAGGAGAATGCTTCAATTGAATGGTATATAACCTTTAAAATATGAACATGTCCATAAATTCATACATCTATGCTTCTATATATGTATACTGTAAAACAAGTCATATTTAGTTGATGTATCAACTTTGATACTATACATCTTTTCCTACATTCAAATTTATTCTTGTACTACACTAATGGTTTATGCTTACTAGAGGATATTGGTCATGGAGAATGATAATTTCTTCATGCTTTAATTCATAACATATTTTTTCTTTGTATGAAAACTTCAAGTTATTGATCTTGACTGTGGGCATACACTCAAAAAAATTCCAAACATGACAATGAATCACATGAAATGAATGATAATTTAAA
The DNA here is from genome assembly GCA_028583015.1 of Wollemia nobilis. Classification (NCBI taxonomy): domain Eukaryota; kingdom Viridiplantae; phylum Streptophyta; class Pinopsida; order Araucariales; family Araucariaceae; genus Wollemia; species Wollemia nobilis. The sequence goes on from JAQPPZ010000269.1 coordinate 77,506, forward strand.
CAAGTGATAATAAGAGTGTTGTTATCCCATCAATTTTTTTCTAAGTATAAATTTATTAAATTATAATATATTAGAACCACAAAATAATCACTTGGTAGAACTCTATGAAAATTTGTGTTATTATGGCTTTAGCTTTTACCTCTTACTTTTCAAATGTACAACCACTCCCTCTCCATTTTAGAAACCTCTTTAATGATACTATTCTTATTTTACAAAATTATCTAAAAATGAAATATAATGAATACCCCATATATGTGCTTAATGGTATTTGTTGTTTCTAATAGATGATTTCCTTTTTACTACAATAATCTTTGCTAGATGTGCATTTCCATTGAAAAATAAATAAATAAAATGTCTTTTTATTGTAGTATAGAAATAAATTTTGAGATTACTAATGGAGTGTTGCTTTTAGATATTTATTCAATGTCCTAGAATCTTATTTAATACAACATGAGTTTTCTTTTTTCCTTGATATATCCATAAATACTAGTAATTTATCCTTTTTAATGTTATCTCCAACAAGTTTCACCCATGTTTTAATACTCAATTAGCTACATAGAGTTAAGTTAATGTTGACCTCTTATGATATTATTATAGTATGTAGAAGTACAAAAAGGATCAATTTCACTCTTTATGTTGTTGTTTATATAGTATCATATACAATATCATTATCGTTATTTTACATTTTTCAAGGATATTTAAATAAACTTTGCTTGCATCATCAATTATTACAATCTAAAGATATAACTTTTATTGAAATAGGGTATTCTTAGTATTTTAATGTTAATGTTTTTAATCTAAAATTTCCAATGGACTCGTCATTTTTAATATATTAATTCAAGAATAGTTTTTTTTTTATAAAATTTTAGATATAGTAACTTTACCCATTATAAAAAATTATTAAGATTTAAAATTTTTAATTAAAAGTAATTAAAATTGTATAAAAACATGTATATGTTTTACATTAAAAATTTATTAAAAAAATAAAATATTAAAAGTATACATATTTTTAAAATTTATATTATAGTTATTTTTAAAATATTTCATTAGTATTTTAAATAATTAATAATAAAATTATAATTATAATTTTAATTACTTTAGAAAACATGAGGTCCCAACAAAGTGAAGAATGAAGGCAAACACTTTGATGATATCTATTTTTTGTAGTCCTTGTGGTCACCAAAATCCAAACCCGTGTATAACATTAAAATGTATATGTCTCAACCATTGAAGAGAGACTTTCTAGTATAAACTATAAAAGAAAAATTTGTGCTAGAAAAGGTTCTTCAACAATTTTCAAGAAAAAAAAATATATTAAAATTGTTGCACTTCTTCCTAAAACATCAGTATAAAATGTTGCATTAAGGTGTAAATGGATGTCATGGGTGCCTAGGATTTGAAATTTAGTAATTAAGAAGGGTTCAATGGGACAAGGAGGACAAGGAGATGAATAAATCATTGTTGTAGTTGTTGTACCTATTAGATCCATCACAGAACCATTCATTCTAGGTTGTATCACTAACAAGATGTAGCAACTTAGTAGAGGGTTTGAAGAAGTCATTTATGGGTTTTGCTTTGGAAATATTGGTGTAAAAGAGAGTAGTGGGAGAGAAAGAGGGGAAATTTGAGAAGAAAATACTAGGGTTGTGGTCATCGAGGATGGAGCTATGACCACATGACAAGAATATTGAACCTAGGGTTTTGAAGATGTGGGCCAAGAGGATAGTTTTTTATAATATTTTTTGGAAAGACTACCACCATGGTGAGTGAAGTGGAAGGTGGCAATGATAGTAAGAATTCATTTTTTGAGTCTAGGGTTGTTAACATAAATTCTAATAGAGAATCCCCTAACCTTGAGGTTCTAAGGAGAATGTAGGATAATGAGAGGGAAGGAAGGATTAAGATATTTTTGAAACAAGGTCATAATGAAGAAGCAATGGACTATTCAATAGATCCTTACGAGAGTCTTCATATTTTATATTGGAAGGAAATATGGAAGAAGGAATTTATAGTTCAAAGATTTCAAGAATAGTTTTGAGACAATAATGATTTCATAGGAGGACATGCAACTCTTCGATAAGAGTGGAGACTCATATACATATTTTTTAGAGAAATATAGTCAAAATAGGACATAACACTCTGATTAGGACTACAAGGGATAAAAAAAAATTGAAGGGAAAAACCCAAAGAATAATCCCTTAGAAGCACACAAAATGAAAACTAGGTGCATTCAAAGGAAAAGTGACATAAAAAATTAGTCTTAGGAGACGATGTGAAAAGGGGAAGTCATTAAAATCAAACTAAATGCCTTATTAGGAGGTTCAAACGATGTGGTATTTTCAAGAATGGATGGTTGGGAAATGAATATAAGTTCTAGTGTATGTGGCTAATTTATTACTACTAGGAAGAGGGTGGTTATCATTTTAGTTCAAGACTAAGGAAGATGTGGAAAGGATTTTGTTAAAGAAATTGTTTAAAGGGTCAATTTTATTAATTCTCAAATTTTGGAGCCCTTGTTTTGACCCTATGATAACTCGTATATCCAATCACCTTATATGGGTAAAGGTACTAAGGTTACCTCTAGAATTTAGATCTAGAGATATTTTCCAAGCCATATGAAACTGCATTGGTTCTTTCTTCATGGTGGACAAGAGCTATCAATCCTCGTGCTTGGGGATAGTTGCTAAGACTATTGTTGATGTGGATTGGTGAGATAGATTGGTGAGGAAAATTATGTTGAAGTACAACAAAGGGATGCATGTTCAAACCCTGGACTATATTGGTGTATATTTTTAGCATACCTATTATCATAATTATGGGAATATTACAAGGAACTATCATCTTATTATTTTGAGAAAGATTGATATCCTAGGTAGATAGAGGGGTCTTTAAAGGTGAGAATGAGATGTAATTTTCCCTTTGATAACAAGGCTCTAGATTTATTATATTATTAAAACAATGCATGAGGAACACGATTTGGAGGAATCAGGGGAATGGGCAAGAGATAAAAAAGTGGAGATAAAATATTTTGTGTTAGATCAAGTGATGGATTCATAACTATTTTAGATTGAGGTAAGGCTACGAATATCAAAGCAAAATCTGTATGTCATGCTTCTAGATCCAAATACATTATTTCAAAGAAAAATTATTACCAAATATCATTTCTTGTATGGGATTACAAGTAATTATCCTTTGATTATTTCAATTGACCAATGGTCATACTTACTAGTCTATAAAAAAAAATCTTCCATATACAAAGGTAAGTGTGGAGTTGATGTGCAAGGAGGACCCATGAATTCTTCATCCAAGGAGGCAATAGATTTAAAACTTGGTGAGTTTTTTTACTAATGCTTCAAAGGTAAATGAATTTGAGTTTGCTTTCCCACCTCTTTTTGCTTGTGGTTAGGAAGGTATTGTATCCCCACAAACCTATATGTATCCCCTAAAATCCATAAAATGAAGAACCAAATTAATGGAGGCAGGAGTTAGAAAATGCCTTTGTAAATATGTGGGGGTACAAAGTGTTTATGGTGGGAGGGAAAAACAATCTCTTGTTTTATTGGCTAAGAATAAATTTCGTCATGAAGTTCATCAAGACAAGAAATCAAATTTAAATGGTATCCTTAGAGTAGAAATGATCTAGGATGTATTTAATCAATGAAATTTCCTTTCTTTAATATCCATGGGATGGTATCTCAAAAAAAAATTGGTCTATGTAGGATGGCAGAAATTCATAATCCAAAAATTCTAGTAACTTAAGAGACAAAAGCGTTAGCTATGAAAGTAATGGAAGATCTTAGTAAATTGCTTAAATTATGGGATTTTTTGACCCTCAATGTTGTAGGGGCCTTAGGAGGAGTTTCCATAGGGTGGAAGGTAAATTAGTTTATGCTAACCAAATTTTTTTTGCTTGGTTTTGGAATAGGTAGTAAATTATTTTCAATATAGCTCTTGGTAATATTGATAGTGGTGAATATTGATATGCCTATAAATATATGATGTAGTATTAGGATAAGCTTATGGATCAAAAGTTTCTAGAAGTTGATATTTTAGTTTTAGGAGGTGATTTAAACTTAAATATTTCAAGAAGCAAAATTTGGGGTACTGTTGCTAGAAATGATCCATCAACTAATAACTTCATCTAAAATTTTAAATCCAAGGGGTTGGTAGACCTAATACCTATAAAGTTAGTCCCAACTTGGAGAAACATGAGAATGGTAGTTGATAGAATATTTAAGAGATTGAATAGATTCTTAGTAGTTAATATTTTAGTAAATTGAACTTATATAATGAATCCTTTGGTTGAATCTAGAGGAGCTTTTGATCACAAACTCATTGTGCTTATTATAATAAAAGAGGAGAAAATTCCATATTTCCTTTTTAAATTCAATTTTGAGTGGCTAAAAGAGGATAATTTTGTAACTCTATTCAACTCAAAATAGGTAAATTTTGATCCTAGTTTGACAGAATATGCTATTATTACATTTATAGCAAATCCAAAAATGGTTAAGGTAGTAGTGGTTTAGTGGGCCTATAAAAATAAATTTATGGATGAGCAAACATTTTGGGATATTGTGGAGCTTGTAATGTATCTAGAAAATGACTTTGAAAAATAATTGGATAAATAATTAAGTCTTAAGTGTAAATATTTGGTATAATATAAGGGAATATTATTCACAAAGAGAGAAGTATGGTGGATGCTTAAAAGTAGAGCACTCCAGATTTAAAATGTTGATGAGAACACTAATTTTTTTTATAGTTTTGTAAATCATAGAAAATAACAAAATACAATTTGGGAACTAAAAGATTGAGATGGAAGTAAAGTCTCCTTTATTAAAGGAACAAAAAACATGGGAGTGAGGAATTTTTATCAACTATAAAAGGTTCTTGGTCCAGTAAATATAGCTAAAATAGTCATAATAGCTTCTCTATGTCCCAAATGTATAGATGAGAAAGCTAATGGTGAGTTGGTTCATGAATTATGGAAGGAGAAGTTCGAAGTTGTTTTAATATTCTTCCAAAAATATCAGAGTCCAAGACCTAATTGTTAGAATATGGAATTTTTTGTAGATTTATGTTGACTAAAAAATACAAAACCAAAAGCTCTCCCATGAAGTTTAAGAAGCCCAAAAGTTTCTATAGGCCTTGAAGAGTCACTATGATTGTTGGACTTCCTAGAATATGAAATGAAGTGTTGTAACATAATTTTATCACTTTTAAATGTAAAATAGAGTACTATAGTTATAGGAGATTTTATAAAAAGATTTTTAATACTTATGAGTTCATTTAGAATGCAAAACAACATTCTATTCATTCATTTTGTGAAATACATGTTTCCTATCCCTATTTTTTGAAACTTGTAGTCAAATTTAAAAGCTCATAAATTTTATTTTACACCTCCATTTTGTGTGTGTGATGCACCATTGGAAATATACTTTTGTGTAGAGCTGACCCCCAAATTTTATCAAATTCTAAGCATTGTTTGTCATTCAAATTCAGTCTATCGTGCATTGTTGTAACTTTTTTAGTTGTGTTTTTGCTACACTTTTTGTGCTCTTTGTTTTTTGGTCAAATACTTAATTTGGTGTGAGAGCTTGGTTGGTTTTTTAATTTTAGTGAACTTTGGTTTGTGGTAAATATAATATTTGATCAAATTATTGGATAATTTTATTGAAGAAACACTTTATTTGTTGCTACATGAGTCTAATGGCCAACTTCAAAAACTCATTACCCATTCCAAAATTTAATGGGTAACATTATGATTATTGGAGAATAAAGATGATAAAATTTTTAATTGGAAAATATATTTGGTGAGAGTGGTTATGAGATCCACCTGATTGAAACACATTACAAGGAAATATTAGGACAACAAAAATAAAAACAAAGAAGAAGAATTCATTAGCCCTCTACCATATTTAGTTTGATCTTGAAAATAGTTTATTTCCATGTATTATTGCTCCTACATCAGACAAGGAATCTCGAATGTCTTTTCAAGGGGCTTACCAAGGAAGTGAAAATGTGAGAATGGTAAAGTTGAAGACCATGAAGAAAAATTTTAAGAATATACAAATGAAAGAGGTTGAAAGTGTGGATGATTATTGTGTTAGAGTGAAGGATGTGGTGAACAAGATGGCCACCTTAGAAATAATTTGAATAAAGAGGTATTTGTGAAGAAGGTATTGAGATCTATTAACCCTAAATGGAATCATGTTGCAGTATTTTTTAGGAGAGTAAATATTTATCTACACATAAAATTGAATGTCTAGTTGGTTCTCTTATATCATATGAGGAAAGACTAAAAGAAAAAAATAAACCAAATGAAAAGAAAACTTTTAATTCTAAATTATATTTTTTTAGAATTATAAAGTTTGTCCAAGCACAAGTAAACAATTGCATGGAAGAGGGAGAAATTAGAATTACTCAAGACGTAGAAGAGGAAGAGGAAGAGGAGCTATTGTTGCTGGAAGAGGATATGGAAGGGATGATCAACAAAATATTGAATGCTATAATTGCTATAAAAAAGGTTACATTGAACAATATTATAGAGTGAATACCATAAATGGAGATAGAAGAGATCACAATATATGTGAGGATGAAGCTCCATAAGGTAATTTATTTTTTACTACTAACATGGCTCAAAAAACTAGTCAAGAAGTTTGATATCTAGATTTTGGTTGTTCTAACCAAATGACTAGAAATAAAGAGTTGTTTGCTGATGTGAATGATAATTTCAATACCAAGATAATTATTGGGAATAATAATGATTTGGATGTGGCTAAAAAAGGCACCATGGAGGTTGGTACTAAATAAGGTACAAAGAAAATTTATGATATCTACTATGCTTCAAATTTGAAGAATAATTTGTTGAGTGTTGGACAACTTGTAGAAAAAATCTATAAAATTGTGTTTGATAACAATAAATGTATCATTTATGATAAGAATAATAGAAAACATATGGTCAAAATTATTTCTATGACAAAGATCCAAATTTTTCCTTTGAAGTTTGGAGGAAACTGGAGTATAAACATGGCACATATGGCACTTGAAGATAATAATTGGCTTTGGCATCTCAAATTTTGACACTTGAATTTTAGAAGTCTATAATTTTTGTCTTTCAAAGACATGGTAGATGGACTACCTAAGGTTGGAGATCACAAGGGTGTGTGTGAAGCATGTGTTATTGGAAATCATGCAAAGGAAAGAGTTTCCATAAGGAAAATTATGGCGGGCCTCATACCCACTCCAACTGGTAGATTTTGATATTTGTGGACCTATGCAAACACAAAGTTTGGGTAAGTCTTAATTTTTTCTCAAATTCATTGATGACTTTTCAAGGAAGTGTTGGGTGTATTTTTTGAAACAAATGGATGAATATTTTGTCATGTTTAATATTTTCAAAGCATTGGTTGATAATGAAAGTGGATATAAAATAAAGTGTTTGAGAATGATTGTGGAGGAGATTTTTGTTCAATGGAGTTCAATCATTTTTGTAAACAATATGACATCAAGAGGTAGCTCATTACTACCTATACACAACAACAAAATGGGGTAGCTAAGAGAAAAATAGAACCATTGTAGAAATGGAAGAAGCATGTGATAAGAGATTTGAGTAATTTTTATTGGGCCTATGTAGTTGATACAATAGTGTACATTCTAAATAGATGCTCCATAAGATCATTACACAAGAAGACTCCACATGAATCATGGTATGGAAAAAAACCCATTGTAATTCATTTGAGAGTTTTTGGTTGTCTTGCATATGCACATGTGAATGATGAAGTGAAAAAGAAGTGAGACCCCAAGAGTATGTCATGCATTCTTGTGAGATATTCTAAAACAAGTAAGGCATATGGATTGTATAATTCAAAAACTCACAATTTTATAGTCTCTAGAGATTTAATTTTCTATGAATGGGAAGTGTAAAATCATTAAAACATTTCAGGAAAAATAAATGATGTTGAAGAAGATAATACAACTAGGGAACAACCTTCAAATATTCCTTTTACACCTCCAAGCCCACCTAGCATCCCATCATCAATTTCAAAGAAGACTCCAAAAAATGCAAGGACAAGAAGCTCATCTACAAGTCCCCCCATAAATAAAAATAAAGGAAAGAGAATACTCAAAGTACATCTAGCCAACTAAATGATGGATAAGAAATTTCAAAGTACGTTAACAAGAAGACAATTGCAAGAGTTGAATCAAGTTGTTCCAAGATTGGAAAAGCTATATATATATGGTGATGATGAAGAAACACCAAAAGGTAAGTTAGTGAATTATGCCTGGATCTAGTTTGGAACCTTCATGCTATGAAGATAATTGTACTAATGATGTTTGTGTGAGATAAATTAAAGATGAAATTTAGTCCATTAAAAAAAAAGACACTTGGGAACTTGTGGAATTATCCAAGGACAAGAAGACTATTGGGTCCAAGTGGATTTTCAAAATAAATTTTAACAATGATGGAAGCATAGAAAGATACAAAACAAGGCTAGTTGCAAAAGGATTCACTAACATATATGATTTTGATTATGAAGAAAAATTTACCTCTATTGCAAGACAAAAGACAATTTGAATGGCTCTTCCATTGGAAACCAATAAATGGTGGAAATTTTATCACATTGATGTGAAAAGTGTATTATTGAATGGTTATCTAGATGAAGATGTTTATGTTGATCAACCTAAAGGATTTTAAGTGGAAGGAAAGGAAAACCATGTTTACAAGTTAAATAAAGTATTGTATGGATTGAAGTAAGTACCTAGAGCATGGTACTCAATAATTGATGTGTACTTTCAATATTGTAGTTTTATAAAAAGTAAGATTGACCCTATATGTTGATGATTTGATATACATGATAAGTAGTTCAAATTGTGGGTATTTTTTGCACCTACCCATACCTATTTGTTAGTAGCTATATACTAGGTTTATTTTTTGCAAAGAAAACCAGATATTGCGAAGAAAATTGTTATCTTAGAAGCCCTACCAAAGAGAAAGTAGAGCAACACAAAAAAGAATGATGAAGGAAATCCTTGAGCTTACTTTAGCTATAGCCTAGATATTAACTGAAGTCCACTTAGGAACTAGAAGAAAATAAATATGAAAATGGACCTCATATCCAAAATATGTCGATAGATGTGCACCTGACTGAACACCCGAATGAGGTCAATTTCCCGCATCACTGGTCAGAGGCTAATGAAAGTAAAATCAAGAAAATGGCTAAGTATCAAGAATATAGAAACAACTACAAATGGATGAAACCCAATAAATTTTCAAAGATACATATTGGGGTTGTAAGAGGAGAAGAAGATCAAAATTACCAATTATGGGCATAATCAAAATAATTATACCTAATCAAAACCCAACAGGTTTCCTAAAGTCTGGCCTTAACCAAGAAAGGAAAGTTTCTAAGAAGGTTAGAACTATTAAGCCGAACTGAATCCCAACAACACCTAGAATACCTAGTCAAGAGAATGGCTAAGTCACTGGAGCCTAGAACAATTAGGCCCAAATAAATCCCAAAAGCATCGTAAAGACTCAATAAAGAAAATGGTAAAATTTCAAGAACAACAAAATATTCATGACCTATAAAAGCCTGGTAGGGTCCCAATTTTCAATATGAAGCCCAAAATCTAACAAAGGAGTAGGAAAAAGAAATGGAGTTTTGAGATTATCAAAAGACTTAGACCTTATTGAAACTCGATCAGTGCTCAAGGGCCCAGTACATGAATAAGAATAAGATAAGCTAACTATTAGAGCTATTGTAGGATTACACTGAGTCAGGGCTCACTAATATTCTAAAATTTAGTATAGTAGAAGAGATATCAAATCTAGGAGTATAATCATCGAGAGGATGATATACGATCAAAATCTATATGAATGAGAAAGCAACATCCCATACGTGTGAAAAATATTTGGTGGTCACCCTCTAACAAGAAAGGGTCTCTTTTCCACATGATATATGTTGGGAATGACCTCATGTTAGAATATCCTAATGATAAAAGTTATCATACGAAGAACAATATAGCTGGGCAGAAGAGAAATCAAGGGACCAAAAGTGGCTAGTGAGCAGGGTATGACTCAAGATGGTGCAGATTTGGACCACATAAACCAACCATGTTCAGGTTGTTAATGCTACCATACTTCCAAAATGGTTCAACAGGCTGGCAGAATCTTTGACATGACAACAATCCACTCCTGATGCAATGATGGTTTTGACTACTTAAGAATTGTAAAAATTCTATACATACAATGATGTATAATGGAAAGGGGTTTGCTCTTAGGAATTTACAATTCATATGTATAGATGAATTACTTGCATATTAATACAAATTGACTATTGTCTAGCCTCTGGTTTGATTCATTTGCAGAGCATGTATGTATTGATGACCACTTATTTCTAATTTAAGCATGTTGAATGTTTATGGTATTAATTTTGAATCCTGGATTTTTGTTGTACTCATTCACTTGTATAGAATTTGTGGTTTGATAAAGATACAATATATTTAAATTTAATGTTCTATAGTTGATTGCAAAGTAGTTGGTCTATTAGGGAGTTTATTGTTTAGATTATGATCCTTGTTTTTGCTTATGTCTTGATGTTGTCTAATTTGTACCACTATATTTTTTGTCTTTGGCCTCTGTATTTTCTTTCAACATCCTTTTATCCCTACATTTAGGCGTAGTTAGCTAGAACTTCAAATAACCAATATCCTTACGATATTGGCCACTATAGTTTTTCATGAGCTTCCTGATCATTCAATGTTGGTATGTTGGAAATAGATTCTATTCCATGATTTACGTTATGTAAATGTATCCTCCAAGTACATACCTAGATTACTTTCTATGCAAGTTATCTAGTTACTTCATGCAATGTAATAAATGCACAAGTGTCAATATGCAAGTTGTACATGTACAAGTTATTCCTTGCACAACTAGATAGAGTGTTGGCCAAGTATCATATTTTACCTATATAAGGATGACCTCTTAGATAGATATACATAGAGTCAGGGTACATAGTTAGATAGTGTAGCTTAGTGGATAGTGTAGTTCTATGTGCCTCACCATTCATTGGTGATGGATAAAATGTAGATTAGTAGCTTTGTTAATGGAATGCTCAATTCCTCCATAGCTACATTGTAATATTTGGTATGATTTATATTTAGAGCATACTTCAGTCATCTAGCATATTTACTTTCTTTTATGTTATTCTACATCTTGTGATTTTTATCTCCCAAGGATAATTCATCAAAATCTAACATTGGTATCAGAGCCACGGTAGATCTAGTCTATGTAGATCAATAGAGAAACCACCATTATCAGTTAGCCTAAGAGGTTTGTCAAACTAACGCACCACTGGACCAGCCACTATGAAAATATATCAAAAGAATCTAAGTGGTAGATTTTGGGAGAGTCACAAAGATAGGACTAAAATGAATCTCAATTTCAGAAAACACTGAGATCATTTTTGTCTAGAGTCTTTTCCACAGAGTTGTTAGGAAAACTCATGAAGACTAAGACTCAACACTCAATCCACTAGATTGACAAATCATCCATTGAATATCATCCAGTTATTGTTAGGAGGGAAAACTGAAGGGGTGTATTATTGATAAAAATGGTTACAATATATAGGCATAAGCCTATATTCAACACATGACACTTGTCAAGAGAAACTGACAAGTTTCAAGGTGAAGGCATAGTGCACTTTAACTCTAACATTCCCCCTTAAAGTGCACTATCCTAACTAAAGAAAAAAACAAAGCAAGTCAACATTAGGTAACATTCCCCCTTAATGTTGACTTCTCAAAAACAACCTATCATCCTCGCTTATTGCTGATTTGGTCTAGACTCATGCTCTGTGCTATTGGCTCTCCAACTGTGAATAATGCTAGATTCATTGTGTATACATCTCGGTCTGTTGCCTCAGGGTCGACCACTTCCATAGGTCTGTTGCCACTAGGTCAGCCGTCTAAGTGCCTCAGGGTCATCATGGGTGCCTCAGGGTCAGCCACTTCTGGGTCTGTTGCCTCTGTAGGTCATCCTTAGAGGATGTTGCCTCTCGTAGGTCACTGACTAGATTCACCATGAGTATGAAATCCCTCCTCATGGTGAAATCAATCTAGAAGGTGTCGGTCTCTACCGAAAATGCACCTAATACAAAGGAAAAATGAGCCATATAAGAGTGTTGGTCTCTGCAAAAAATGCACTCAATACAATAAAATGAGCCATAGATCAAAATAGGAGGAGAGAAGAGGAAAGAAAGAGAATATTCTGAAGTGTCTTTGTCTGTAGTCTTCAGAAGCAGATCTAGAAAAAACCTCGGATAGAGTCTAGGGTGTCTTTGTCTGTAGTCCCTAGTATAAGTGTCCTTATGGTGACCATGTCATCCCATCGAAATGCATGGGTAACCAGCCGCTACATTCACCAAGTGTATAGAAAAGATCACTAGGTACAAGGATCACATATAAAAATACCTTGGGAGTGTCGGGTACAACCGAGAGTGCACTCCAAGGTAGAAAAAACTTTGAGGCTAAAAAACTCAATTGAAACAGCCTCAAAATTACAATATGACACCACCATTGTGTCCGTCGTGGAAAACCGTTTCCAACGACTATAAATACCCCTATACTTGGGTTTGAATGGGGCCTTTAACTTGCTGAAAAAACAATAGCATGCCTCTCTAGGCAGCAAAATAAACATCGCTCAATGGCGGCATCGCTCTCAGGCGAAAAAATAGCATTAAAATTTCTCTCGGAGGGGAATAATGCGCAACGCTCAGCCAAATCATGAGATTATCCAATTAAACCCCTTACAATTTAAATTAAAGTGGCTCCTCCACTTTATAAAAAATGCCCTTTAATAAAAAAATAAATTGCCCCCTTACATTAAAATGGGCCATCCACTTTTCATTGCCTATTGGAAAAAAATTAAACACTTCCCAAGAATGTAATAAATAGGCCATGTGGGGGAATATATTCTCATGCATTGAGATAAATAAGTGGCCCCTCCACTCACCGCCAATGAACTCTGGCAATACTTAAAACACTTCAAGTTCAAAAAACAAAAGACCAGATATCCGACGTCCTATTTAACAAAGCCCGCGCTTCCGTCATAGGTGCAGGGCTGGTGGGATCATAGGTATAGCTGGTAACCATCAATTTTGGGGGTGACCATTTCAACTAGCCCCACCAGGCCCACCTTGATGCCGCGGCTCCTCCACTTACTGCAAATTCCTCATGGAATATAGTGATTGCAAACAGAATTTCCATAACCTCTCGCCATGACTGTTCATTCAACCTCTCCACTTCAACTTCCCAAAGAGCTTGTGGGCACCACATTAGACTGGTAGGGCAAGAATGGATCGGTCATGGGTTTAAATATGAAGAGCTTGCGGGTGCTACAACGTGCCAGGCTAGTCAAAATCTCAATTCCAATCTCCAAGAATCAATCCCCCAAGGTCAAATCCTCCTGCCAGGAATAACCAGAGGTCGAAACCCGAGTTTGAACCTGTCTACCCCTTGCTTGCTCATGGTCCTGACCCTGCTTTCAAACCCTAGCAGTTGGCCACAAAGTCGAGTTCAAAAAAACACCCCTGTGCGCCACCAAATTGCTACAGACCCCAATATTTGGGCATTTCCTCTCCAACGAAACTAAAAAAAATAACAGTCCATATCGAAATTCCTTCAAAGGCACTAAATTTGGTCCACGGGCGCACATGCCAAACAATGTGCGATTCACAGGGGCCATCCACAGTAGTGCTGAAAAAGTAGTTTTAAAAAACTTCAATCGAATCCCAAAATATTGCCTCCTCCATAGACGATTCACTGGACGTCGCCAAGATTTTTGACTGTGTTAATCTCCATGTGTTTGGAGAGATTTAGTGTAATATTACTCCGCCTCATGCCTATTAAACACATATGAATCGTTTGCAAGCAGAAATAATAGATCATCGTCACTGATATCTGAAACAAGGTGCACTTGAGTACTGAAATTGCGTAGTAGAGATGGAACTGGTCATTCAGGAACATTGGCAAATACAAACTCCTCTTCTTCATAAATGGGGATCATGGCTGCTCACCTTCGATGCACCATTGCCATTGCAAGGGTTTTCTCCACCATATCATCTTCTTCATCATTAGTTTTGCTCCAAAAGTCAATGTCTTCTCTGAAACCATCACGATACGGTCATCTGTGTGGTTTCAATAATCAGCCATCACCACCGTCACAAAGGATAAGCACGCATTGTAGGGTTTTGAACTTAGGATCGATGTATTCTCCTTTGGACTCCAACAGTACCAGGCAACAAACAACCCTATTTGAAGGAACAGACTACAATCACTGGCTTGTTACCATGGAGTGGCCCAACCCTCAGCCCTCCCGCGAAGAGAAGATTGATGCTTTCGTCGCGCTCTCCCCAATGATTACACCAATAAGAAAAAAAAGATAGAGCTCTATCACCGACTGTTTTAATAGCGCTGCAAGGGTTCTCACCAGAAAATTCGAGAACATGGCAATCACGGTTTCGAAACCGTGGAGGTCAAAGATCGGGCTTGTTTCTTGGAATTTCAGGCGCCGGCTCTTGTCCAAATTATCTGCGTAAGCATATAGACGGATGTTTTTCCCAATGACGGCAAGGGCTTCGTCAAACATAACATATATCCATGCATGTTGAATTGTGCTCGCCAGGTTTTTGAGCCCACACAATCAACCTCGTTGAAATGGAACTCCTGGCCCTCTCGTAGACCAAACTTTTGATTAACCACATCATCAAAACCACCCGTCCTTGCCATAAGTTTCACAGCCTATAGACTGGCATGATCCAATGGCTTCTTCTTCAGACAAAAACTTTTGGCACTATAGACGCTAGAAAAAAAACAATAAAGAACCAGTAAACACGCTGCTATTACAGCCCTCCGATCCATCTTGAAGCCCTTGTCTAGAATCAACAAAAATAGAATAGCTCTTCAACGCCTCTTCAACAGGAACAATGGAGTCTCATAAATCAGAAACTAAACTCCCATAAATCACTCTCTAAAAAATTATTTTGACAGCCATGAATCTTTTTTTTTTCTCAAGCTATCTGGTTTCTGATCCATTTTTAAAAAATGGAGAGCATACTCCCTAGGCTTGGAAAAAAAAAAAAAAGGATCGGGGGAAAGGATGAGGGGGGAATTTCCCGAGGGAAATCCCCCCTCAAGCTCACAAGGCCAGAGAAATCCTGGAGCTCTGATACCAAATGTTAGGAGGGAAAACTAAAGGGGTGTATTATTGATAAAAATGGTTACAATATATAGGCATAAGCCTATATTCAACACATGACACTTGTCCAGAGAAACTGACAAGTGTCAAGGTGAAAGCATAGTGCACTTTAACTCTAACAGTTATCTAGAATTTACTAACTAGTGACTAATGTTTCTTTTATTGTAGGAAAATATTTCTCAAAGGATTGGTACTCCTCCTACGATAGAAATCTAGGATACTCCAACTTTGTTACCCAAAGGTCGACATACCCTCATAGTGTAGAGGTTAGTTCAATATGCAAGAGGAGACTACTATGGAAGAATAATTCTAGTGAAGGAAAATGGTGAAGATAGAAGACTAAATATCTCCATTGTTGGATTGCATAATTCCATAGTTGAATAACAAGCCATAGGAGTATTTATACAAAAATACCATAGAATCTTTGATGAAGAAGCCATAAAAATCTTGATACTGAAAAGGCCATAGTAGCCTTGATATTGAAAAGGCCACAAAAGCCTTGATAATGAAAAGGCCATAAAATCCTTGATACTAAAAAGGCCAAAAACCTTGATACTAAAAGCACCATAGTAATATTGATACTGAAAACACCATAGAAGCCTTGATACTAGAAAGGCCATAGAAGCCTTGGTAATAAGAAAGGCCACAAGAGCCTTGATATTGATATAGACCACAACCTTGATCCTAAATAAGAATTTGAGAAGATTATCTAATTCAAAAGTAGACTAAAGATTTTAGTACAAGAAATTTAGGAAGAGTATCAACTTCAGAATCAAATTAGCCCTGAAGCAAAAGGAAGAGATCAAGAGAATATCTCATTGAAGGACTAGGAGAGTGTTAATCGAATCCATAAGTAGAAAAATAAGAAGATCTAGGAGAAGATATAACCACCAAAACTTCTAGGAGAAGAAGTTTGAAGAAAATGTCTCAAGGAAGACCATCAAAATATTCTAGATCAAAGACCTTGTGAAGGCCTCATCGAGCATCCAAAAAGGCTAGGAGAGCCTTGCTGAAGATCAAGAGAGTTATTTCGAGAAATTCTTGAAGAAATCCACTCTCAAAGTGAATTCCCTAATAGTGAAGGACTTAGAATAATTGTCACCATCTGAAAACAAGATCAAGAGGAGAATTTGAAATGGAGTTCCAAGTTTGTGAAGAAGAATTTGGTAGGGAGTGCCAAATTCATGAAGAAGAATTTGGTAAGGAGTTCCAAATTTGTGAAGAAGAATTTGGAAAGGAGTACCAAATTTGTGAAGAAGAATTTTCCAAGGAGTGCCAAACCCTAGAAGAAGATCCTACTTGAAGTCAAAATTTGACAAGGACACAATATAGATCAATAATTTTGTTAATGGAGTACTCATTTCCTCCATAGCTACATTGTAATTTTTTTTATGATTTATATTTATAGCATACTCTAGTCATCTAGCAAATTTACTTTATTTTATGTTATTCTGCATATTGTGATTGTTATCTCCCAAGGATCATTCATAAAAATATAATAGTGGTATTAGAGCCATGATAGATATAGTCTATGTATGTCAATAGAGAAACCCACATTATTAGTTATAAGAACCATTGTAGAAATGGAAGAAGCATGTGATAAGAGATTTGAGTAATTTTTATTGGGACTATGTAGTTGATACAATAGTGTACATTCTAAATAGATGCTCCATAAGAGCATTACACAAGAAGACTCCACATGAATCATGGTATGGAAAAAAACCCATTGTAATTCATTTGAGAGTTTTTGGTTGTCTTGCATATGCACATGTGAATGATGAAGTGAAAAAGAAGTGAGACCCCAAGAGTATGTCATGCATTCTTGTGAGATATTCTAAAACAAGTAAGGCATATGGATTGTATAATTCAAAAACTCACAATTTTATAGTATCTAGAGATTTAATTTTCTATGAAGGGGAAGTGTAAAATAATTAAAACATTTCAGGAAAAATAAATGATGTTGAAGAAGATAATACAACTAGGGAACAACCTTCAAATATTCCTTTTACTCCTCCAAGCCCACCTAGCATCCCATCATCAATTTCAAAGGAGACTCCAAAAAATGCAAGGACAAGAAGCTCATCCACAAGTCCCCCCATAAATAAAAATAAAGGAAAGAGAATACTCAAAGTACATCTAGCCAACTAAATGATGGATAAGAAATTTCAAAGTACGTTAACAAGAAGACAATTGCAAGAGTTGAATCAAGTTGTTCCAAGATTGGAAAAGCTATATATA
Source organism: Wollemia nobilis (assembly GCA_028583015.1). Taxonomy (NCBI): domain Eukaryota; kingdom Viridiplantae; phylum Streptophyta; class Pinopsida; order Araucariales; family Araucariaceae; genus Wollemia; species Wollemia nobilis. Next base: position 95,000 of record JAQPPZ010000269.1, read on the forward strand.
TATGGTGATGATGAAGAAACACCAAAAGGTAAGTTGGTGAATTATGCCTAGATCTAGTTTGGAACCTTCATGTTATGAATATAATTGTACTAATGATGTTTGTGTGAAATAAATTAAAGATGAAATTTAGTCCATTAAAAAAAAAACGCTTGGGAACTTGTGGAATTATCCAAGGACAAGAAGACTATTGGGTCCAAGTAGATTTTCAAAATAAATTTTAACAATGATGGAAGCATAGAAAGATACAAAAAAAGGCTAGTTGCAAAAGGATTCACTAACATATATGATTTTGATTATGAAGAAAAATTTACCTCTATTTCAAGACAAATGACAATTTGAATGGCTCTTCCATTGGAAACCAATAAATGGTGGAAATTTTATCACATTGATGTGAAAAGTGTATTATTGAATGGTTATCTAGATGAAGATGTTTATGTTGATCAACCTAAAGGATTTTAAGTGGAAGGAAAGGAAAACCATATTTACAAGTTAAATAAAGTATTGTATGGATTGAAATAAGTACCATAGAGCATGGTACTCAATAATTGATGTGTACTTTCAAGATTGTAGTTTCATAAAAAGTAAGATTGACCCTATATGTTGATGATTTGATATACATGATAAGTAGTTCAAATTGTGGGTATTTTTTGCACCTACCCATACCTATTTGTTAGTAGCTATATACTAGGTTTATTTTTTGCAAATAAAACCAGATATTGCCAAGAAAATTGTTATCTTAGAAGCCCTACCAAAGAGAAAGTAGAGCAACACAAAAAACAATGATGACGGAAATCCTTGAGCTTACTTTAGCTATAGCCTAGATATTAACTGAAGTCCACTTAGGAACTAGAAGAAAATAAATATGAAAATGGACCTCTTCTCCAAAATATGTCGATAGATGTGCACCTGACTGAACACCTGAATGATGTCAATTTCCCGCCCCACTGGTCAGAGGCTGATGAAAGTAAAATCAAGTATCAAGAAGATAGAAACAACTACAGATGGATGAAACCTAATAAATTTTCAAAGATACATATTGGGGTTATAAGAGGAGAAGAAGATCAAAATTACCAATTCTGGGCATAATCAAAATAATTATACCTAATAAAAACCCAACAGGTTTCCTAAAGCCTAGACTTAACCAAGAAAGGAAAGTTTCTAAGAAGGTTAGAACTATTAAGCCGAACTGAATCCCAACAACACCTAGAATACCTAGTCAAGAGAATGGCTAAGTCACTGGAGCCTAGAACAATTAGGCCCAAATAAAGCCCAAAAGCATCGTAAAGACTCAATAAAGAAAATGGTAAAATTTCAAGAAAAACAAAATATTCATGACCTATAGAAGCCTGGTAGGGTCCCAATTTTAAATATGAAGCCCAAAATCCAAAAAAGGAGCAATAAAAAGGAATGGAGTTTTGAGATTATCAAAAGACTTAGACCCTTTTGAAACTCGATCAGTGCTCAAGGGCCCAGTACATGAAGAAGCATAAGATAAGCTAACTATTAGAGCTATTGTAGGATTACACTGATTCAAGGCTCACTGATATTCTAAAATTTAGTATAGTAGAAGAGATATCAAATCTAGGAGTATAATCATCGAGAGGATGATATACGATCAAAATCTATATGAATGAGAAAGCAACATCCCATATGTGTGAAAAATATTTGGTGGTCACCCTCTAACAAGAAAGGGTCTCTTTTCCACATGATATATGTTGGGAATGACCTTATGTTAGAATATCCTAATGATAAAAGTTATCATACGAAGAACAAGGTAGATGGGCAAAAGAGAAATCAAGGGACCAAAAGTGGCTAGTGAGCAGGGTATGACTCAAGATGGTGCAGATTTAGACCACATAAACCAACCATGTTCAGGTTTTTAATGCTACCATACTTCCAAAATGGTTCAACAGGCTGGCAGAATCTTTGACATGACAACAATCCACTCCTGATGCAATGATGGTTTTGAGTACTTAAGAATTGTAAAAATTTTATACATACAATGATGTATAATGGAAAGGGGTTGGCTCTTAGGAATTTACAATTCATATGTATAGATGAATTACTTGCATATTAATACAAATTGACTATTGTCTGGCCTCTGGTTCGATTAATTTGTAGAGCATGTATGTATTGATGACCACTTATTTATAATTTAGGCATGTTGAATGTTTATGGTATTAATTTGAATCCTAGATTTTTGTTGTACTCATTCACTTGTATAGAATTTTTGGTTTGATAAAGATACAATATACTTAAATTTAATGTTCTATAGTTGATTGCAAAGTAGTTGGTCTATTAGGGAGTTTATTGTTTAGATTATGATCCTTGTTTTTGCTTATGTCTTGATGTTGTCTAATTTGTACCACTATAATTTTTGTCTTTGGCCTCTTTATTTTCTTTAAACACCCTTTTATCCCTACATTTAGGCGTAGTTAGCTAGAACTTCAAATAACCAATATCCTTAAGAGATTGGCCACTATAGTTTTTCATGAGCTTCCTGATCATTCAATGTTGGTATGTTGGAAATAGAGTCTATTCCATGATTTATGTTATGTAAATGTATCCTCCAAGTACATACCTAGATTAATTTCTATGCAAGTTATCTAGTTACTTCAAGCAATGTAATAAATGCACAAGTGTCAATATGCAAGTTGTACATGTACAAGTTATTCCTTGCACAACTAGATAGAGTGTTGGCCAAGTATCGTATTTTACCTATATAAGGATGACCTCTTAGATAGATAGACATAGAGTCAGGGTACATAGTCAGATAGTGTAGCTTAGTGGATAGTGTAATTCTATGTGCCTCACCATTCATTGGTGATGGATAAAATGTAGATTAGTAGATTTGTTAATGGAATGCTCAATTCCTCCATAGCTACATTGTAATATTTGGTATGATTTATATTTAGAGCATACTTCAGTCATCTAGCATATTTACTTTCTTTTATGTTATTCTACATCTTGTGATTTATATCTCCCAAGGATAATTCATCAAAATCTAACATTGTTATCAGAGCCATGGTAGATATAGTCTATGTAGATCAATAGAGAAACCACCATTATCAGTTAGCCTAAGAGGTTTGTCAAACTAACGCACCACTGGACCAGCCACTATGAAAATATATTAGAAGAATCTAAGTGGTAGATTTTGGGAGAGTCACAAAGATAGGACTAAAACGAATCTCAATTTTAGAAAACACTAAGATCATTTTTGTCTAGAGTCTTTTCCACAGAGTTGTTAGGAAAACTCGTGAAGACTAAGACTCAACACTCAATCCACTAGATTGACAAATCATCTATTGAATATCATCCAGTTATTTTTAGGAGGGAAAACTGAAGGGGTGTATTATTGATCAAAATGGTTACAATATATACGCATAAGCCTATATTCAACACATGACACTTGTCAAGAGAAACTGACAAGTGTCAAGGTGAAGGCATAGTGCACTTTAACTCTAACATTCCCCCTTAAAGTGCACTATCCTAACTAAAGAAAAAAACAAAGAAATTCAACATTAGGTAACATTCCCCCTTAATGTTGACTTCTCGAAAACAACCTATCATCCTCGCTTATTATTGATTTGGTCTAGACTCATGCTCTGTGCTCTTGGCTCTCCAACTGTGAATAATGCTAGATTCACTGTGTATACATCTTAGTCTGTTGCTTCAAGGTCAGCAACTTCCACGGGTCTATTGCCACTGGGTCAGCCATCTAAGTGCCTCAGGGTCATCATGGGTGCCTCAGGGTTAGCCACTTCTGGGTTTGTTGCCTCTACAGGTCATCCTCAGAGGATGTTGCCTCTCGTAGGTCACTGACTAGATTCACCATGAGTATGAAATGCCTCCTCATGGTGAACTCAATCTAGAAGGTGTTGGTCTCTGTCGAAAATGCACCTAATACAAAGGAAAAACGAGCCATATAAGAGTGTCGGTCTCTGTCGAAAATGCACTCAATACAATAAAATGAGCCATAGATCAAAATAGGAGGAGAGAAGAGGAAAATAAGAGAATCTTCTGAAGTGTCTTCGTCTGTAGTCTTCAGAAGTAGATCCAAAAAAAATCTCGGATAGAATCTAGGGTGTCTTTATCTATAGTCCCTAGTATAAGTGTCCTTATGGTGACCATGTCATCCCACCGAAATGCATGGATAACCAACCGCTGCATTCGCCAAGTGTATAGAAAAGATCACTAGGTACAAGGATCACATATAAAATTACCTTGGGAGTGTCGGGTACAACCAAGAGTGCACTCCAAGGTAGAAAAAATTTTGAGGCTAAAAAACTCAATTGAAACAGCCTCAAAATTACAATATGACACCACCATTGTGTCCGTCGCAGAAAAACATTTCCAACGACTATAAATACCCCTATACTTGGGTTTGAATGGGGCCTTTAACTTGCTGAAAAAACAATAGCATGCCTCTCTAGGCAGCAAAATAAACAACATCGCTCAATGGTGGCATCGCTCTTAGGCATAAAAATAGCATTAAAATTTCCCTTAGAGGGGAATAATGCGCAACGCTCAGCCAAATAATGAGCTTATCCAATTAAACCCCTCAAAATTTAAATTAAAGTGGCTTCTCCACTTTATAAAAAATGCCCTTTCAAAAAAATAAATTGCTCCCTTATATTAAAATGGGCCATCCACTTTTCATTGCCTATTGGAAAAAAATTAAACACTTCCCAAGAATGTAATAAATAGGCCATGTGGGGGAATATATTCTCATGCATTGAGATAAATAAGTGGCCCCTCCACTCATCGCCAACGAACTCTGGCAATACTTAAAACACTTCAAGTTCAATAAACAAAAGACTAGATATTTGGCATCCTATTTAACAAAGCCCGCGCTTTCGTCATAGGTGGGTGGGATCGTAGGTATAGCTGGTAACCATAAATTTCAAGGGTGACCACTTCAACTGGCCCCACCATGCCCACCTTGATGTTGCGGCTCCTCCACTTGCTACAAATTCCTCACAAAATATAGTGATTGCAAACAAAATTTCCATAACCTCTCGCCATGACTGTTCGTTCAACCTCTCCACTCCAGCTTCCAAAAAATCTTGTGGGTGCCACATCAGAATGGTAGGGCAAGAATGGATTGGTCACAGGTTTAAATTTGAAGAGCTTGCGGGCACCATGACGCGCCAGGTTGGTCAAAATACTGATTCCAATCTCCAAGAATCAATCCCCCAAGGTCAACTCCTCCTACCAAACATAACCAGAGGTCAAAACCCAAGTTTGAACCTTTCTACCCCCTGCCCGCTCATGGTCCTGACCTTGCTTTTGAACCCTAGTAGTTGGCCACAAAGTCGAGTTCAAAAAAACACCCCTATGTGCCACCAAATTGCTACAGACCCCAATATTTGGGCATTCCCTCTCCAACGAAACTAAAAAAAATAATAGTCCATATCGAAATTCCTTCAAAGGCACTAAATTTGGTCTATGAGTGCACATGCCAAAAAATGTACGATTCATAGGGGCCATCCACAGCAGTGCTGAAAAAATAGTTTTAAAAAACTTCAATCGAATCCTGAAATATTGCCTCCTCTACAGACGATTCACTGGACGCTGCCAAGATTTTTGACTGTGTTAATCTCCCTATGTTTGGAGAGCTTTAGTGCAATATTACTCTGCCTCACGCCTATTAAACACATCTAAATTGTTCACAAGCAGAAAGAATAGATCATCATCACTGATATATGAAACAAGGCGCACTGGAGTACTGAAATTGCATAGTAGAGATGGAACTGGTCATTCAGGAACATTGGCAAATACAAACTCCTCTTCTTCATAAATGGAGATCATGGCTGCTCACCTTCGATGCGCCATTGCCCTCGCAAGGGCTTTCTCCACCGTATCATCTTCTTCATCATCAATTTTGCTCCAAAAGTCAATGTCTTCCCTAAAGCCATCAAGATACGATCATCTGTGTGGTTTCAATAATCAGCCATCACTGTCGTCATGAAGGATAAGCACACATTGTAGGGTTTCAAACTTAGGATTGATGTATTCTCTGAATCCAATAGTACTGGGCAACGAACAACCCAATTTGAAGGAACAGACTACAATCACTGGCTCATTACCATGGAGTGGCCCAACCCTCAGCCCTCTCGTGAAGAGAATATTGATGCTTCCATTGTGCTCTCCCCAATGATTACACCAATAAGAAAAAAATTATAGAGCTCTATCACCGACTGTTTCAATAGTTCTATAAGGGTTCTCACCAAAAAATTTGAGAACATGGCGATCACAATTTTGAAATCATGGAGGTCAAAGATCGGGCTCGTTTCTTGGAATTTCAGGTTCTGGCTCTTGTCTAGACTATCTACGTAAGCATATAGACAGATGTTTTTCTCGGTGGTGGAAAGGGATTCATCAAACATAACATATATCCGTGCATGCTGAATCATGCTCGCCAGGTTTTCGGGCCCACACATAATCAACCTCATCAAAATGGAACTCTTGGCCCTCTCGAAGACCAAAATTTCAATTAACTGCATCATCAAAACCACCCATCCTTGTCATAAGTTTCATAGCATACAGACTGGTATGATCCAATGGCTTCTTCTTCCGACCAAAACTTTTGGCACTATAGATGCTAGAAAAAAAACAATAAAGAACCAGTAAACACGCTGTTGTTACAACCCTCCAATCCATCTTGAAGCCCTTTTCTGGAATCAATGAAAATAGAATAGCTCTTCAATGCCTCTTCAATAGGAATAATGGAGTCTCATAAATCATAAACTAAACTCCCATAAATCACTCTCTAAAAAATTATTTCGATAGCCATGAATCTTTTTTTTTTTTCAAGCTATCTGGTTTCTGATCCATTTAAAAAAAATGGAGAGCATACTCCCTAGGCTTTCAAAAAAAAAAGGATCATGGGAAAGGATGAGGGGGGAATTTCCCAAGGGAAATACCCCCTCAAGCTCACAAAGCCAGAGAAATCTTGGAGCTCTGATACCAAATGTTAGGAGGGAAAATTGAAGGGGTGTATTATTGATAAAAATGGTTAAAATATATAGGCATAAGCCTATATTCAACACATGACACTTGTCAAAAGAAACTGACAAGTGTCAAGGTGAAGGCATAGTGCACTTTAACTCTAACAGCTTATCTAGAATTTACTAACTAGTGACTAATGTTTCTTTTATTGTAGGAAATTATTTCTCAAATGATTGGTACTCCTCCTACGATAGAAATCTAGGATACTCCAACTTTGTTACCCAAATGTCGACATACCCTCATAGTGTAGAGGTTAGTTCAATATGCAAGAGGAGACTACTATGGAAGAATAATTCTAGTGAAGGATAATGGTGAAGATAGAAGACTAAATATCTCCATTGTTGGATTGCATAATTCCATAGTTGAAGAACAAGCCATAGGAGTATTTATACAAAAATGCCATAGAATCTTTGTTGAAGAAGCCACAAAAATCTTGATATTGAAAAGGCCATAGTAGCCTTGATATTGAAAAGGCCAAAAAATCCTTGATAATGAAAAGACCATAAAATCCTTGATACTAAAAAGGCCAAAAACCTTGATACTAAAAGCACCATAGTAATATTGATACTAAAAATACCATAGAAGCCTTGATACTAAAAAGGCCATAGAAGCCTTGGTAATAAGAAAGGCCACAAGAGCCTTGATATTGATATATACCACAACCTTGATCCTAAATAAGAATTTGAGAAGATTATCTAATTCAAAAGTAGACTAAAGATTTTAGTACAAGAAATTTAGGAAGAGTATCAACTTCAGAATCAACTTAGCCCTGAAGCAAAAGGAAGATATCAAGAGAATATCTCATTGAAGGACTAGGAGAGTGTTAATCGAATCCATAAGTAGAAAAATAATATCTAGGAGAAGATATAACCACCAAAACTTCTAGGAGAAGAAGTTTGAAGAAAAGGTCTCAAGGAAGACCATCAAAATATTCTAGATCAAAGACCTTGTGAAGGCCTCATCGAGTATCCAAAAAGGTTAGGAGAGCCTTGCTAAAGATCAAGAGAGTTATTTCAAGAAATTCTTGAAGAAATCCACTCTCAAAGTGAATTCCCTAATAGTGAAGGACTTGGGATAATTGTCACCATCTGACAACAAGATCAAGAGGAGAATTTGAAATGGAGTTCCAAGTTTGTGAAGAAGAATTTGGTAGGGAGTGCCAAATTCATGAAGAAGAATTTGGTAAGGAGTTCCAAATTTGTGAAGAAGAATTTGGAAATGAGTGCCAAATTTGTGAAGAAGAATTTGCCAAGGAGTGCCAAACCCTAGAAGAAGATCTTAATTGAAGTCAAAATTTGACAAGGACACAATATAGATCAATAATTTTGTTAATGGAGTACTCATTTCCTCCATAGCTACATTGTAATTTTTTTTATGAATTATATTTATAGCATACTCTAGTCATCTAGCAAATTTACTTTATTTTATGTTATTCTGCATATTGTGATTGTTATCTCCCAAGGATCATTCATAAAAATATAATAGTGGTATTAGAGCCATGATAGATATAGTCTATGAATGTCAATAGAGAAACCCACATTATTAGTTATCTTGAGAGTTTTGTCAAACTAACACACCACTGGACCAACCATTGTATATTTTGGAAGAGTAAAAAATATAGGACTAAAAGAAATCTCAGTTTCTAAAAATACTAAGATCATTTTTTAGTCTTTTCCACATATTTATTATGAAAACTCATGAATACTAGTAATCAACACTAAATCCACTATATTTACAAATCATCTAGTGAAGGTCATCCAGGTTTTCTAGAATTTACTAACTAGTGCTTAATATTTCTTTTGTAATAGGAAATTAATTCTCAGAGGATTGGGAATCCTACGACAGAAATCTAGGAGACTCCAACTTAATTTTACTAAGGTTGACATACCCTCATAGTGTAGAGGTTAGTTCATTATGCAATAGGAGAATACTGTGAAAGAAGACTTCTAGTGAAGGATCATGGTGAATAGAGGAGACTAAAGATCTCCACAACTGGATTGCAAAATTCCATAGTTTAAGAACATGCCATAGGAGCCTTGATACAAAAATGCCATAGAAACCTTGAAGAAGAAGCCACAAAAGTCTTGATACCTTAAATGCCACAGAAGCCTTGATACTGAAAAGGCTATAGTAGCCTTGATACTAAAAAATCCACAAAAGCCTTGATATTGAAAATGCCATAGAAGCATTGATACTGAAAAGGCCATAGAATCCTTGATACTAAAAAGGCTATAGTAGCCTTGATACTAAAAATATGATAGAATCCTTGATACTGAAAAGGCCATAGAAGCCTTGGTACTAAAAATGGCCATAGGAGCCTTGATATTGAAATAGACCAAATAATCCTTGATCCTGAAGAAGAATTTGAGAATAATATCTGATTCAAAAGTAGACTAAATATTTTAGTACTAATATATTTATAGGAAAAATAGAAGATTCAGTAATTTGGGAGACTTCCTACAAGAAATCTAGGAAGAGTGTCAACTTCATAATCAACTCAGCCCTGAAGCAAAAGGAAGATATCAGGAGAAGATCTCATTGAAGAAGGACTAGGAGAGTCCTGCTCAAAGCCAAGTAAAATTAGAAGATCTAGGAGAAGATCTCACCACCAACACTTCAAGGAGTGAAAGGTTGAAGAAAATATCTCAAGGAAGACCATAAAAAATTTCCAGATCAAATACCTTGTGAAGGTCTCATCGAGCATCCAAAAAAGACTAGGAGAGCCAAACTGAAGATCAAGAGAGTTGTTTGGAGAACTCATTAGATAAATCCACTATCAAGGTGAAGTCCCTAAGGGTGAAGGACTTGGTACAATTGTCGTCATATGATAAAAATACCAAGAGGAGAATTTGGAAAGGAGTTCCAAATTTGTGAAGAAGAATTTGGTAAGGAGTGCCAACTCCATGAAGAAGAATTTAGGAAGGAGTGTCAAAACCTAGAAAAAAATCTTGCTTGAAGTTAGAATTCAACAAGGAGACTTAAATACATAAGAAGCTCACCAAATATTGGAGATTTTAATATTACCTCTCATAATAATAAGGCACCACTTTAGAGACATAGACTTCTCCAAATCTATAGCATAAGGAGAACACAAGAGGGGAACAAACCACCAAAATCCTAGGCTCATGAAAGAAAGTTCAAGACCATCATTTGGTGAAGAAGGATTTTTTCAGGATATCCTCTTTGAAGCAACAACTTGGTGTTTTCAGATACCAAGGTATACATTCTCTACAAAGGTGAGAGAAGAGCTACTGAAAAAGGTATGCAAATTTTGGTGCAAAAAGATTCATTAATTGGATTACTTATCAGATTTATTAGAGCACCTAAATTTAGATTAAAGTTTCAAGAAGAAAATTAGATTACAGTCTTCTGAAGTGCAAAATGAAATAGATTATTTTTAAGGATTTATTTTCATATTTATTAGGATTTTATTATATTTTATATTAACTTCTATAAACTACCTATTATCTACTTTAAAAAAAAGACTAAGTCCTACAATATTGATTGTAGTGAAATTACAAATAACTCTTAAAAGACTCATTTTAGGTTATTCTTGATTAGTTGTAGAAAATAATTAGTGCAAGACTTTGAGAGTTTATTGGAATGATAAGGTGTAATATTAGTGCATTAAAATTGAAGTACTTGTACTATTATACCACTCTAAAAAAGAAATTAGTTTTTGTGTTTCTTGAAAGACACTAATTTGATTTGTATCAAGTGTTTAAAGACATTGTTGAAGCACATTATTATGCAACTTGTAGTGGCCAATAGAACCCACAAAATGCATTAGAATACTCCAAAATTTGGAAAAGAACTTAACTAACCAAAAATAGAAATAGAAGCTAAAGAAAGTGAGACTTGGTGAGTCTCAAACCAAAAAGCATTACATTGAATGCAAGGAAAGAAAGTGCAGAAAATTGCATCAATTGAAAAAATTATATCTAACTATTATTGAAGCATGGATTTGTTATCAAAGCGTCCAAGAAAAAAGGAAATGTGTGTCTACTCTTAAAAGAAAACCTCAAAACCCTTGTATTATAGGAAAATTTACTACAAAACTAGAATTTTAGGTCTAGAAATAGAGTGCAAAAGAAGGTATATTAAAAAGCCTTATTATACAAAAATTATAATACATTATATGCACTACTCTAATCTATGTTTTGATAGCAAAATAGTATATATGGAAGTGCCACAAAAGGGCACATTTACTATAGGGAAAATCAGCCAATGAAGGCTGGACATTAGCATTCTTCTTTCCAAGTTAGAATGAGCCACTCAAGGGCACATTTGGATGTACATACCTACAAAATCAAAGCTCATTTTAGATCATTCAATAGCTACATTTATGTAGAAAAGTGAGTGCATATCTATTTTTAAAATATGTCAAAAATATACAATGGATTCTACACAATTGGAGGTATAAAAGGAAGAGACAAAGGTGTTATATTTGTGGTCTCTAACTTGGAGAAGAGCATACACCAAAGGATACTCCAAACTATCATACAATATCTATAGCACATCATCAATCCACATGTAGAAAAATAGTATGCTTTCTGTCGAAGTAATGTAGCAAAGTAAAGTAATTGAGGAGTTATGGTCTTCATATTCAAAGATATTACAATAAAAGACTCCATGCAGAAATAACACTTGGTATTATGGACATCTCTTCGCTCTCAATATTCTATAAACTCCCATGTATAAGTTACTAGTGAAGCAATGACACTTGGTATTCTACACCAGCTTCACACGAGTGCCCATACGTTTTTGGATTGCTTCAAGAGCATCAAACAAAGGACTTGGAGTGTTACATAAATGAGGAAGCACTCACTTATAATGGATGTGACACATGTTAAAAATTCTATGATCAATTGTCCTTAAAAAGGCATTCAAATTCTAAGTTCAACATGTGTGAGTGAAGCACAATCAAACACATCCATAGAGGGAGTGAAGCACAGTCAAAGAAGGAGTGAAGCATAGCAAAAATGTCTCAAGTGCAACACAAAAGATAGGAAGTAGGAGCATTAAAGGATCCTCCACTTTTGAAGGTCAAACCTTTAGCACCTACATACTAATATTTAAGACCAGCTACTCCAAGGAATATCCATTGATTCAAGAACATAAGGTACCACCTACATGTTGTTATACTCAACCATAGAAAGCATTGAATAGTGAGGAGATTTTGCATCTAAAAAGGTAAGGTCTAATACCATTTATTATTGCTTTCATGGTTGGAGAGATAAGGGTTATAAACTAAGGTTAAAAATAGATTTTGAAAGAAAAAAGGGTAACTTTTCTTATTAATTTAATATTTGCAATATTACTTAGGAGGAATAAGGAATTCAACTTGGATTAAATAATTTTGAAAATATTATTATCATTTTTCTAATTTTCCAAACTTTGTAGCCACAAGGATTACTCCATCAAAATTATTTTATTAGAAATAAGCCAAGGGATTTAAAAGAGGTTATGAGGGTTTCTATTAAGGCTGGATAAATATATATATTACTTGTCCCAAATATTCAAAAAAGGGAAAAAATAATTCCAACATAAAAACCTCTTCAAAAATTTGAAAAAGTGCTTAGTTCAGTTAGGAGTAATAAGATGTTAAGAAGTTGATTTTTGATTCTTACAAAAATTGTACAAAATCAACCAAAATTGAACTATATGTTTACATAAAGCACTATATCATACTTCAAAACACTAAAGATCCATAAGATAGACTACAATTCTATCTCAATTATTCAATTTCAACCTTTCAAATGGGTAAAGGAATGTCATATAATGATTGTAAAACTTACTCCAACAGGAACCAATTCACAAAGTATAATTGCAGGTGGTTTATTGATTCAGGAGATAGTAATCATATGATAGGAAATATACAATGGTTTAACTGTATTGAGGTTACTAAAGGTTACAGATTAAGAATTGCAGACAACCAAAATTATCATATTCATGGATATGTATGTGTTTCTCCCAGTAAATATTTCCCAAATATTCTACTACAAAAAGTATTGTATGTTCCTGGATTAACGTTCACTCTCATCTCAGTGAGCAAACTAGTAGAAAAAAACTACATGATTAACTTCGTATATATGAATGGGATAAATACATGTCTCATTATGAATCAAGATGGAATAAAAGCAATAGGTTCAATCCATGAAAATACCTATATCCTAGACTCAATGGAAATCCCACAAAATATTGTGATGTTACAAAATACTTATAACTTATTTTTAGAAGAACAGGTTGAAGAAAATGAAGAACAATATGAGAGGACAATTGCATCATGCCCTACTCATTCATCAAAAATCAAAATAAAATGAACATACTTGCAAGGACTTTAAATATGGTTGGATAGAAGACGGATCTGAACATGCAAAATATCATCCAATGAAAGAAGGCCCAACTACAACCTACTATGCATCATATGAAGACACAAATTACCTTCTGAAATTGAATACGAAGAATGTAAAAGAAGATCAAGCAAAATAAAATGAAGAAGATCCATATTGAAGACTAAAGTCTTAAATACCCAAATAATGTAATATAGGGGGTGTTGGAAATAGAGTCTATTCCATAATTTGGGTTATGTAAAGGTATCCTCCAAGATACATACCTAGATTAATTTTTGTGCAATTTATCTAGTTACTTCATGCAATGTAATAAATGCACAAGTGTCAATGTGCAAGTTATCCCTTGCACAACTAGATAGAGTGTTGTCCAAGTATCCTATTTTGCCTATATAAGGATGGCCTTTTAGATAGATAGACATTTGGAGGACATAGTAAAATAGTGTAGCTTAGTGGATAGTGTAGTTATGTGTGCCTCACCATTCATTGGTGATGGATACAATGCAGATCAATAGCTTTGTGAATTAAGTGATATTTTTATCCATAACTACATTGTAATATTTTGTATGATTTATATTTACAATTTAATTTAGTCATATAGGATATTTACTTTCTTTCATGTTATTCTACATCTTGTGATTGTTATCTCCTATGGCTCATTCACAAAAAGCTAAAATGATCAAGGTTTGTGGGTGCACAAACCTTTCCATAAGACATTCTCTAACCAACAATTTTTGGCATGCTCAGTGGGACTCGAAGGTTCATTAGTTGTATAATATAAGGATTGGAGATATCATTTATTATTAGATCTCATTAAAATCACCTAGTGACTTCACTCAAATCTAGATATCATGTCATATGACTAGTTGCATTTCATATCTAAATATAACTTGGTGATATTTTGTTTTGGTCCACAATATCCATCACCTCGTAACTCTCTTGCAATAAAAAATAGACTCTTATGATTAGTTACCTTGAAATAAGTATAACAAGGTGACTTTACTAAAATTTGACCAAGGTTCATGGTTGGTTACCCTTTTGCATCATCCTCAAAATTTATAGCCTAGAGGACTCAAGATTTTATGAGTAGCCTCGACCTCATTAGCAAAGAAGTTATTCTCATTTGATGAATTCAAGTCTTTTGAAGCATTGACTTGGTAGCTGCATAAATGACTCAATTAGAATTTCCCCATTGGAATTATGTAGGCCCTATCAATATTTAAAATTTTCATAAAATTCCTAAATTTGCCATCAAATCCTTGTCAACCTTTGATGGAATGGGGAAATTACATTTAAGCATTGCCAATACATTGCTTCCTTGGAAATGATTCATGATATTAGGTTTGAAGATGTAATTCATAGGCTTATCATCCTATCTCTCAAAGAAAGGGCCATGCTATGGTACAAATTCTTGGAGGATGGAATTATTTACACATGGTCTGATCTAGTGGAGGCTCTAATTGATATATTTGATTATTCTAGTGATCCCTTATCACAAATAACCTAGTTTTTAATTATCAAGAGGACCCCCATGAAGATATGTAAAATTCAATATTTAGTTTAAAATAACATGGGGAGGGATTCTCCAAAGTATCAACCATCCCTGACTTATGCCTACTTATGTTACATCTGGGATTTCCATCATGACATAAACCTTCTGATTCTATGTTCTGATGAGAAGAGGTTTCCTCACATCTTTGGAGAGGTTATCCAAGCTAAGAATATGTTGATTCAAGTAGGAATATTGCCACCTATGAAAAATCTTCTCCCATTCAACTCTTAATAAATGCATACCTAGTAGATCCCCTACATGAAAGGATCATACATGATCCATGACATATCATAGAATATAATAACCTAACTAACATTCATATGGATCAAGCACTAAGGATGGGGATCCAATGTCTCATAAAGGAGGTCAAAAGAATAAAAGGATAGTTTATAGAAGATAAAAAATATTATTATTATGGCCTCCTATTGGTTGTATAAAAATCATAGCAATCTGACCATGTTCAACCAAAAGGTGCTAATGACATACATAAACAAGAGAGAGGGATTTCAGATGAGGAATCAAGAAATCATTTCACCCATATTAAGCACAAACGAGCACTTCAAAATCATGAAAGACCATAATACTTATAAGGAAAATCATATGGTGGACCATTTGATAACTAGTAAAACAATGTAGAATTTTACATAGGAGGGATACACAAAACTAGTGACACCTCGATCAAAGAAAATCAGCAAGAAGCATGACAAATATCATTTTGATATCCTATCACTAAGAAAGTAAAATTTAGAAGTGTGCAAATATTTGTACCTCCCAGTAACCAACATTCAACAAAGAGTAGAAAAGATGGAAGAATGTAATAATTTGTACAAATATCATCTCCCTAAGTCCACTAAACTAAGGAAAGAATTATACGAGTTAGAAAGGGTAAATTTGATTAACCTCCAAAATGTAAATTCCTAGGATATCATTCAGGAATACAAACAACTACTAGTTCCATGGGTCAAAAAGATTATGACATTGTCGAATCAAGGGTTGTAGCAATTTGGTATCAAGATTTATCTGGAGCAAAAGACCTGGTTCATCAATGAGCCTACATGGGAAGTAAAAACAAACTTGGATGGGTTGTCACCAAAAATGTCAATTGAACTTGAGCTAAACTTCATACCCTATGATCATTCATGCAATGATAATATACTATATAGCCTTAGGGAACAAGTAAATTCAAAAAATTACAATGCATATTTCCAAGTGGTGGTAGCATGTGAAGGTCCCAAGGTATGCATGATAGGATAAGAACATATGATAAATGTAAGTTGTTTCCACATTTCACTTGGAGAACCGATCTTCAAGCATAAGGATCTCGAGGTTCAACCATATTCTATGACCATAAATGTTTTACAAAAATGATAATCTATAGAACCAAAAGCCCACTCATATTAGGATATCCTAAAAAAATTGAATAAGTTAGAACCATGGTTAATGGACCATACCAAATGACTTAGGTTTGGAATCATATGGTCAGACCACAATAGATTCTTGAGATAATTTTCACAATATATCCCTGACTAGACATGAAATATACACCATAATTTTGCTATGAATAGGTAGTAAATATATAAAATAATATGGTGATCACATGTCTATACAAATATAATCCTCCATCTTATATACAAGACGTATATCTACAGTAGGAATTATCAGGGACTGTGGAACATTGAATTCTAGGTCCTATCATTTCACATATTTAAAACACTTTCTTTATCCTCCTTTATTTATCTCTCCTCTTTATCATCTGTGTGTTTGAATCTGTAGCCCAATGGATAAGGAAATAATTGCTAGAAATGCACTTAAAATTTTACCACCACATGTGCGAACAAAATTTATGAGCCATACCACTTAAGGAAATAATTCCAGTCGAGAAGAATGTTTCAAAAAAAATAGGACCTAAGTTGATAGAAAATGAATGTCTAAGGATGATTCACTTAAAGCCATATATTTTGAAGAAAAGTGCTATCTAAAGGCATTATTTTTGTGAGTACCAACTGGTAGAGTTATCTCTTTGAGGCTTATGTAAGATTGCACATGCATCGTAGACCAAGCATTGATGAAATAAAGATGAATCCAAAAGTATAAGTGAGGGTTCTCAAGGCTAATGGTTACTTATAGAAAAAATTATTAATGAATCACGTACAGAAGAAGATAAGTCCCAGGGATCATAATTATGCATGGCAATCTATCCATTTTGGAAGTAGTGGCTAGCAACTACAAAGTATGTCTATGGGAATATGATGCTTCAAAATATCTCATGACATGGAAAATCCAAGATGCTATTCTATGGAGGTGTCCTATGGATCCAATACTTCTATTTTTCTATATTATCAAGATACCCTAGCATCACTTTCATTGTTGTGTTCTTGTTTCAAATATTTTTTTATTTGGTTTTTGTTCATAAGAGTATTGTGTTAATAACCTCTAGTATTGACGACACATTTAACCCTTCTACTACTACCTCATGTCCTCCCTCTTCCCCTCATATGTTATCCCTCATGATTCCTTCATCTATATTTTAGGTGCTTGATCTTCGTTCCCCTCTTCAACATTTTGTTCTACTATATTGGGTAAATAACCTCCACCCCATCACCCACCACCCTTCATTTTTATTCTCTATTATTTCTTCCCTTTCCCCTCCATTAGAAAGTATTAATTCTAAAAACATTTGTTGGCCACCTGAATTCCTTTTTTTTGCAAAGCAAAAATACCATATGATTCACCAAGAATGTGGGTATGTTTTACACCTACCCATGCCTATATGCTAGAAACTATATACTAGGTTTTCTTTCTACAAATAAAACTAGAGATTGCCAAAAATATTGTCAGCTCATAATCCCTATTGGAGACAAAACGAACCATCTCAAAAAAGGATGACAAAGGTGAGCCTTGAGATTTCTCTAGCTATAAATTGGATATTAACTAAAGTCCACTTAGTCCTTAAAATAAAATGAATATGGAAATGGACCTCATCTCCCAAATATTCTAGTAGATGTGCACCGAATCGGACATCAAAATGATATAAATTCTCTACCCCATTGGTCAGAGGACGATGAAAGTAAAATCAAGCAGATGGTAAAGTATCGAGAAGTTTGGAATAACTACATATAGATAAAACCTGGTAAAATGTCAAAGATCCATTCTAATGTTGTAATAGGATAAGAAGAGTGAAATGACCAAGATTGGGCATGATAGAAACAAATGTGCCTAGTCAAAACCCATCAGTTTCCCAGATCTTGACATTCACCAAGAAAGAAAAGTTGCTAAGAAGGTTGAAACTATTAAGCTAGATCAAATTTCGACAACACCCAAAATACCTAATTAGTATAATGGCTAAGTCAATAGAGCCCAAAACAATTAGGCCTGATTGGAGCCTAAAAGCATCATAAAGACCCGATCGAGAAAATGGTAAAGTTCCAAGAAAAAAATATTTATGACCTACCAAAGCCCAAAAAGGTCCCAATGTTTCATTTTGGAGCCTAAAATCCAATAAAGGAGCAGACAAAAAAAATGAGGTTCAGAGAATACCAGAAGACTCAAACTTATTTGGAACCCGATTAGTGCTCAAGGGCACAATGCGTGTAAAAGTAGAAGATGAGATGAATGCCAAATATATTGGAGGAATTACACCCTATCAAGGCTTACTAAGATTCTAAAAATCTAGCATAGTAGAAGAGATATCAAATCCATGAGTATAACTACTGTGATGGTGATATGTGACCAAAAGTTACCTGAATAAGAAATAAGTGTCCCACATGTGCGTAAAAGATCCAATGGTCACCATATAACAAGAAAGGGTCTCTTTTTTCCATGAAATATATTGGGCACAACCCTGTGTCAGAAGATACTAATAGAAAAAGTCATCATGCAAAGAACAAGACAGTTGGGTAGAAGAGAAATCAAGGGACCAAAAGTGTCCAACAAGCGGGACATGACTCAAGATGGTACAAATCCTGACCACATCAACCAACCATATTCATGTTGTTAGAGATGCCATACTTTTGAAATAGTTCAACAAGATGGCAGAATCTCTAACATGAAAACAATCCACTCTTGAGGTAATGATGGTTTTGACTACTTATTAATTGTAAAATATCTATATATACAATGATGTATAATGAAAAGGGGTCAGCTCTTAGGTTTTTATAGTCCATATGACAAATTACTTGCACCTTAATACATCGATTTTTGTCTAGCCTCTAGTTCGATTCATTTGCAGAGCATGTATGTATTGATGATTGCTTATTTTTAATTTAAGCATATTGAATGTTTATCGTATTAATTTCGAATCCTAAATTTTTGTTGTACTTATTCACTTTTATGGAATTCGTGGTTTGTTAAATATATAGTATACTTAAATTTAATGGTCTATATTTGATTGCAAAGCAACAGTATGTTAGGGAGTTGATTATTTAGATGTGTGATCATTGTTCTTGCTTATGTCTTGATGTTGTCTAATTTGTATCACTGTAAGTTCTAGCTTTGGCCTCTTTATTTTCTTTCAACACCCTTTTCCCTCTACATTTAGATATAGTTGGCTAGAACTTCATGGAATTGACCTTCTCAAAATGTTGAATGTTGCAATTTTTTACAACATCCCCAATCATTTAATGTTGGTCAAGGTCTATGGGCACATAAAACGTTTCTTTATATAGATTCTCAATATGAGGAATGATTTTAAGCATGCTATGATGAAGTAATTTTATATGAAATATTTAAGACTGATGCAATACTTTCTTGGTGTCGAAGTACATCAAGGTGAAGGTATAATTTGTATTTGTCAATCAAAATATACAAAATATATATTGAAGAATATGGCATGGAATATTGTAAACTAGTTTGGATACCTATGTCACATGGAGAAGTTTTTTGTAGAGATGATAGAGAAGATAAAGTTGATGAAAATTATTTAGAAGCATTTCTGGGAGCCTAATGTTCCTTACTACAACAAGAATTGATATTGCATTTGTAGTTTCACTTGTATCAAGGCAAATGAATGAACCTTCACAAAGGCACACAAGATAAACCAAGATAATCTTGAGGTATATCAAAGGAACCTTGAATTTTGGTGTACATTATGATGCTAACAATAAAATGGAGCTTGTTGGATTCATTGAGTCAAATTGGTGAGGTTGCTTGGATGATAGAAAATCAACTTTTAGAAATTATTTTTCACTTGGTTTAGGAGTGATAAAAATGAGCTTAAAGAAGTAAAGTTTTGTTGCTTTATCTTCTACATAGGTAGAATAGGTTGTAGCTATTACAACAAGTACACAAGCACTTTGGTTGAGAAAGGTACTTGAAGAAATTGGTGAAGTTCAAAATAGTCCAACAACAATTTTTGATGACAAGAAAACTACAATCAAGATTGAAAAAATCTAGTACATCATAGTAAAATAAAACATATTTATTTAGAGTTTAATTTCATAAGATACGTGGTGGAAAATAAGGTTATAGATTTGAAATAGCACCAAACAACAACTTGAGATTGACAGAGAAACTTGTCTCACCACCTAGCATCAAGGGGGAGTATATTGGATATTGATGCTGACTAAGAAAAATATAAAACCAATCTCCCACAATTTTGAAGAAACCCAAAAGTTTCTATAGGCCTTGAAGTGTCACTATGACTGTTGGACTTCCTAGAATGTGAAATGAAGTGTTGTAACATAATTTTCTCTCTTGTAAATATAAAATAGAGTATTATAGCTATAGGATATTATGGGAAAAAAATAATACTTCCTATTTCATTTATAATGAAAAACAACTTTCTATTCCATTCATTTTGTGAAATTCATGCTTGTTGTCCTTGTATTTCCAAAACCTACAGTCAACTTTAAAAGCTCATAATTTTTTTTTGTAGCTTTGTTTTGTAGATGTGATACATAATAGGAAATATCCTTTTGTTTAGACTTGTAACACCTTAAATTTGATGCACCTAATTTACCATAGGTTAAAAATCCAAAATTTACCTCAAAACCGCATTTTAAATAGCCTACCTCAATTTTTGTGCCACAAATAGGCTTTGTTTTGACCATTGGATGATATCGTCATTGATTTTATGATATCATCCCTAATTGAATGAAATCGTTTGGAGCCAAATGTCTAGACGATTTCGTCTAAAACAAAAATTTGCAAGAATAGAAGCGCAATCAAATTAGTTCCAACCTCCTAGCTTACCTAGGCATAAGTGTGTTGGGGCTGTTAACTATCCTCTCGTTGGATTTTTCCCAGATTGGGATGAATCCAAATCCTCCAACTTATTCCTAGCCCTATAAAACATATTATTTGCTAATTTAATCCCCCTGGTTGATCAAGTACCTACAACCCAAATCCTACTAGTTTCAAGAGCATCCCAGGCACTGTCATTTTTTATAGTTTTTATTAGCTCACTTGCAGTTTTTTCACTATGCATTAGTAAGAAGAATCTTGGATCATCTCAGATGATCTCGTCCCGATTGCAAATTATCCTGTGTTGATTGGAGGTGATCTTGTTGGATAAGAGACGATCCTATTTGTAGCCCTCTTGGGGGTAATTACAATCTACAGTTTGCATTTTATCCCCTTTTTTAGTTATATTGCATTAGATTAGTTTATTATTTATAATGCATCTGGTGTTAACCTCATGTTGTCAATAGGTAACAATTTGTTATCCCTTTTCCTATTAGTATAAGTCATTATTCTTGATTAAATCTAAAAATCCATTTCTAAGTCATAAAAACATTCATTTACATACTTTTAAATAGATTCTACTGTATTTTGCAATATTTCTCTATTTTTTGGTATCAACTTGTGCAGTTGTAGGTTTCAGATGAAATCGTTAGACAATTTTATCTGATTTCAGATGATATCATCCAATTTTGGATGATCCTACACAATTGCAGATGATTTTGTCGAATTGTAAGTGATTACAACAAATTGTAGATGTTTTGGACTGCTTTAAAAGTATAACCTTCATCAGACATCCAGAACTGAGTAAGTCATTTCCAATTTCTTTAAAATACTTTGTTAGCTGCATTTAATTATCTCTATGTTTTTTTTCTTCATATAAATTGCAAAAAATGCATATAGAGCAGTTTAGTTTCATTCTAGCCAACCTAGGTGATTGAAATTAAAATGAATTCATCAAAAACATCTTCAACCTAGGCTCGAAAGCTTTCGTAAAATTCTTCTTGGTGAACCCACCATCCATCGATAAATTACCACAAGAAGACATGATCAAGTGCCTCTCTTTTGAGGTGTAGCTCTATCATTTTTCCATTCCCCTCTGAGGTGTGAATCCATTAGCCTAGAGGAAAGGAGTGTGAAAATTTTAGGCCTACATTCTTTGATGAACCCGACATGAAAAACTTATGTATGTCTTCTGATTACAAAAAAAAACAAATATATATATATATATATATATATAAGAAAAACAACAACAAAATCATCATTTCAAATTTGTATGTTTTAGATTCAATTCTAAAATTTAGATACCAAATATTACTTTTAGAATTACTAAATAAACCATGAGTTTTAACTTAAATCAATATGAGCCCATCAGTAATGTTGGGAAAATTTAGCCAAATGCATTTGTTGATTATGACCAACCTCGTCCATATTCAACATCACCTTTATCACACTTTTCTCATTTTTCATCCTTACCCCAACAGGAAAATCCCTTTTCCAATCCTCTTCATAACGATATTATCTATTCTCCCATATATTCATATTATGTCTATCAATCCACATACAATATGTTGAGCAAGGTGCAACAACAGTATTGTCATTGTTATCAACACAGTTAGATAGATCTGTTGATGCAGTGGATAGGAAGTTCAAAAGTTATTCAGATGTAGAAGACAGGAGTTCAAAGGTTATTCAGAGTATGTATAGTGATTTTCTAAGAAGACCGAAGTGGCCCATATGCAAAAAATCAAAGAAAAAGACAAGTAAGAAAAGTATCACGATATCACGATATATACAGTAGGCAAGAAAAATTGTGGCGATTTCGCGACATGTTGGAAGAGAGAGAAAAAGCAAGAAAAACTATCACGATTTCGTGACATGTTGGAAGAGATAAAAAGCAGGAAAAACTATCACGATTTCGTGAAATGTTGGAAGAGAAAAGGCAAGTGGAAAACTGTCACGATTTCGCGACATGTTGGAAGAGAGAAAAAGCAGGAAAAACTGTCATGATTTCACGACATGTTGGAAGAGAAAAAGGCAAGTGGAAAACTGTCGCAATTTCGCAACATGTTGGAAGAGAGAGAAAAAATAGGAAAAATTGTCACGATTTCACGACATGTTGGAAGATAAAAAGGCAAGTGAAAAAACTGTCGTGATTTCGTGACATGTTGGAAGAGAGAGAAAAAACAAGAAAAACTGTCACGATTTCGTGACATTTTGAAAGAGAAAAAGGCAAGTGGAAAAACTGTCATGATTTCGTGACATGTTGGAAGAGAAAGAGAAAGCAGGAAAAAGTGTCACGATTTCACAATAAGTTCGAAGAAATAGAACAAGTAAGAGAAGTGTCGCGATTTTGCGACATGTCACATTTTCGCGACTAAAATAGGAGAGAGAAAGTAAGTTTGAAAAGTGTCACGATTTTGCAACATGTTGCATTTTTGTGACTAAAATAGGAGAGAGAAAGTAATTTTGAAAAGTGTCATGATTTCGCGACATGTCGCATTTTCACGATTAAAATAGGAGAGAGAAAATATGTTTGAAAAGTTTGCGATATCGTGACATGTCGCATTTTCATGACAAAAGAAAGAGAGGAAGTGTACGGAAGCAGAACTGTCATGATTTCACGACAAAAGCAGAAAGCAAGACTTCAAAAGTAGAAGTGTCGTGATTTCATGACAAAAGCAAAGAAGAAGACTTCGAAGGCAAAAGTGTTGCAATTTCACGACAAAAGCAAAGAAGCTAAGTACAAAAGTAGAAGTGTCGTGATTTCACAACAAAAGCTAAGTTGAAGACTACGGAGGCAGAAGTGTCGCGATATCATGACAAAAGCAAAGTAGAAGTCTATGGAAGCAGAAGTGGCATGATATCGTGACAAAAGCAAAGTCGAAGTCTATGGAAGTAGAAGTGTCACGATATCACGACAAAAGCAAAGACGAAGTATATGGAGGCAAAAATGTCACGATATCATCACAAAAGAAAAGATGAAGTCTATGAAGGCAAAAATGTCATGATATCATGACAAAAGAATAGAGAAAGCGTACGGAGGTGAAAGTGTCACAATATCATGACATGTATTTTCACGGCAACAACAACAAAAAAAGCTACAGAGGCAGAAATGTCACGATTTCACGATAGGTCGTAAATGTGCAAGTCAAGAAGGAGAACCCAACTGAAATGAGAAGGATGATAGCTGACTAAAATTAGGGTTTACAATTGTTATGAAAGCCGACTAAGATTAGGATTTACAACCGACTAAGATTAAGGTTTTCATCATAAAAAATATTGTTATAAAAGGAGGGTTGTTTGGAGAATTGAGCATATGGTTGAGAGTGTGTGAAATATGGTCGTTGTGCATAAAGAGCAAGTCATGTCGAATCATTCTAAGTGTATCGCTCCAAATTTTTTGTATCCCTACCTTCAGGCTATTGGATCCATGCCCGGAAGGAGGATGGGAAAAGGATGTCGCGGTACCTCGGACTGAGAGGACTTTACGAAGGTCTCGCCTCTCAAGCGAGGTATATTTTGATGATTTTTTGATGGATGGTGGGTTCACCAGGAAACATTTAAGGGCAGTTTCTATGCCTATGTTTTGAAATGTGTTTTAATGTGTTCATTTTTTAACCTTAAGCATTCATATCCTAGGTTTGGCCAAATGAATCTAGATTAATCTATATGAAAATGCAAGTTCAATGAGTACAGAAAATATATTTAAAGACATAAAACAGAGAATTTATAGAATGCAAACGAGGAATACCTGATCCGGATGTTTGGTGATGATTTTGATGTTTGAAGCAGTCAGGATCGTGTGGAATTCTACGAAATCGTCTGATATCTGATAGAATCATCTGAGATCTGACAGAATCATTTGAGATCTGACGAATTCGTTACACGAATTTGTCAGAGACCTGTAAGCAAAAAAACAGATACAAAATATGATGAATACTATTGTGCTAATAAGGGGAAACAACACCAAATGACTGTATGAATACTGAATAACAGTTATGAACAACAATTCAAACAGATTACAACATTTTAATAACAAATCATGATCTTAGTATGCAATCTAAGCTAAATGGGTGAACTCCAAATGCAAAATAACATAAACACTGAATAAACTATCTAATTTGTAGACTAAAATAGCAGAGAGAAGGTTGAGAAACACAAACTTCAGGCACTGATTGCCTCAATATGAAATGCAATCGAGATCGTCTCGCATCAGTACAAAATCGCCTCGCATTCGACAGGTTCGCCTACGATCTAAACAGGTTTGTCGGGGACGATGGGTGCTGGCTCCGGCTAAAAAATAGTGATTTACCTACAAAAAAATTATTATGGGACCAGTGCAAATGTAAAATCGGGATGGTTCAGTGTAGATGGAGTTAAACTATAGATAATTTCAGCCAGGGGGTTGCTAAGGGAATAGCTTAGGATTAAATAGGCTTAGGGGAGTAGTCAAGAGATTGGAGATCATCCCAATTTGGGAGATCTCCAATGGGAGAGGGTCCCAACGACGTAGACACGCTTCTGCCCAGATTGGAGACCCGTTGGAATAGAAGCTAACTTTACAAAATTAGTTTTATGACAAGATCGTTTGGACATCCTAGTCCAGACGAAATCGTCAAATCTGGGGCGATATCGTCTGATCGGCGATGATATCGTCAAACGGTCAAAACAACCTCTAAAAATGGCATGAAAAAGGAGGAAACGGATTTCTCGGTGGTTAACAGGCGATTTGGGAGGTTAAATTTGAATTTTAAATTATTTACTAAGGTGAATGTAATTATTGTAATTTTACTGCACCAATTTTAGGATGCTACATTTTGCCCCCTCTTTAGTGAATTTTCCGAAGAAAATGTGTTAAAGATGAGTTCTTCTCGATTTACAAGAAAGCAAAAATTATTTCCATTTTTAAGAGACGATTCTTGGTTGAATCATATGACAGCTTACTATGGTGCCCTCTCCATGTTTTTACCCAATTCGAACGTTTGAGGTAAAAATGCGAAAAGCAAAAAAAAAAAAAAAAAATTTAAATAACATTAAGAAAAATAGGGTATAACCCTAATTCATTTTTACTGTTCATTTTCTGGTTTTTGGAGCTCTAAAGCAAAGATGGTGGAGACGACGCACAGATCGACAGAGGTTCGATGCGGTCTACGGGTAAGAGTCTAGACTTAACTAGGATGCTTTAATTTAATTTGAAATGCTTTGTAGGTAATTTTTAGGTGATTTTTGAGCATCGCGATCGTTTTTGGGCCGTCGACGTCGTCGGGATGAAATCATCCTGATTTCGATGAAATCATCTCAATTTCGGCAATTTCGCTCGAGGGCAAAATCGTCGAAAGGGGGACGATTTCATCAAATTAGAGACGATTTTGAACTGCAAAATCGGAGACGATTATGCTCAAATTTGGGACGATATCGTCCAATAGTGGGCGATATCATCAATTGCACAAAATTGAATTTTAACTTGCATTATTATTTACTTGAATTGTTATTAATGATTGTTTATTGTTTTGTTGTTTATGTTTTTAGAGAGGATTACTAAAGAGCAGGGAGTGGAAGTACGAAGGGTTGAGAGACGATTTGGCCCTCTGACACAGGTAGAGCGGGATCAGTTGGCACAGGCCATCTTACTGCATGTGGCGGAGATGCCACAAGTATCCACAGATATGGGGCTACTGACGGCCCTAGTAGAGAGGTGGTATCCGGGCTCTTCATGTTTTTGGCTACCTACAGGGGAGATGACTCCCACATTGAAGGATGTATGGAGGATTTTGAGAATCCCCATACAAGGACGACTGATTACACCTGTGGCCAATCAAGGCCGTGCTATGGGATGACTGTGCGATGACCCGAGCTTCGCCCTAGAGAAGGGTGAAGTTAATATCGAGGCACTGTGCCAGATGCCTAGGGCATCTAGACTGACACAGGTACTAGATGAAGTAGTTGGTGGACTTCTGTTGTGCAACCAAAGCGGGTGTAGGGTGCCATGGATGCTCGCAGATGTGATCTACGATATGCGAGATCACGACTACAGATTCTCTTGGGGCAATTTTGTTCTATGTCGATTGTACAGGATCCTGTATGGGGTCGTGTACAAGGGCGTCCGATGTCTGGTTATGACATTGCTACTATAGGTTTGCTGCTGGGAGCACATTACAGTGCAGAGGCCAGTAGGGCTTCCTCTAACAGGGGTTGATGGGGAGAGGCCCCGAGTCTTATACTGGTGGCTTCGAAGAGGGGCATAGCGACGGATAGATCTGCCTATGTCCCGGAGGCTATTGGATGACTTAGTCCCGGACCAGATCACCTAGAGGCCATGGAGGGAGCATCCAGGGTGGGTCGAGGACGGACAGGAGTTGGCTCGCGTGAGGCGAGTTTGTTGGCTGAGGATGGAGAGGGGAGAGGTGGAGCTCCACAGGTACGGCCGAGTTTTGAGGCAGTTCAATCTGCAGCAGGGGATCCCATCTCTCAGGGATTATGAATTTTCTCGGACTGTCCGGGATAACACTACAGTTAGCGAGGCTCTCGACATGTAACGGTTTTGGAGCCAGGACACGGATGATGCCCCCATCCAGCCAATGGATGGGGATGATGCAGGAGTAGCCAATGGCTATGATGCTTGGTACGCAGGCATCCGCCCTCCTCAAATGATGAGGGAACAGGGTTTGATCCATGTGGTTCTACGTCGGATAGGGAGGTGATGCCAGGTGGTGATGGAGGTAGCCCAGGGTCATGGCGAGAGAGAGGTGAGGAGGCCACAGGCATAGGAGAGGCTACGATAGAGAGAGAGGGAGAGGAGGGAGGCGAGACCCCCATCTCCATAGAGGCCACCATTGCCCGATAAGGGCAAGGGTGTCGACACAGGAGAGAGTAGCGAGATGGCTACTCTCTGAGCAGAGAGAGATCATCTCCAGGCCCAGGTGCAGACTCTACAAGATGAGGCTACACGCCATCGAGCTGAGGTGTCATAGTTGCGGGATGAGATTGCACGCCTCAAGGCACAAAGCAGATGGGCGAGCTCTAGGGAGTTGACATGGGCTATCGCCCAGCTAACATTTTACCAGACATTATACTTCCAACTGGTGCCAGAGGCGGATACACTACCCCTACTAGCTAACATCGTAGATCCGATCAAGATCGGGTCATCGAGGACCACATCCCGATCGAGGACGAGGACTACACAGACGGCGATGGGGCCACCTCGTCCACCTCAGGGTGGGGGAGGAGATGAGGTAGAGAGTTCGAGGGGCTCTTGAGGCTAGAGGGCTGGACACTGACATTGTATTATATGTTTATTTTTGTTTGATAGAGGATTGAGTATGCTGAGGTATAGATTGTTGCATACCAATCTAGTTTTGATGATGTATATATATTTGTGATATATATAGATGAGATATTTTTGATCATATGACTTGTCTTATGTATTTTTATGATGCTTTTAATGTTTTGATTGATTGATTTGATAATTGGATGTAATTATGTCATTGGAAATATAATTTGAATGTCATGTGTGTAATATTTTAAATGAAATAATCTGATGTAACAAATTGATTTGTAATGAAAAAATAAAAAGAGACTTCTAACAATAATTTCAAAGGACATTGTCGCTATTATAGACCATTTCATTGAGTCGCTGCTCACTCGGCCGTCAAGCTAATCCCATTATAGAAATATGGTTTAGAAGTAAAAGAGTGCTTAAGAGACTGTCTTAAGACTTTGGTGCAATAGTGCAAATGATGATGATGATGATGGTTTGTTTTCAGATTTTTATAAAAAATATTTGTGCATGAAATAATGTTTTAAAATGATTTTTGCTAGGCATAAATTCCTAAGTATGATAAATTTTTTGGATAATTCTTTAGGAATTATACCATCATTGCAAAATTGTAGGTTGACATAATGACATGAAATAATGAAAATGTGTTTGCTTTTTGAAAAGCATAATTTGTGTAACATAATGAATTAAGTCATATGGTTTTCATGTTTTTGAATAAATGGGGAATAAAAATTGTTACAATGGTTTGTGCTAGGCATAGAATATGTAGGTATAGACTTATACCATCATCGCGAAAATCCAAAAAAGATAGTTTTATTGCATGGTTGATTTTTGATGAATAGAAAATATGAAAATGAGGACTTGTGCTAGGCATAAAATTCCAATTTTGGTTTTGAAACTATACCATCGTTGCGAAAGTCAACCATATATATATGTATATGTTTTGTGTAGTTTGAAAGAAGTTTTTGATTTTTCTGTTATATAGTTGTCTTTGTGGTAAACAACTGTACTTGATTTATTCCAAACAAGTTGCAAAAATAATATTTCAAATTATTTTGAAGATAAAAGTTAGATTTATAAGTAATCCCATGTGCATATGTGAATTCATTTCCAATCTTGATTTATCATAATGATACACAAAATCTCTCAAATACAAATGTGTGTGCAATTGCATTGTTCATTTACCAGTTTTGAGCAAGGTACTATGATACAAGTGATTTGAAGAAACCAAATATGTGTTCATTAACCATGATGTAGATGCATATAACCATACTAGGCTACTATGTAGGTCGGATTATCAAGAGCTAGCTAATCCATAAGCAGACATAGGTCTATACAAAAGAAGGTCGCTAATGTGACAGACATATCGCCACGCTAGGAGTTACCCAAGGCCAAGTAGGTTGGGCACAAACCACCTGTTATGGGGCTTACCTCACAGTTTTTGAATAATTGAGAATTCCATAGATTCAAGCTCATCAACCCTTATTTTCTTTTCAAAGGGTAGGGAAAGGGATTTTATTGTTTTCTTGCTTTCTTTTGAACTTTGCTTATTTTTCTTTTTGTATTTTTTGCTTGATACTACTTGGAAAATTGCTGTAATGATATAAAAGAACATTTTTCTTTTCTTTTTTTCTTGAACTTTTCTTTTTTGTTTCTTTTCTTTTTCTTTGCTAGGGATACTTGCTCGGATTAGCTGTAGAGCAAGGGATTTTTATTCTGGGTAGGGGCCAATTCTCAAAGATTCTAGACCATGTGCATGATAGGATAGCAAGGGAAACTTTTTGCTCAAGAAATCACTTCTACTATGTAGCAAAACATGGAAATTACAAATATAATCATTTTATTGTGAAAAGATGTACTTGGTTTAAGTAAATAACAAGATCAATTCTCTATGCTCAAACTTTATTTAATTGAATTTTGTGGACTTTGATATAAGAGAGATTAGTAATCATGCCAGATAAAATCAAGATATTTATTTTTGTGAGTGTGCAAGTGAGGGACTCAAATAAATGCTAATTTATCCAAAATAATTTGAAACATATAACTGCAATAATTGTAAGAAAATATAGATAAACACTTTTGAGAAATTTTTTGAGAATGTTGACTCTCTCTTTCTTCTTTATTTTGTTTTGGTTTCGAAAGAGTCAACCATATAGCTGTTTTTATATTTTTATTTTGATTTTTTTTTTTGAGCAAAAATTTTTAACAAGTGCCTTAAATAAATGCAATAGATAGTTTTTGAAGATTTTCGATGATTATGAATATTTTTGATGTTTTTGGATTTTTATAAATTTGAAAGAAAATAAAAAATTTTGAAAACAATTATATACAAGAATGAAACGGCCAAATTTATGCATAGTAACGTTTAAGATGCAAAATATTCATGGGTTCTTTAAGTTCTTTACCATCTAAGGTAGATAATTTATATGCTCCTGATTCAAATTTAGCGAGTAATAATGTATGGTCCAAGCCAGTTGGGCTCAAATTTACCTTTAAGGTCCTTAGTTGCATTTGTATTTTTTTGATTTTCTTTTAAAACAAGGTCGCCAATCTCAAAGGATCGATGACGAACTTTTTTAGCATATGATCTTTTAAGCTTGTTTTGGTATGCACGGAGATGCTCCAAAGCATTGATGCATTTTTCATCTAGGAGTTCCAGCTAACTGAGTCTACCAGCACGATATTCGTCTCCTACTTCGGTATCTTGAAGTAGTAGAGCCAAAGAAGGAACTTCCAATTCAAATGGAAAAACTGCTTCAACACCATATATCAAAACAAATGGTGAAGTTCCAGTGGGGGTTTGAACACTAGTTCGATAAGCCCACAAGGCTGGATATAATTGAATGTGCCAGTCACGACCAGTTTTATTGACTAATATTTTGAGAATTTTGATTAAGGTTTTGTTAGATGCTTCTGCTTGACCATTACCCTGAGGATAATAGGGAGTGGACCAGTGATGTTGAATCTTATATTTTTGACATAATTTTTTAACATATTTATTTTTGAAGCAAGTTCCATTGTCAAAGATGAGATTGGCAGGAATTTCGAACCTACAAATGATTTGATTAAAAATAAATTTAGAAACTTGTGTGCCAGTGCAAGAAGCTAAAGGCATAGCTTCGACCCACTTCATGAAATACTCAGTGGCGGTTATGATGAACTTGTGTCCATCAGATGACACAAGATTGATTTTGCCAATAATATCCAAGCCCCATTTAGAAAAGGGCCAAGGAGAAGAAATAGCCTGCAGCTCTTGTGCAGGCGCATGGACAAGGTCAGCATGTTTTTGACACTTGTCGCAATGGCACACATACTCATGTGCATCTGTTTCCATGGTAGGCCAAAAGTATCCTATCCAAAGGAGATTTTTAGCAATGACACTACCACTAAAGTGTCCTCCACCAGATCCATCGTGGGCTTCACTCAAGGCTGATTTAGACTCTTCTAAGTTTAAACATCATAATAGGATACCTTCAAAAGATCTCCTATATAAAGTATTGCCAATTATTACGAATCGACTTGCTCGTCGATGTAATAACCGATGCTGGTTTCTATTAGAATTGGCAGGGAAAGTCCCATTTTGGAGAAAATCAAATATGTCTGTATACCAAGGTTCGAGAGTAGTTTCATTGATTAGAAAAACATCCAAAGGCTCTAAGCATGACTTATTTGAAGTGGGTTCCTGGAGTCGACGAATAATGATAGTGGCATATTCATCATCTAACTCCAAGGGCAGGAGAGATGCAGCTGTGGCCATAGCATCAGCTGCACAGTTGCTAGTTTAAGGAATGGCTTCCAAGGTAACTTGATCAAATAAAGATATTAATTGTAAAACATAGGCCTTATATGGGTGCATTTTATCATATCTAGTTTGATAAACTTCATTAATTTGGTTTATAACCAATTGGGAATCACCAAAGACTAAAAGGTGTTTAATTTTTAGTGCTAGAGCAGCTCGTAATCCAAGGATTAGAGCTTCATACTCAGCAGTATTGTTGGTGCAAGCAAATGTCAATTTGAAGGACAGAGGAATAAGATGTTTTTGCGGAGATATTAAAATAATACCTGCACCAGCCCCACTCATGCATCGGGCTCCATCAAAGTATAAGGACCATTGTTCGGTATGGTCTACCTCTAATTGAAGGCATTCATCTAGAAACTCGATGATGAGGGGATGGGTAGACTCTAAGGGTGTAGCAGCTAATTGATCTGCTATGATTTGACCCTTAACAGACTTCGATCCTATGAATGTGAGATCAAACTCGCTTAGAGCAAGAACTCACTTGGTCGTGCGACCCGATAAATAAGGTCGACTCATGAGATACCTTAAGGGATCATATTTAGCAATGACATAAGTTTTTTGACTAAGCATATAATGTCATAATTTTTGCGTAGCAAACACAACTGCTAGACAGCTTTTCCAATGCTGTGTAGCGGGTTTCATAACTGATGAAGGTTCGACTAATATAATAATTAGCACGTTCTCACTTTTCATCATCAAGTTGAGCTAACATAGCCCCTAAGGCAGAATCTGAAGCAAAAATATATAGGAGAAATGGGCGATCAGATTTAGGTGGTGAAAGCATAGGTGGATTAAGGAGGTATTGTTTGAGAAGTTCAAAAGCTTCTCTACATTATGTGTCCCAATTAAAAGGGACATCCTTCTTAAGGAGTTTAAGAAAGGGACCGGTTTTGTCCGCCAGCTTATCAATGAAGCGACGGATGGCTTAAAGTTTACCTTGTAAACTTCATAACTCAGATATATTAGTAGGTGCGGGCATATCAGTGATGGCCGCAATCTTGAGAGGGTCAATTTCAATACCACGTAAAGAAACTAAAACCCCTAATAGTTTGTCGGATTTAACTTCGAATATGCATTTTGCTAGATTTAATCGAATGAGATATTCTCGTAATCGATTAAAGACTTTCCTTAAATCATCTAAATGATTATTTTCAATAATAGAGCGAGCTATAATATCATCTACATAATCATGTAGGATATCATGCATCATATCATGAAAAATATAGGTCATAGCTCGTTGATAAGTTGCACCGACGTTCTTTAAGCCAAATGGCATCAATTTCTAGCAAAAGGTACCCTAGGGGGTAATAAAGGTTATTTTAGCCTGGTCTTCAGGAGCTATCCTAATTTGATTATAACCAGAGAATCCATCCATTAAGGACATCATCCCACTCCTGGCAGTAAAGTCAATGATTTGATCCATGTTTGGAAGAGGAAAGTCATCTTTAGGGCATGTAGCGTTAATATCTCTAAAATCTGTGCAAACCCTAACTTTGGTAGCTTCTTTCTTGGTGACTGGAACTACGTTTGAGATCCATTCAGCATAATCAATAGCTTGTATAAAGATAACATTCAGGAGTTTTTCTAACTCCCCTTTGACTAGAAGAGCCACTTTGGGATGCATTTTTCTATGTTTTTTTTTAACAGGTTTAGCATCCGGATGGACCACTAGATGATGCATGACTACAGAAGGGTCTAGACCTAGCATATCTTCGTATGTCCAAGCGAAGACATCTTCATACTCTTTAAGGAATGCAATGTATTGTTCTTGTTTTTCTTGACTTAATTTTGATCCAATATTGATTATGTGAGGATTATCCTTAGTTCCAATATTAATTTTAATGACGTTTTCTACCTCCATGTGTATATCTCTTTCAAAATTAGGTGGGGCGGGTGAAACACCCAATTATTGTAATTCTTGTAAGGTTAATTTAGATAATTCATTCTGAGGATTAGTGGCTTCAAGTTGTGCTATAGTTGGTATAGAACCATCAAAATAAATTCCATTGTGTAACATTTCTTCAACAGAGACATCATGGAAGATATCTCCTTCCAACTCTTCCTCGGGGTTAGCAATCATTTCAGGGTATGCGATGGATAGCATGTTGCATGAAAACGATTAATTTTTAAGAGGCAAATCAACATGCCTATCCATATAATCTTGATAACATATGAGATGATCATCATCCTCAAAAGGAAAGGGTTGACCCTTACTAGGAAATAAGCCCACGCCACAGTGGGCGGGCCACGGTTCTACCTCGAAAGGTTCTTTCATGCCATTTTGGAAAGGTCCCAAGCCTTTCCCTTCATATCCCATTTTAAGCATCATGGGTTTAGCTTTAATATAATCATTGGTAAAATAACACCGAGCATATCCCTCATGATGAGTTTTGATATTCCGAGGGATTCTTCCCCAGTCATATCCTTTATAAATGAAGGCACAACTTCCGACTTGGTAAGTACTTCCCATAGGTTGTGGGAGGCCCAAAGTATGGGGAGATGGCGGCAAGTTATTTAAAAGGTTTGAATCTCGCATGAAAGCATTCATTTTTTTTGATATTAAGGTTGTAGATAAGTCTGGTAAAATTTCATCAGAAAGGGCATAAGATGTAGAAGGCTTATTACCTATATATTTAGATGTGGAAGGTATGATAGGTGTGTCAATAGGTTTTGAATTTATAGGGATAGAACTTGAAGGATTAGTTGTAGATTTAAGATCTTTTTGAGGTTCTAAAATGATTTGTTTAGAGGGTTTTTGGTCTATTTAGGAGGATGAAATTAATGGAGGGGAAATAGGTGAAGTTATGGGTGTATGTTTTTTAGATGAAAAATAAGAACTAGGATGTGTGGATGACAGAGCGGGGCAAAATTGCACTCTAACGGGTTCTGCAAAAGCACACATATCAAAAGGTCTAGGGTCACCATGAATAGTGACCAACTGATTTTTAAACTCAAATTTAACACATTGGTGTAAATTTGATAGGACCGCTCGCATGGCGTTGATCCAAGGGTGACCCAAAAGTATATTGTACGATGTTGGGCAATGTATAATAAACACGGTTGTTTTTAGGGTTCTAGGACCAACTTGCAATGGGAGGGTAATAACTCCACACATTTCTTGTGTTTCGTCATTAAAAGCTTCGATAATCATATTAGTTTTCTTGATTTCATCACTTCTAAAGCCAAATCATTGGTAGAAGTCAAAGGTGCAAATGTTTAGAGATGAGCCATTATCAATCAAAACTCTTTTGATAGCTACATCTCCAATTAGAGCAGTAATGTATAAGGGATTGTCTTTATGTAAACTGTGTTGTGGGATATCTTTATCCCGAAAGTCAATACAATCAATCTCTCGAGTGATGATAGTATTGGCCATAGCTTCGAGTTGAATGTTTTGAGGTACCATCATTTGGCTCAATGTAAGCATCAACTCATCCCTATGGGTGGGAGAGGATCTTAATAAATCTAAGAGGGAAATTCTGGCCGTAGTATTGGACAATTGCTCATTAATATTGTAAGGGGGTTTAGATTGAACAGTAGGAACATGATTCCATTTATTGGGGTTTTTCAAAATGAATGGAGCTGATCCATCGTTCTGGTTTGGTTCTTATTGAGAATTTTGAGCTTGTTGTTGAGTAACAATTCCAATGGTACCTACAATGTTATAGTGAAGATGTTGAACTAGTCTCGGTTGAGCATTAATGGCTTGTTCATTTGAAAGGAATATATTAGAAGAAGGTCGAGTAGTGACTCTTCTAGGAAATGGTTCTTCTGGAACCATAGCATCTATGACGGGTTGAATAGGATCTGATTCATTTTCAGAACTATTCGATTGGTTTGAAGTAATGTCTAGTTCACTTTCACTATCTGATTCTATATCACTAGAATCAAAAGTTTGAAAATTATGTAAGGGCATGGTCGTAACCAGGGATAAGGTCGTGTCAAATATTTGAGGATCCTAAACAGGTAATTGTCCGCTAATGGTTCCTACATATCGGGTAGGAGGGGGAACATTATGATGTTCGATTTGATTGGCTACCTCTTTACCATGTCATGGTAAAGGGTGTTGAAATATGTCTAGAGTTTGATTGGCATTTTGATTTTGATTTTGGGGAACGGTCTTTTGAGTATTATTAGGAGGGTTTTGTTTAGGTTGGAAGGCTTGCACTTCCATTTCATTATTGTCAATCAAATCTTGTATTTTATGTTTCAACCTTTTACAAGCATTGGTAGAATGTCCAGATCCTCTATGGAAATCACAATGCAAGTCAGCTCTATATCTGGGTATAGTTGGATCAGGTTCCCGGATAGCCGGTAATTGGATCAAACCTCTTTCGAGTAATTGAGGAAAAATAGTTGATAAGGGTTGATTTAATATAGTGAATTCTCGAGGAGGCTTATCAGGAGGTTTCAATATGAATTTTTCTGTTGTCTTCATTGCATTGACATTAGCAACATTTCTGCTGTCAGTGACTCCGTCACCGATAGCTTGTTTGTTTTTATATTGATTTTTGGATGTTTTCTCATCATCCTTATTCCTAAGTTGGCCTCTCCTAATGAGGGCATCTTCTACTCTTCAAGCTAAATCTATAGCTTGATCGAAGGTAGTTAAGGTAGCAGTCGATAGCTCATAAGATATTTGTTCTTGTAAATTGTTGATGAAAATGTCCAACATTTCCCTATAAGGCAGCACAAAGTGCAGTTTTCTTGTCAATTGCCTCCATCTAGCTAAGAAATCGGCAAAGCATTCATCCTTGTCTTGTTTTAAATTGTATAGGTCGTTACATGCCTCTCGATGTAGGCACTAAATTGATGGACAAATGATTCAGCTGTTTCTTCGAAGTTTCTTAAAGAATGAGTGGGCAATTGATAGTACCACTCTAATGCCATTCCACCTAAACTTTTTGGGAACATTTTTAATAATAGCAAGTCGTCATGCGATATGTCATGATATGCTATCCTAAACATGCGAAGATGCTCTATGGGATCTTCGGTTCCTTTATATATAGGCAGGACGGGCATGGGAAAATGCTTAGGGTATGGTTGAGCTACAACTATGGGATCCAAAGGTTGACTACAGATCTCTCGATAATTATACGAGGGACGATAGGGATCTATCTGGTCCATATGTGAAGCTAATTGTTTCACCATGGCTTCCAGATTACTAGTTTGCCCCCCATATTGGTTTGGTAGGGCATTGACATGGGTTTTATGGGCGTAGGATGGAGGAACATGCAAATTAGATGCCATGTTACTGTTGTGTAAAGTATTGGTAGGAAAAGTATTATGGAGGAATTTTGAAGTTGGATTATGTTGTATTCCGGATTGTTGAAAATTTGTATTTGGCTTCGTTTTAGGTTTTTGTTTACTTGAAGCATATTGCTCAATAGTTTGGTAGAATAAAGTAGTGAAGGGAATTTTCTTTTGTGTGGGAGTGATTTTAGGTTGAATAACAGGTTCCTTAGGATGTTGGATAACCTGTTGTTTTGACATGTTTTGAGCCATAGTGACCATATCCGTATTGGATGGGCCAGCCTTGTCACTTTGTTGATCAATGAAAGACAAGGTGTTAGTGTGTATATTACACATATATTCCATGGCTACTTGAGTGTTACTAATTTTCCCTTTATCAATACGTATTGCCACATTAAGGTCCTCAATGTTATCACTAAGAAATTTCTTGAAATGCTCTGCATTGTCAAAAACAATAGTTCCATTTGGAGTTACTCTAGGGGATGAGGATCCATCCTCTTTAACACTTCCTTCTTGTTCCTTATCTTCACCTAAGTCTTCATCTGATTGACCTAGAGCTTCTCCTTCTGGATTTGTATCTCCAAGAAGGACATTTGGGTCTTTAGTTGTATCTTGAAACCAATCTTCTCCTTCTCCTAAAGTTTCTTTACCATTCCTGAGTTTAGGCATGGTGCTAAGTTTTGATTTCAGAATATATATATATATATATACATATATATATGCAAAAAATTAAGAGGTATATGTTTACTATATACCTACTACAATATTTAAAAAAAAAATGTTTAAGTTTTTGCTAAGTTTTTAATTTTTTAGTTTTTTTTTTTTGAAATAAAATAAAGACAACAAATAACACAATAAATGCAAGAAATAATACTGAAGTAATAATCTAGTTTTCTACAAACAATTTATGAATATCATTAATAGGTTCGAGTTGTTCGGGAGTCATGAAGTGTTCTTCTTCAAATTGAAAGTTTTCTTTTAAAAATTTGATGAAAAGAGCTATAGTGATGTTGTCTGTTTCAAATGCTGGTTGATAAAAGTAAATCTCATGGCAATACTCTCGATATAGCACAGCTCGCGGAACTCTATTCCATATTTCCCTATCTGTAAGAACAACCTCTTGGTATTCTACACAACCTAGGAATTGGTGCACAATGGCTACGTTCTCGAGGTATTCCTCGAAGGTGAACAATTTTGAAGATACTAAAGCTCTCCTATAAGCTAACCATCTATGGCAGGCTCTCTGAAGTTCATGATAAAAAAACTAGTTGGTGAGGATCTAAGATTCTATCTAGGACGAGCCTCTTGATTTGCTTAAGTTGTGTGGACCTAGATGAGATGAGACTAAGTCTTCTATCAAGTTTGTTCCACAGGAATTGATTCCTACTTGTTTCAGGCACACTAAGGACAAAATTGACTTCTATAGCTGCCAATTGGTTTTCTACGTTTATAGTAACTGCTAACCTTTTCTTAGGAGCTACCATCTAAACATGATTTTAAAATTTAAGTGCTTTAAAATGCATCTAAGTTTTAGTTGTTCTATATATATATATATATATATATATTTGTTTTGTTTTCAAAAGGTTATAATGCATTTCAGGTCGGGTTCACCAAAATGTATCCCTCCAAATTTTTCGCATCCCTACCTTCAGGCTATTGGATCCGTGCCTGAAAGGAGGATGGGAAAAGGATGTCGTGGTACCTTGGACTGAGAGGACTTTGCGAAGGTCCCACCTCTCAAGGGAGGTATATTTTGATGATTTTTCGATGGATGGTGGGTTCACCAGGAAACATTTAAGGGTAGTTTCCACTCCTAGGTTTTGGAATGTGTTTTAATGTGTTCATTTTTTAACCTTAAGCATTCATATCCTAGGTTTGGCCAAATGAATCTAGATTAATCTATATGAAAATGCAAGTTCAATGAGTACAGAAAACATATTTAAAGACATAAAACAGAGAATTTATAGAATGCAAATGAGGAATACCTGATCCGGATGTTTGGTGATGATTCTGATGTTTGAAGCAGTCAGGATCGTCTAGAATTCTATGAAATCATATGATATTTGACAGAATCGTCTGAGATCTGATAGAATCGTTTGAGATCTGACGAATTCGTCAGACGAATTTGTTAGAGATCTGCAAGCAAAAAAATAGATACAAAATACGACGAATACTATTGTGCTAATAAGGGGAAACAACACAAAATGACTGTATGAATACTGAATAACAGTTATGAACAACAATTCAAATAGATTACAACATTTTAATAACAAATCATGATCTTAGTATGCAATCTAAGCTAAATGGGTGAACTCCAAATGCAAAATAACATAAACACTGAATAAACTATCTAATTTGCAGACTAAAATAGCAGAGAGAAGGTTGAGAAATGCAAACTTCAGGCATTGATTGCCTCAATATGAAATTCAGTCGAGATCATCTCGCATAAGTATAAAATCGCCTTGCATTCGACAGGTTTGTCTCCAATCTGAACAGGTTCGTCGAGGACAATGGGTGCTGGCTTCGGTTGAAAAACAGTGATGTACCTACAACAAAATTATTATGGGACCAGTGCAAATGTAAAATCGGGATGGTTCAGCGTAGATGGAGTTAAATTGTAGATAATTTTAGCTAGGGGGTGCTAAGGGAATAGCTTAGGATTAAATAGGCTTAGGGGAGTAGTTAGGAGGTTCG
This sequence comes from Wollemia nobilis, assembly GCA_028583015.1. Classification (NCBI taxonomy): domain Eukaryota; kingdom Viridiplantae; phylum Streptophyta; class Pinopsida; order Araucariales; family Araucariaceae; genus Wollemia; species Wollemia nobilis. The sequence goes on from JAQPPZ010000269.1 coordinate 135,118, forward strand.
AGATCATCCCAATTTGGGAGATCTCCAATGGGAGAGGGTCCCAATGGCGCAGACACGCTTCTGCCCAGATTGGAGACCCGTTGGAATAGAAGCTAACTTTGCAAAATTAGTTTTGTGACAAGATCGTCTGCACGTCCTAGTCGAGACGAAATCGTCAAATATGGGGCGATATCGTCTGATCAGCGACGATATTGTCAAATGGTCAAAACAACCTCTAAAAATGGCACAAAAAATGGGGAAACAAATTTCTCGGTGGTTAACAGGCGGTTTGGGAGGTTAAATTTGAATTTTAAATTATTTACTAAGGTGAATGTAATTATTGTAATTTCACTGTGCCAATTTTAGGGTGCTACACTAAGTGCAAAATTCACAAAGAGAGTAGAGTGCATAAAAGGGAGAATATGATCATAAATTTTGACTATAACGAAGCAGAGTGTGCGAAGTGATTACACAGAGAGAGCATAGTGCATAGAGAATGCAAAGGTGAAGAAGACCAGTCAGGGTCTTGCAAAAGCAAAGGTATCTTACTGTCAAACTTATAGATTCAAAGTGAAGTCCAGGTTGTAGCTTGGCATCACGGGTTGGTGCTCCTTTCTATTGGTGTAGATAAATCAAGGGTTAGTGCTCCTTCTAGTTGGTGTTGGTAAATCAGGGGTTGGTGCTCCTTTCTGTTGGTGTAGATAAATCATAGGTTGGTGCTCCTTTCTGTTGGTGTAGATAAATCAGGGGTTGGTGCTCCTTCTAGTGGGTGCTGGTAAATTGATTGTAAAGTTGTGCTTTACAAAGGCTAGATTTGGATGGTAGTCAAAGTAGTCAATTTTTGAGGAGTAGCCACATTGGTGAACCTCGTTAAATCTTGTGTTGTGTGATGTTCTTTTGTTATACTTGTTGTATATAGTAATAAGTGTTAATTTCTATGGTATTAAGAGCTATAAATTAAAGTTTAAAGAGCTACACTGATTCACCCCCCCTATTAGTGTCATTGTAAGACTAACAATTAGTATCAGAGCTAAGTTCCTATACAAGCTTAACCAGCTAGGGTGATCTTAGAAGTAACATAGTGGCAGGTGGTGAAGCTCTTTTCATGGCATTTGAAGAAGTAAAATTAGAAAAGGAAGGAGTGAACTCTAAAGTATGTGGTGAAAATCCTGAAGCTAAAGTAGATCTAGAAGGTGAGTTGATCTGTACACTTGAAGAGTGGAAAATAGAGAGGAAAAAGAATAAGAAAATTTCAAAAAATCTTGAGGATGCAAACAAAATTATAACCAATCTAAAAGTATAGATAAAAGAATACAATAAAATATCTGAAGATCTCGAAGTACAAATTACCATGAAAATAGATTATTGTTGCAAACTAGAAGAAGATAATTTTTTTTTACGAATGTAGATAGAAGAGATGAATTACAAAATTAGTTGCTATCACAAATGTGAAGAAATTTCTATGAAGTTGGATAAGATTATAAATAACCAAAGGCCTGCAGACATCAAATTTGGTTTGGGTTTCATCGAAGGAGAATCATCAAATGGATCAAAGGCCAGAAATGTAGAATCCAAAAGGAATGAAGATAAGAAACAGGTTGATCAAGGAAAAATGTCTCATGCAAAAGAAAGCAATAATGCCAGGCACAAAAGGAGAATTGACAATGATGGATTCACCAATGTCACACATCAAAGAAGAAGAAGACCTATGGCTCCTATGAAAACATGGCAAAGACCGTCACCCAGGTTCAATTATCCATTTTATGGTTTCTATTTTAAATGCAATGGCTATGGACATAAAATCTTAGACTGCAAATATAATGTAAGACCAAGGAATTTCACCAGTAGAAATGCTTTTTCTCCTTTGATGAATTATACAGTAGAATGTTATAACTGTCATAATTTTGGGCACATTGCAAAAAACTGTAGAAGTACATTTGCATCAAATCAATTTCAAGGAAGAAAATTTCAACCAAATAGGATGAGACAAAATAGAAAACTTTTTGAAAAACATGCACAAGCTATTGATAAGGGAAAGGTAAAACAAGAGCCCAAAACTACTATCAAAACAGAGTGGAAAGAAAAAGAGCAACTTAAGGAAGAAAAAGAATCTTTAATCGTACAAACAACATTTAAAGCACAGAATAAATATGTACCATGGATACTTGATAGTGGATGCTCCAATCGTATGATAGGTGACAAACAAAAATTTGAGAAGTTATAGAAATTTGAAGGTGGTTCAGTAAAGTTTGGAAATAATGATGGAGCTAAGATAGTTGGCAAAGGTTTAGTTAAAATTAATGACGAAAAAATTAAGTCAGAAGAAGTCTTGTTTGTGGATGGTTTGAAACATAACTTGTTGAGTGTAATCTTTGTGATAAAGTTCATGAAGTAGTTTTTAAGAAGTAGGGTTGTGAAGTCAGAAAAACAAACAATGGAAAATTGATAGCAACTGGATCAAGGACATCTGGAAACCTGTACATGCTCTCAAAGACTTCAGGAGGAGATTATTTTATTGGATAGGAAGAAGAAAATTGGTCGTGGCAAAAGAGACTCGGTCATATCAGTTTTGATAATCTAGTAAAAATCACCTCAAAAAGGGCAGTGAGAGATATTCCCACCATCAGCAAACCTGCAAACAACATTTGTGCTTCATGCCAAATGGGGAAGCAAACTAGAGTCACATTCAAAATAAAAGAGTACTACATAAGCAAACCTTTGGAACTAATACACACTGATTTATGTGGACCCATGAGAACACAAAGCATAAATGTTGAAAAATATTTTATGTTGTGCATTGATGAATATTCCAGAATGATATGGATATTTTTCTTGAAGCATAAATCAGAAGATTTTAAAATGTTCAAGATTTTCAAAAACCATGTTGAGAATGAAACAGAAAATATGATCAAATGTTTAAGATCAGATAGAAGAGGGGAATTCATTTCAGAGGATTTTACAGAGTACTGTGAAAAATATGGTATTAAGAGACAATTTTTAGCAGCCAGGACACCTCAGCAAAATGGATTGGTAGAAATAAAGAACAGGACAGTGCAGGAAATAGCACAAACTATGTTGGTTGAAAGTAGAGTAGCAGACATATTTTGGAAAGAAGCAGTCCATATTGTGGTGTATATCCAAAATAGGTACATGCTGAGAACACATGAAAGCAAAACTCCTTATGAGTTATGGTTCAGTAAAAGGGCAACAAAAAAATACCTCAAAGTTTTTGGCAGCAAGTGCTACATCAAAAGAACTAAAGATAATCTTGGTAAGTTTGAAGATAGAGCGGATGAAGGTATTTTTGTTGGTTATTTGTCAAAAATCAAAGCTTACAAATGCTACAATAAGAGGCTAAAGAAAATTGTGGACAGTGCCGATGTTAAATTTGATGAAGGTAGAGAACGAGTAATTAGCTATGAACATAACTACCCAATTTATGAAGAGGTTATTAAAGTAGATGAGGAAAATGAAATGGAAAAGATACAAAAAATTGACTCAGATGATTTAAGTTGTGATTCAAAAGTGGAAGAAAATAAGAAATTCAAAACAGGCAGCTAGCAAAAAAATCATCCTAGAAAGCAAATAATTGGAGACCCCAAAGTTGGTGTTCAGATAAGAAGAAGAGTAGTAAGTAACTACTCTCTATTATCCAGCATTGAGCCAAAAAATGTTGCTGATGCAAGCAAAGATAAAAGTTGGATGAAGGCAATAAATGAAGAATTAGACCATATTGAGAAAAACAAAACTTGGGAGTTAGTACCAAGACCTACAAATAAAAATATAATCGGTACTAAATGGATCTTTCGAAACAAGTTGAATGAAGATGGACACATAGTCAAAAATAAAGCAAGATTGGTATGTATGGGTTATGTACTAACTTTTAGACTAGAGGCAATTAGAATGTTTCTGGCTTTAGCAGTCTACAAGAATTTCAAAGTTTATCAAATGGATGTGAAATCAATGTTTTTGAATGAGAAACTTGAAGAAGAGGTTTATATTGAGCAACCAGATGGTTTTCAACTTGGTGATGATCCCAAATTGGTTTGCAAGTTGAAGAAAGCATTATATGGCTTAAAACAGGCACCTCGAGCATGGTATGCAAGGCTAGCTAGACAACTATCTCACTCAACAAGGGTTTAAGAAAGGTATGGTGGATAGTAATTTGTATGTCAAAATAGAAAATGGGCATCTTATTGTTCTTATTGTATACGTAGATGATATAATATTTGGCAGCAACAAAGATGAGTCGTGTAAAGATTTAGCAAATAAGATGCAGAAATAATTTGAAATGTCAATGATTGGTGAACTTTCGTATTTCCTTGGGTTGAAAGTTAATCAAAATAAGGGCATATTTATTTCTCAATTTAAATATGTGAAAGAGATGTTAAAAAAGTTCACAATGGAGGATTGTAATCCAATTAGCACTCCCATGACGATAGGTTGCAAGTTGAGCAAGGATGACAAATCTCCACCTGTTGATCAAACCATGTACAGATCTATGATTGGGAGCTTACTATACCTGACAGCTACCAGACTAGATATTTTGCAAGCAATATGCATGGTAGCATGATTTCAGGCTAATCCCAAGGAGACTCATGTGACATCAGTGAAGAGGATTCTTTAGTACCTCAAGGGTACTATGGAGTATGGGTTATGGTATTCGAAATGTAAAGAATTCACCCTTATTTTGTATTCAGATGCAGATTGGGCAGGATGTGTCGATGATAGAAAGAGTACCAGTGGAGGTGCATTCTATCTTGGATATAGACTGGTCATGTGGCACAGTAAGAAACAAGAGTCAGTTTCTTTATTGATAGCAGAGGCAGAATATATTGTAGCGATAACTGTACACAGGTATTATGGATGAAACAAACCCTAAAAGATCTTGGTATTAGCTTCAGTGAGCCAATATCAATTAAGTGTGATAACACCAGTACCATTAACATCTCCAAGAATTCGGTTATCCATTCACACACAAAACACATTGCTATTAGGTATCACTTTTTGAAGGAGAAAGTTGTGGAAGGTGAGGTTAAGTTAGATTTTGTTCCAAATACAGAGCAAGTAGTAGATATCTTCACAAAACCATTGCCCAAAGAATTTTTTGAGTACCTTCACAATAAATTGGGAGTGGTCACACTTCCCAAGAATTGACTAGCTACAAGGATCACATTCTCAAGGGGAGTATTTAAGTATTTGATTATATTTTTGCTCATGTTCATGATTTTTACTAAGTGTAATAAATTTTGCCTGAGAATGTTGTGCATGGACTCAGGGGGAGTCTAAAGTAGCCCTTTGGTATTATTGTCAAAGGGGGAGAAGAGTTACAAGAAATTGCACGTGTTGTCAACAATTCCAAAGGGGGAGATTGTTGAGCAAGGTGCAGCAACAGTATTGTCATTTTTGCCAACACAGTCAGATAGATCTATTGATGTAATGGACAAAAATTTCAAAAGCTATTCAGATGCAGAAGACAAGAGTTCAAAGTTTATTCTGAGTATGTAATGTGATTTTCCAAGAAGACCGAAGTGGCCCATATGTAGAAAATCAAAGAAAAAAACAAGTAAGAAAAGTGTCATGATATCATGACATATACATCAGGCAAGAAAAATTGTCATGATTTCACGACATGTTGGAAAAGAGAGAAAAAGAAAAAAAAATTGTCGCAATTTCACGACATGTTGGAAGATAGAGAAAAAGTAGGAAAAACTATCATGATTTCATGACATGTTGGAAGAGAAAAAGGTAAGTGGAAAACTATCGTGATTTTGCAACATGTTGGAAGAGAGAGAAAAAGTAGGAAAAATTGTCGCAATTTCGTGACATGTTGGAAGAGAAAAAGGTAAGTGGAAAAACTATCATGATTTCACAACATGTTGGAAGAGAGAAAAGGTAGGAAAAATTGTTGCGATTTCGCGACATGTTGGAAGAGAAAAAGGCAAGTGGAAAAACTGTCACGATTTTGTGACATGTTGGAAGAGAAAGAGAAAGCAAAAAAAAGTGTCGCGATTTCGCGACAAGTTCGAAGAAAGAGAACAAGTAAGAGAAGTGTCATGATTTCACGACATGTCACATTTTTATGACTAAAATAGGAGAGATAAAGTAAGTTTGAAAAGTGTCACGATTTCGCGACATGTCGTATTTTCACAACTAAAATAGGAGAGAGAAAGTAAGTTTGAAAAGTGTCAAGATTTCACGACATGTCGCATTTTCTCGACTAAAATAGGAGAGAGAAAGTAAGTTTGAAAAGTGTTGTGATATTGCAACATGTCGCATTTTCATGACAAAAGAAAGAGAGGAAGCGTACGAAAGTAGAACTGTCATGATTTCACGACAAAAGCAAAAAGCAAGACTTTGGAAGTAGAAGTGTCACGATTTCGTGACAAAAGTAGAGAAGAAGACTTCGAAGGCAGAAGTGTCGCGATTTCGTGACAAAAGTAAAGAAGCTAAGTACGAAAGCAGAAGTGTCATGATTTCATGAAAAAAGCTAAGTTGAAGACTACGGAGGCAGAAGTGTCGCGATATCATGACAAAAGCAAAGTCGAAGTCTATGGAAGCAGAAGTGTGGCGATATCGCGACAAAAGCAAAGTCAAAGTCTATGGAAGCAAAAGTGTCACGATATCACGACAAAAGCAAAGACAAAGTGTATGGAGGCAAAAATGTCACGATATCGTGACAAAAGAAAAGACAAAGTCTGCGAAGGCAGAAATGTCACGATATCACGAAAAAAGAATAAATAAAGCATATGGAGGCGAAAGTGTCATGATATCGGGACATGTATTTTCGTGGCAACAACAACAAAAGAAGCTACAGAGGCAAAAATGTCATGATTTCACAATAGGTCGTAAATGCACAAGTCAAGAAGGAGAACCCGATTGAAATGAGAAGGATGACAATCGACTAAAATTAGGGTTTACAATTGTTATGAAAGCCGACTAAGATTAGGATTTACAACCGACTAAGATTAAGGTTTTCAGCATAAAAAATATTTTTTTAAAAGGAGGGTTGTTTGGAGAATTGAGCATATGGTTGAGAGTGTGTGAAATACAGTCGTTGTGCACAGAGATCAAGTCGTGTCGAATCGTGCTAAGTGAAAAATTTGCAAAGAGAGCAAAGTGCACAAAAGGGAGAAGATGATCGTGAAGTTCAACTGTAATGAAGTAGAGTGTGCGAAGTGATTGCGCAGAGAGAGCAGAGTGCATAGAGAATGCAAAGGTGAAGAAGACTAGTCAGGGTATTCCAAAATCAAAGGTATATTACTGTTAAACTTATAGATTCAAATTGAATTCCAGGTTGCAGCTTGGCTTCAGGGGTTGGTGCTCCTTTTTGTTGGTGCAGATAAATCAGGGGTTAGTGCTCCTTCTAGTTGGTGCTCATAAATCATGGGTTGGTGCTCTTTTCTATTGGTGCAGATAAATTAGGGGTTGGTGCTCCTTTTTGTTGGTGCAGATAAATTAGGGGTTGGTGCTCCTTCCAGTGGGTGCTAATAAATTGAATTTTAAAGTTGTGCTTTGCAAAGGCTAAATTTGGATGGTAGTCCAAGCAGTCAATTTTTGAGGAGTAGCCACATTGGTGAACCTCATTAAATCTTGTGTAATGTGATGTTATTTTGTTATACTTGTTGTATCTAGTAATAATTGTTAATTACTGTGATATTAAGAGCTATAAATTCAAGTTTAAAGAGCTACATTGATTCACCCCCCCTCTCAGTGTCATTGTAAGACTAACACAATCCTTCACCATTTCAACATTCTTCTCTCAACACAACACATCCATTTCAACAAGAAAATGCTTCTTCCTACAATCCTACCATGCACTCACATCATACTTCACAATATTCCTATCATCATCCCACCCATAACAAAGAAAAAAGAGGTAAGAAACCATTAGGTCCTTTTATGACTTAATTTCTAACGCAATTATCAAAAACCTCTCGAAAACCTTCATCACATAAATTTACTAAGCTCAATCAACCAATGGATATAATTCTTAAGCATTTACTTGATACAAATAGGATTTAACTCCCTTCCATAAGACAACCTGATACCACAAAAAATTGGTATAAACCTGAGTTACATTGTGAATATCATAGAATGGATGGACATATGACACAAAAATGTAATGATTTAAGATGTGCAATTCAAGATTTGATTTATGAGGGTCTTTTCACTATAAAGGAATTACAATCTACAACTGACTATAAATCTCCAATAAACAATTAAAATCCTTCACAAAAAATACCCATAATAAATCAAGACATGGGGATCTCCCAAGAACCCCTATTCAATTATCAACAATAGGAAACCAATCAAATATTGCATCTTAATATGTCCCATCACAATGATATCACTAATATTGTAATAGAAACTACAAATGAGCAACCTCAAGTTCAATCAACTCAATTTGATATTCAAGATATGGATTCCTCATTTGACCAACCTTAAAAACTATCTTTGGATCTAGAGAATGATTCAAAATTGAATGTAAGCATAGAAAGCCCATATTTAGCATCAAAATCTCAATCTAAAATCCACTTTGATAGCCAACAACAAGTGATTAATCCTCAAGAAAATATATCTCTTTTAGAAGTATTACAAAGTTCTCATAGGGAAACATTGTTCAAGATACCTAGCCAATAATTTTTTCCTCGTGATATTTTCCCTAAGAACACAATTAATGGTGTAAGCCCTCTTGAGGTTAACCATATTTAATTCTATGATGAGGAGATTCCTTCCTCTACTTCACAAGAAGACTCCTCTCTTTACATTATAGGTTTTATTAAAGAAACATCTATTAAAACTATCATGGTAGATAATGGCTCCTCCCCTAATTTATGCACTTATCAATTATTCCAAAAACTCAGATTAAAGGAAGAAGATCTCAATGAATCAAATGTTATTATAAAATATTTTAACAATGAAATTCAAGAAGCTCGAGGTAATACAATTCTTCCCCTTAATATTGGACCCAAGATCTTGGATACTTTGTTCTATGTAGAATCTTGCACTTCACCTTACAACCTACTTCTCATAATTCCTTGGATTCATACGATGAGGGTTGTCCCTTCCATTATTAATAAGTGTTTGAAGTTTAAACTTGCAAATAAAATTGTTAACATACATGGTGACCCAACACCATTTAAATAATATTTAACTGTTGAAACATCAAGTTCTATACATTCTCCATTGTCATAATTACCTCATATAAATAACTTTTATTCATCCATACCTGATCATTCTTGTTTACTGAATAACACCCATGCATATCTTTCACATATAATCCCTCCATCTTATCAAGACTTGGAAGATAAGAATAAGAATGAAGAACCTTATTAAACTTATGACATTTTATTTTGTAACATGATCAATTTTACACATATAAAAGTCAAATCTTTTGCTACATTATTCTACATTATAACAAATATTTTGTTACCGCTACCTTTTATTCATCACCTTTTGTTCTTACCTCCACCACAACCAAATTATCCTTCAAAATCTCCTTTGATTTTGAAGCAAACTTAGACATGATATACTCAAATCACCTTGTATAGTGCATATAGATGATCTTGTATATACCACCAATTCCATCATTAAAAGTAAAAAATAAATAAAAATAAAAAAATTATCAAAATCTCAAAAATATTTCTAATCATTCTGCATTGTTATTCATTATTGTATTTCAAAAATTTCAAGCTATATTTTCTTTTATTTCGGATTAATTCAAAAATTATCTTGAAGCATACACTTAATTTCACAAATTAAATATTTTTATTTTATCACTATGATTATAAATCTCTCTTGTATCGAAGATCACTATTTCACTAAATAATATTTTAAGTTTTGGGAAATGATCTTGCTACTTCTTGAACAAAGTACACTTTTACACATTAAAATGATTTGTTGTAAATTCAAAAAATGATACTACATAGTATTCTTAGTCTCTTGAGTGAAAATTTTCCCCTGCTATCCTATCATGCGCATGGTCTATAATTTTTTAGAATTGAAAAAAGGACAAGATCACCCCTACCCAGAATAAAAATCCCTTATTCCACATCTAAGCTAAGCAAGTATCCCTATACTAGGAAGAAAAGAAGAAAATCAGAAAAAGTATAACAAGAAAGAAAAGAGAAATGTTCAAAATCCAAGAAAATGCAGAAATCCAAAAAAATCAAAAGATCATAGAAAAAGTCAAGAAAAATTAGAAAGAGAAGAATAAAAAAGATAAATAAAAGAGAACAAGAAAAGCAATAAAATTTCCCCTCCTACCCTTTGAAATAAAAGAAGGGTGAATGAGCTTGAATCCTTGGAATTCTTAGTTATTCGAAAATCATGAGGTAAACCCCATAACAGGTGATTTTTGCTCAACTTGCTTGACATTGGGTAATTCCTTTACACGTGGTGATATGTCTATCACATTAGCGACCTTATTTTGTACAAACCTATGTCTGCTTATGGATTAGATAGATTTTGATGACTTGACTTACATGGTAGTTTTGTACGGTTTCATGCACAAAAATCATGGTTAATGAACCCTTCACTTGCACACACATTGGTTCATTCAAGTTTTTTTGAATCACTACCTTACTTAAAATTGGTAAATGAACATTACAAAGCACACACATTTGATCCTTGAGATATTTTGTAACATCATGAAAATCAATATGGATAATGAATTCACTTATCACATATTTGTTTTTGATAATTTTTAATTTGTCTTAGAAATAAGTAAAAATATTTCTTTGAAATTTGTCGGACAACATTAGTTCATCATTACTTTCATATTAATATATTACATAGATATTTCTAAAATTTCAAAAAAATCTCAAAAACAACTTATTGCAAAAATAACATGTATTTCAAAATCACTAATCATACATAGCATTCATGACTTCGCGATGATGGTATAATTACTAGGAATTATTCTGCTCAGTTTTCACACTAGGAATTCTATACCTAGCGCATAACATATTTCTAAATTTTCATTCCAAAAATTAGTCCATATATTTTCATAAAAATTACAATCTTTTTGAAACATGTGACATAATGATTTATCTTAAATTACTTTGCATTTTAAAAGAACAAATAATTTCATATCATCATGCATTTCATTTTGATTTTCATGATGATGGTATGATTCCTAAGTAATTATTTCATATAATTTCACACTTAGGAATTCTATGCTTAGCGTAAATCATCCTTCAAATTTTTCATGCTTTACTCAATATATTTCACAAACATCACACATATTCCTATTACCACAAAAGCCTTAAGATTATTCTTAATCATACAACCATTCTTAGCAATATCAAAAATATTCCTCACAAAAAGGATTAGCTTCGAGACTTAGTGATCAGTGATATCCACAACAGTCTCATAACAACTCCAACATCCTTTGAGGTTTATTGCTAGAATCTCTCAAACATCCTATCCCAAAACAACATCAAACATTTCTTTCTCATCATAAAGCCTTAAGATTATTCTTAAGCACACAATTTTTTGGTATTAGCAATACAAAACTCCCTCACAACAGGATGTACTTTTCGACCTAGCGAGCAATGATCTCCACAATGGTCACCTCATGACACAAATTTCTTTAGAGGTTCATTGCTAAATTTATCAAATCTTCTTTTACAAAACATCACAACAACATTTATTGTCTTTCTATCATTCAACACATTATTCAAAATCATTTACTTAAGCATGATCAAAATTATATTTAAAAATCAAAGCATGATTACAAGAAATTATGTAACACAACCATCATAAGAAAATGTAATGAATCATCCAATAAAATCACACAAAGTCACATAAAATAAAGAAGATCAAAATTTGAGTTTTCCACAAAACATAGAATTTTGTGTAAAAACTTGAGGGGGCACCACAGTAATCAGTTGCACAATTCGATTTAGAATCATTGCCTAAAATTGAAATAAATTTTTTCTTTTTTGTAAAGCGTGATGATCTCTTCTTTAACACATTTTCCTCAAAAATTTAACTGAAATCGTCTGGATTTGAACATCCAAATGATTTTGTCTAAAACAAAAATTTGCAAGAATATAAGTGCAATAAAATTAGTTCCAACCTCCTGGCTTACCTGGGCATAAGTTTGTTGGGGTTGTTAACTATTCTTCCATTGGATATATCCCAGATTGGGATGAATCCCAACCCTCTAACTTATTCCTAGCCCTATAAAACCCATGCTTTGCTAATGCAATCCCCCTGGCTGATCAAGTACTTGTAACCCAAATCCTACTAGTTTTAAGAGCATCCCAAGCACTATCATTTTTCATAGATTTTATCAGCTCACTTGTAGGTTTTTCAATGTACATCAATTAGAAGAAGCTCGGATCATCTCAAACGATCTCATCCCAATTACAGATGATCCTATGCAGATTGGAGTTGATCTTGCTAGATTAGAGACAATCCTATTTGTAGCCCTCTTGGGGATAATTACGATCTATAGTTTGCATTTTCTCCCCTTTTTTAAATAAATTACATTATATTAGTTTATTATTTATAATGCATCTGGTGTTCACCTCATGTTGTCAATAGGTAACAATTTGTTATCCTTTTTCCTCTTAGTATAAGTCGTTATTCTCGATTAAATCTGAAAATCCATTTCTAAGTCATCAAAACGGTCATTTACATACTGTTATATATATTCTACTATATTTTGTGATTTTCTCTGTGTTTTGGCATCAACTTGTGCATTTGCAGGTTTCATATGAAATTGTTAGACGATTTTGCCTAATTTCAGACGATATCGTCCGATTTTAGATGATCCTACACAATTGCAGATGATTTTGTCAAATTGTAGGTGATTATAGCAAATTACAAACGTTCTGGACTGCTTCAAAAGTATAACCTTAATCAGACATCCAGAACTAAGTAAGTCATTTCCAATTTCTTTAAAACACTCTGTTAGCTACATTTAATTATCTCTCTATTTTCTATCTTCATATAAATTGCAAAAATTGCATATAGAATAGTTTAGTTTCATTCTGGCCAACCTAGGTGATTGAAATTAAAATGAATTCATCAAACACATCTTCAACCTAGGCTCGGAAGCTGTTGCAAAAATGCTTCCTCGTGAGCCAACCATTCATCGATAAATCACCAAAGAGGACACATCTCAAGTGTCTCTTGTCCGAGGTGTAGCTTTACCATTTTCTCATTCCCCTATGAGGCGCGGATCCATTAGCCTAGAGGAAAGGAGTGTGAAAATTTTAAGCCTACAAGAATTAACTCCCAAAATTTCATCAAATTTTAAGTACTTTTGGTCCTTCAAATTTATATTGTTGTGTATTGTTGCATTTTTTGTTGTTGCAATTTTTGTTGTGTTTTTGCTATATTTTTCGTGCTCTTCATTTTTGGGTTAAATACTTTAGAATTATTTCTCAGTCTCGTTGACCTTTTGGACTTTTACCTACTCAAGTTTGTGGAGGCATCTAAGCATACAATAAGGGTAAATGGATTCTTTAACTCTACCTTCATTACTCCTATTACAAAAAGGGATAATCATTCTTACTTTGATGATTTTAGACCCATTTCTTTATGTAACAGTGTGTAGAAAATTACAATAAAATTAATTGTATTAAGAATTAAAATATTTCTTTTTTATTTTATTTATATTTATTAGTTTAATATCCTACATAGTAGGTAGATTCATGAAGCAATTGGTTCTACTCAAGATAGTATTTATACCATAATATTAAAGAAACTTTTAGCAATGATGATGAAGTTGGATCTCTCTAAAGATTTTAATAGAGTAAATCAATTATATTTAAGAAAAATACTTATTCATATTAAGCTTTGTGCGCATATGATGAACTAGATTATGGGATGTTTATGTTATATTTATTTTGTAGTTTTTGTTAATGGATCATCCTCTTAGTTCTTCATAGCTTCTTGGGGATAAGAAAAGGCTTTCCCTTATCACTACTATTATGTATTCTAGTAATTGAGTGGTTAAGTAAGTGCATTTTAGAATCCAATGGGGTAGGAGTAGTAAAGGGAATTATAATAGGTATAAAAATGAAACCACTCATTTGATTTTTATAGGTGATGTTCTCCTTTTTATAGATGGAACAATAAGAGTTGCAAAGAAGTTAAAACAATGTTTAGATATTTTTTGCTTGGAAATAGGTATTCATATTAATGCATATAATTCAAGTGTCTCTTTTAACTATGTGGATCATGATTTTCTCTTTTAAATATGTCAACATTTCCTCTTTAATATATTTAATCTTCAAGAGGGGTTTAAATATTGCGGGTTCATTTTTAAACCTGATGACTATACTAAACAAGATTGGAGTTGGTTGATAAATAAGGTGGAAGGAAGAATTAATATATGGTGTAAAAAATGGCTCTATTTTAGGGGGATATTGACTTTGGTTAAGTCATGTTTGAGGTAATACTAATTTATTGGAAATATTTATCTCACATACCAAAAGGAGTTTTGAAGAAATTCCATGTTTAAGCTAAAATTTTGTATGGATAGGGAAAAAATAAAGGAAAGGTATTTCCCTAGTTAAATGAAAATCCTTATCTAATCTCAAGAAAAATGTAGGATGGACACTTAAGAATGTCTTCTTGTTAAGTAAGGCTCTAACAACCAAGTGTGTTTGAAAGATAATATCAAAGGTAGGCTTATTGAATAATAACATATAAGAAAAGTATTTAGAGCCACTCACAATCAAGGAGTGGTTAAGGGTCTTAGTGAGGCAAACCCATAATATGTTAATCTATTGGAAGGACATAATTCAAGCCTTTTATATTGTAGGTCATTGGATTTCTTATAAAATTAGGGATGGGTCAAGGATAAGACTAGGATTAGACCATTCGATTTATTGTGGTGGTATGTACAAACTGCTAAATAATATAATTAATATCCTAAGAGTTTAGGGGATTCAAATATTACACAAGAAGCCAAACTAGAATCATCTAAAAACTAGAGATATGGATGGAAGAAAGCAACAATATTAGGAATTTATGACCAATAGGTACACTAGTGAGAAGAATATGTGGGGAGGCTTAGATCTAGGCATATGAAGTTATGAGAAGAATTTGATCAATTGGTTTGGACAAAGAATAGATCCATGGGAGAGTAAACTCCAAATATAGGCTATAAGAATTTATGAAAAATAGAAATGATAATTTAGCATGGTGAAAGTCAGTCTAGAAGTAGAAATACCTATTCAAGACAAGACTATTCCTATGGCTTTCCATGAAAAATAAAGTTTTGACATTGGAGGTATTATAGAAGAAGAATTGGAATGCTCAAAAAATATGTCATTTATTTAAGTAACCCATTAAAAAAATTAATCATTTAATGTATCTTGTGCCTTTACTAGACAGGTTTAGAGGGAGGTTATAACATAGTTAAATTTTCCTAGTCTGATAAGAAGAGTCCTTAGGAGAGTGCTTAAAATCTTAGCTTGAAAACAGGTCATACAAAGGTTTTATATCTCTCTCATTATTTGTGTCATAGGTTGTTAAGACCCCATCCTAACATTATTTTTGTAATACTCACATGATTTTGTAATGACCCACTTCCAATGTGGGGACCCCCTAATAATGTTATTTTGCAATACTTTATAATGGTGTGTGGCAGGTAAGACACATAGACAAGTGGGACCATTTCATGTAAATTGTTATCAAGTATGTAACCAATGTTATGTAGAAGATTATAGCTTAAGTAGCATTTTGCATGTAAGCTAACACTTGAGCATTAGGTTAAGATTGCATGAAGTGTATCTTTAAAAGATATGGATCCATGAATGAATGTATCTTTTTACAAATTAATGAAAATATTGAAGGAGGTTTTCCCCTTAAAGAGGCCTATGATTTGGTGTTGTTTGTGAGATTGTTTTAATTATACCATTACTTTTTGTATCGCAATATATTGTTATTACAAGAATATTTGTTTTGATTTTAGTATTTGTGTGAGTGAGTTCATTTATAATAGTAGGCTCCTAACAAGTGGTATTAAAGTGCTTTCTAGGGATGATTTTTAGTGTGACTATGATAGTTCATGCTCTCCCATTATGTTTTTTACGTATAAATTTCTTGTACTTTCCATTTTCTACTTGTATTTTTACTTATATATATCCAAATCATCGAAAACAACAATTTTTTTTGGTAATAGTCTATTAGGCTAAAAATCTTGTTTAATGTATTATAAAATATCATGGAGGAGTTGTCGTTATTGGCCAATCTAGATTACCCATAAAGTATCTAGTGAAGTAAGGGGAAATCATGCTCTAATACCTAGGTCTTAGACAACACCTATTTATAGAATTGAGATCCCACATATTGGGAAACCACCTAGGATTAGGAGAAAACTTTAGACCTAGGAATATTTTTTACCTTTTATTATCCATAGTACAATGGACAGAACATCCAAAAATATCACCCTCTCATAGTGTCAAAGAGGTAGGTAGTGTACTCAAGGGTATGTGTGGAATCCTCCTTGAGTAGTGGCCTAAAATATCGGTTCAAGCACTATTATTTATCATTATCATATAACAAAGGGCCTATGGGTAGTAAATACTCCCTAGCTTAGAGTACCTAGTTCTATTTCACCTACAAAAAAAAATTGTATCCATGAATGTTAAACCTACAACCACAAATTTTCCCACAATAATTGAGCATATGGAGGAGACATCTCTATCATAAAATACTGCTTGAAATTTAAAAAATTGGTGAACATAATATAAATAGTCATGTTAAATTCTTCTAGTGTTAGTAACAGATATGTATCACTTCAGTTTGAGAATAGTAATTGTAGATTAAAAATACAACGCCAAACAGAAATAAAACCACAATAATGGAATACAGGAAAGTTGCACAAAACAAACAATTTTTATTAATCAGTGGAGTTTAAAAACTCCTTTTGAGTACAACAGGGCCTGTAACCCTTTTTGTGATACACAAATTACAATTTGTGCTAGGGTTCTCCGAAACCCTAGCTGGCATAAAGTGGTGGCATTTTCGAAGACGTATCCTTAATCCCAACAAAGTGAGTGGGTTTTGTTGTATCCTTTGGCTCGGACCACTCCAGCTTAAACAGCTGCTATCAACACACCAGATCTGCCATTAAAATCCTGCACACATTAACACTATCAAGGAGTTAGAAATTAATAAGAGGGCTCCACTGTGTGAGCCCTCAGAAACAATTTAAAACCCTAGAAAAATAGAATGCAGGAGTTCAACAACAGATTAATAAAAGAAAAGAAGTTACTTGCTTTAAACTGATTTATACATGTTCTCTGTTAATGCGGCTAGATCAGGCGGCATATGGAAGTAATGTGGCTGTCAAATCGGCTATAGAAGGTGCCCTGGTGCACTCATTGAACGCCCGCGTGCTTTTGGATCAAGGTTTCAGATCAAGGTTTCAGACGCCGGTCTGAGTCTGTGGCTGCGGGTAAACGCCCGTGGGCACTTGTGACAAGAATGGGGAATTCTGCAGAGTACTGCAGAAGAGATGGCGGCGAAGTTGGCGACGGATGCGACGATGGATGCGACGAAAAGGGGCGGCGATGGATGGCTGAAGAGATAGATGAAATAGAAGAGATAGGTCCAAAAGATAGCAAAGATAGCAAAGATAGCCAAGATAGAAGTAGGGTTTGAGCCATCAAGGTGGCTCTATTTATAATCTACTCTTAAGGCACACTTTAGGGTTTTAACGACACTTTGAACGTGTGGCTAAGATTAAAGTGGATCCAAGGGTAGAGAATAAATCTAGGTTGTGAAACGGATTAAGAAGGATGGACGGATGAGATTAAATGAAATATGGACGGCTTAGATTAAATCACTTAAACTATATTTATATATATATATTAAAATATATTAAAATATTAAAATATATATATAAATATTAATTTAAATAAATTTGGGGATGAAAAATGGCGGGAAAGGTGAAATTGGGCCAAATAATGGCAGGAAAGTGTGGATTTGGGCCAAATAATGGCGGGAAGGATGAATGATTGACATGTGGCTGACAGGAAGGTATAGATGACTTGCAAGTGGCTGGATTTTGGTGTCTACAGATGCCCCTTTTTGAGCTCCTTTGTGTGAAGACACAATGCAACACAAAAACTTAAGACACCGAAAAGTCTGGATCAGACGCAACTCTCTCTCAAGACTAAAGCACAACTTTGAAGACCAAAGAATAAAAGAATATTTAAAATTTTATCAGCTTACCCCCTCAATTGGCGAGCGAGAATGGTTCTCACAAGCCAATTGGAAGAAATTCGGAAGAAAATGAACCGTTTTTGCCCCAACGGTGAAAAAAAGGGGTTGGTGTATGAACCATCTGTTTATGTCCCAACAAGAAAGGGGTTGGTGTACAAACCAGAAAAGAATATGATTGAAGACGATATGAGTGATGTGAAAGATGGACCGTTTTCTCCCCCAACGGTTATAAAGGGATTTTTGCCAAATTGTAAGTTCCATGATCATGTAAGATGAATTCCACTATAGGAAAATTAGAAATTGATAACGGATGCCCCAACTCCTGTGTGTGCATCCATATTGTTGATGAAATTGCCTTGTTGGCGCCATTGATATGCAGAGATGAAAGATGCATGAAAAGAGTCCGAACTCGAGAGATGCTCCTAGTGACTCGTATGGATAATTCCTCGGGTCGGAACCAATCAACCTAGGTAGCCTCAATCTCTAGCAAGACTCAAAATAATGATGATATTAAAGATTGTCCATGTTTAAGGCCCCATGAACTAGGCCATCAATGACAACTGTTGAGCAAATTAATCTTGGTATGAGGTCACTTGAAAAGTAGAATACCCAAAATTGATTTCCAATTTTCAAAAAGTGAAATAATTGATGATGATAAATGGTAAGTGCCCTTATGGTGGTTTAATCCTCTTACCGAATTGCATGGATGCAAATCGCTGCAATCGCCAAGGTGATAGAATATACCACTAGATACGAGGTTTACTTTAATTTGATTTGGCAAAAATATGCATGATGAAAGAAGAATGAATGAAATTGATGATAGATCAGAAGAATTGATGAATGTGGTTAATTTTGTGAAGGTTTTGAATATTTTTAACCCAATTTGTAAAACAATGATGAATGATGCGCTTTTTGAGCGAAATGACAAAATTTGTGTCCAAAACTGTTGTAACCTTCACAAAATGTTTTATTATGATAAGAAGAATGGATGAATGCAATTTGATGAAATTTGGAGGAGGTAAGCTTCAATTTTGCAAGTTTTGTTCCTTTATTCAATACTGACACCAAACGCCGGTCTGCATTTGTGGTTGGTAGAGACGCCCGCCGGTGTTTAGGCACTCTGCAGACGCAGGACTATGTCTGAATCTGCCATGAAATGCCCTACTGCATTTCAGGGCACCAAAACCAGCTATTTAAACAGTTTCAGCGAGAATTTCGCTCATTTGTGCGTTCGAGCTTGAGAGAAGTGCGTCTGAGGGAGTGGAGTGAAGTGAAAGGTTGTGTGGGAGAGTGAAGCACGCGGGAGCTATGGTGGAGATGGGAGCGGATGCGCCAGTGTAGCCAGCTGAGGTATTTGTTCATTTAAGCAAGTACTTATTATGTGTTTTTTTTTTTTTTGGGAAAAATTTGTAACAAATTTTTGTTTTGTTGTTTTGCAACTTAGGGTGTTAGAGGCACGACACCGGTTCTCCCCTATCATTTCGGGGATGAGGAGGTCATTGTCCCAGGTAGACTGGGAGATATTGGAGGCAGTGGGGCTAGCGGAGGCAGCCCGGTTGGAGGTAGTTCGGGTGGATGAGGGGTACCTCTTAGCTTTGGCCGAGAGGTGGGATCCAGATCGGGGGACGTTCCAGCTCCCGATTGGAGAGATGATGGTGACGCTTGAGGATGTATACCATATCCTCAAGGTTCCCGTGGAGGGGGCGCGGGTGGAGGTTGGACGAGATAGGGCCACGAAGATGGCCAAGGTGTTTGGGGATGACTGGAGGGAGATCCGGACGGAGAGCGGGGGGATCCCATACTTGGCTTAGTGCTTAGATGCACTCTTTATGAGCCTTGGTGCTCTATTGTATATTGTAGCCTTTTGGCATTCCTCGTACAGTTTGTCCTTTATACATATATATATATATATACATGGCTTTTATTTATTTGGTGTTTTACTCTCTTTTGTGTGAATGCCTATGTTTTTGTGATGCATGTTTTTATATGTTTTAATGTTTTTGATGCATATGTGATGGAATGGAATGCAAACTTATAGATGATTAATGCGAGACTAAGTATTTAACGTGTAAATCTATGGATGATTAATGCAAGACTAAGTAAATGAAATATGCACTAAGAAGCACTCATACTTTTAGATAGTTAGATTTAGCCAATTGTTATCATAATTGTTTAATTAGGGGCACCGAACTTGGTGGCTTGTGAATGGATGACGTATGGAATGACATGAATATGGAAGAAGATATGGAGGAAGATATGGAGGTTGATATGGAAGACTGTTTTACAAAGACTCAAACATGCTAGTGGTATCAAACAAACTTACTAATACTGCCTAATTCAACTAGGACCAAATGTGTGTGCATGCGAGTTCATTAACCAAATCAGAAGCATGGTAGTGACTCTAGGCAATCAAAAACCTGTGTGTGTGCAAGTGTGTTCATTAACCTCATCTTGCATAAATTAGGTAACCCTGTTATGGAGAAGACCCCGAAGCTAGTTTGTCCGTATGAGCATTCCAGAGGTCTCTTTTTAGGAGAGACATGTCGCCACGCAATGAGTATACTCCACTGCCAGTCAAGCGTCTATAGCCCCGATGAAGGTTAACTCCATAGTCCATGTTGTTTTTGACCTTTGTAAGCCTTGGGGATGACTACCTATCCGTCTGACTGGACAAGTAGTACGATCCTTACAACTTATTTGGGATCAATGGTGTGTGAAAAATGTTCATTTCCTTAGAGCTTTGGGGAATCGGATTCTCAACCGAAGTATGATGAGAATTTTACCCTATCCTTACTACTATGTTTATATTTATATTTTGTGATTGCTTGTGATAGTGGTAAGAACCATTGTTTTATGGACTATGTTTGCATGATAGGACAAACGAGGATTACCCTTTTCACTTCAAGGCACAACCCAAGGATGGTGTTATCTCTCTTTGACACAAGATGTTTTTAAGATGTGAAAATGTGATAGGTTCAAGACCGCTTTTGAAATCATTTCCCAATACTCAAGATTTTATTTAGTGTAATTTGTGATATGGCCCTAGAGAACTTTGACATGCATTTCAAAGTTTGCTTAAAACACTAGGAATGGCTGAGTGACTGAAAACATTTTGGCAATGTAAATATGTGCAAATGGAAAATGGGTGTACGAATGACAATTCGGTTTGATGGATTTTATGAAGGTGCCCCTGATTAAGGCAACATGACTTTTGCTTGACCAAATTTTATATCCAAAAGATAGAATGGTCTCTAACATGATATGCAACTATGGCTGAAAATGAAATGTTATGGTTTTCAATGAGATGTATGCACATGAAATGCAATGTTTTTGAATGAGATGTATGCAACTAACAATGAAATGCAAATTCTTTTTATTTTATTTGTTTTTTTTTTTTTTTTTTGTTCTAAGCCATGTATATATGTACATATAAAATTCAAACTATGCGTAGAATGCCCTCAAGTGTATAACATTAAGTGGTTCGGGTTCTTCCTCTCCCTCTAAACTGGCAAGTCTATAAGTTCCATTACCCACTCTTTCAGGTGACCATATATGGACCTAACCAATTAGCCGCGAATTTATCTCGAAGATGCGGCAATGCATTGGTGTTTTGTTGATTCTCTTTAAGGACAAGATCTCCTACTTGAAATTCTCTTAGATGAACTTTGGCATTGTAAGCACGTTTCAATCGGTCTTGATAAACTCGCAAATGCTCTAAAGCATTGATTCGTTTTTCATCTATGAGTGTGAGTTGATCAAGACGTGCTTGTCTAGCAGTATCATCATCGATAAATTCCTGCAAAGAAATTTGCAAGGAAGGGATCTCGAGCTCAAGAGGCATGATTGCTTCAGCTCCATAGACCAAAGAAAATGGCGTTGCCCCAATGGGAGTTCCGATGCTTGTTCTGTAAGCCCATAATGCCAAGGGGATTTGTGTATGCCAATCTTTATGATTTTATTTAACAAGTTTCTTAAGAATAGCAATTATGGTCTTATTGGAAGCTTCAGCTTGTCCATTGGCTTGTGGGTAGTAAGGAGTTGAGAAACTATGTTGGATATTATACTTTTTGCAAAGAGCTCGAACATCCTTATTCTTAAAAGACTTGCCGTTATCAAAAATAATTTTAGAGGGAATACCAAAACGACAAATGATATGGTGAAGTATAAACTCCACAATTCTAGGACCTATCGTACTGGTTAGAGGAATAGCTTCAACCCACTTTGTGAAGTATTCAGTGGCTGTAATGATGAAAGTATGTTGTCCTAAAGAGGTAGGTGAAATATTGCCAATTAAATCGAGACCCCATTATGAGAAGGGCCAAAGGCTTTGGATGGGATGTAAAGCTTGTGATGGTATATGGATTAAATTAGCGTGTTCTTGACACTTTTTACATTGTTTAACATATTTGCAACAATCTTGTTCCATAGTGGGCCAATAATACCCCATACGTAAAATACGCTTCGTAATGGCCATTCCACTAAAATGACCACCACAAGTACCATCATGGGCTTCAACAATAGCTCTATGTGTTTCACCTGCTTCTAGACAAGCAGAGGAGTACTCCATCATATCCATGTTTATACAACACATCCCCCAAAAGAACAAAACGAGCTGCCTTTTGCTTAAAATAGCGGCAGGCGATTCGAGACAAATCAGATGGGAGTGTTCCAAACTTGAGGAAGGCTACTATCTCACTAGACCAAGGCTCATATGGATCCGAATGGATAAAGCAAACATCTTTTTCATCCTTAGAATCAACACGAACAATTGCAGACTTAGAGATTGTGGAAATGATTAGGGGATGTACCTCTCCAAGGGAGTCCTTTGGAATCAATGATCCAAGAGAGGCCATGGCATCCGCAAATCTATTAGTCGAACGAGGCAAACTAGTGATCTCATACCAATCAAACTTAGAGAGCAACTTCATTGCTACATCATGATAAAGCTTAATGGTAGGTTCTTTGGCTTGGTATTCTCCTGTAATTTGTTTAACCACGAGTTGAGAATCCCCAAATATTCGAATACACTTAATGCTCATAGCTATGGCTGATTGAAGACCTAAAATTAAGGCTTCATACTCTGCTATATTATTGGTGCATTGGAAGTCTAGTTTGAATGATAAAGGGATGGGAATCCCTTGAGGTGTATGAAACACAACTCCAAGCACCTTGACCTTTCGCGCACTTAGAGCCATCAAAGAATAGCGTGATGTCAACATCTTCCTCCGGAATGATGTCCTCTTCTTGTTCAGTGATAGCAAATACCGAATCATCTGGGAGCTCAATAATCAAAGGATGATCACTAGGTAGTGGAGCTTTTGCAAGTTGATTGGCTATAACTTGACCTTTAACAAATTTTTGGCTAATGAATTCAAGATCGAATTCGGTAAGCAACATTATCCATTTAGCGGTATGAGTGTTATTATAAGTGCGAGACATCATATAACGCAGAGGGTTTTCTCTAGCTATGACATATGTTGTATGGCTAAGCATATAATGACGAAGTTTCTTAGTGGCAAAAACCACTGCTAAGCACAACTTTTCCACATAAGCATATCGGGTTTCATAGCTTACCAATGTTCGACTAATATAATAGACAACTTGCTCACGATTTTGTTCATTCTTTTGTGCAAGCATTGTCCCTAAGGCAAAGTCCATTGCTGAGATATAAAGATTGAAAGGGACCCCTGGACGAGGCGGAGCTAAGACTGGCAGAGATGCTAAGTACTGCTTGATGTCATCAAAGGCTTTCTGACACTCATCTGTCCATGAAAATTGTACCCCCTTTTGTAGTAGGTGGCAAAATGGCCTACATTTATCAGAAAGTTGTGCAATAAAGCGACGGATTGAATTAATATTTCCTTGTAAACTACGCAACTCCTTCAAATTAGTTGGGGGACACATTTCCATAATGGCTTTGACCTTGTTTGGGTCCACCTCAATACCTCGTTTAGAGATAATAAAACCTAGGAGTTTTCTTGAGGTAACACCAAAGACACATTTCTTAGGGTTCAACCTTACTTTATGCTCTAGAAGCCTATCAAAAACTTTTTCCAATACATCAAAATGCTCTTGTCGAGTTTTAGATTTTGCCAATAAATCATCCACATAATCTTTGATAATCTTATGCATATAATCATGGAAAATATAAGTCATGGCTCGTTGATAGGTTGCACCTGCGTTCTTAAGGCCAAAGGGCATCACCCTGTAACAAAAAGTTCCCCAAGGTGTGGTAAATGCTGTTTTGTGTTGATCTTCAGGGTTTATTTGAATCTGGTTGTATCCTGAAAATCCATCCATGAATGAAAGCATTTCATGACCAGCGCAGGTGTCGAAAAGAGTATCAATGTTTGGAAGAGGAAAGTCATCCTTAGGACACGCTTTATTTAGATCTCGAAAATCGATGCAAACACGTATCCCCCCGTTAGGCTTGCGAACGGGTACCATGTTAGAAAGCCACTCAGGATAATCAATCGGGACGACAAATTTAACATCCAAAAGTTTCTTAATCTCCGATTTAACTATGAGGGCCATGGTAGGATGCATTTTCCTAAGTTTTTGTTTGACAGGTTTAGCATCTTTTTGTAAGGTGAGGTTATGGACAACCAAATTAGGGTCTAGTCCTGGCATGTCTTTGTAAGACCATGCAAATATCTCCTTCTTTCGCTTGAGTAGAGCAATCATTTGCTCTTGTTCCTCTGATGATAGACTTTTAGCCAGTTTCACAATTTGGGTGCCATATTAGTCTGGACTAAGGTCTACATCGATAGTTTCTTCAATAGACATGTGGGAACCTTCCTCAAGCTGATGGGGAGTAGGGATCAGATTTATGTCATCTAAAATGTCATCAAGCTCCTGTGCCTTGCTCTCGTCTATGTCCGCCTGGAAGACCTCTGGCTTAGAAGATGAAGGTGAATGTGGAGGTGAAGGAGGAATGTAGTTGACGGAAGCCCTTAACAATTCCTCAGAAAGGATGAATTCTGAAATAGATGGAGGGGATGAAATCCGATCCATGCCAATCAGGCTTGGGTTGATCAGGATTGGCTTATCCGGATCATATGGATTATGGAGTGGTGTGAATAAGTCTTCGAAATTCATTGTCGACTTATGGAAGAAAGGATGGGCGGAATGGAAGGGAAAACCGGTGAAGACCTCGGAAGACCTGAGATGCAAAACAACATAGTTTTTCAGTTTTTTTTTTTTTTTTTTGTAGTGGTGAAAACCACTATTACACACATACATAAAGCAATAAAGTATTTTTATATATTTTGATTTTTTTTTTTTTTGGAAATTTTCTGTTTTTTTTTTTTGGTAGTGGTGAAAACCACTATTTTAGTATATACATATAATACAGGTTTGGATTATGGCTTATGGATGTGGCGGAGGGGGTGGTTCACCTCGTTCTTGTGGAATAAGCAAGCGAAAGATGGCCTCTTGGAGAGGGAAAAATTGGAGATAAAACTCATCTTGTTTAATGAGGGGAACAATGGGTGCCGACTCTTCTTTAGATTCATCACCATTTGACATGACGTCAAATTCTTCATAGGCTTCATCTTCGGATTCGTCGGGGTGGAGGATTTCTTCTTCTGAATTAAGATTAATGCTTTGAAAAGCTCATTCAAAAGAAGAAAGGGATGGAAGTGGTTGGTAGCCCAGACCAAAATGCTCAGTGGGTCTCTGATATGGCATATCGATGCGTTCAGTTACCCCTTGCTCGTATCGACCTAGGCCAAATTGCTGCCAATTATGTCTGTGGAAATAGCGAGAGGGAAAAACCTCCATCCTTTCGATATTTGTAGGGACTGGATGCTTAGGTTCTAGTATGGTGGTAGGACTAGAAGATGACTCTATTCCCCCATATACAAAATTAATGGAATTTGGCATAGAACCCATGTTATAAACCGATCCAATGGATAAATGTTGGTCATGTGGATGACCAAAATATTTAACTGTTTGCACATTGAACGATGTGATGTGGACATCTTGGATGGCATACTCACCAATACCTGCATCAGTGAGATGGACCTTGAATTGGGAGGGAGAAAGACTAGATGATGGAATAGAAGAATGTGGGATAGAAGAATTGGAAGGATTTGGTTGGGTTGATGCTTCACTAACTTGTGAAACATCAGCTGGTGATGGTTGGGAAGATGGAGGAATAATAGGTGATGTTGAAGAAGGTGTAGAAGAATGGGGTAATGACGTGGAAAGAGATGATTGGTCATGGCCACATGTGCATGTGGTCACTGATGAAGAAGAAGGAAGATTAGTTGATGAAGAAAGTGGTGAATGAGATGGAATAACGAAAGATGAAGGTGGTTGCGATATGATGGGTGGCTCCTCAGGAATGGGAGCTTTAGAAGAATATGGTATAGAGGAAGTGGATGGGGTCAAGAAAAGATGAGTGGATGGCAACACAATCTCATAAGGATTTGAGACATAGTTGCAATGTTTGAAGGGTTCAATGTCAGTAGGTACACAATGAACCTGTCCCTCATATACATACTTCATACATTGATGCAGTATAGAAGGGACACATCTCATCTCCCTAAGCCAAGGCCGTCCAAGCAATACATTGTATGCCATGGACCCTTCCAAGATGTGAAACAAGGTATGCAAAGTTCGGGCCCCTACCTCAATGGGCAAGATAACCGTGCCAACCATGGAAGATAAAGCATCATTGAATGCTTTAAGAGTAAAAGTCGACTTTGTGATAAGGGATGGCGACAACTTTAGATGACTCAACGTCGATGTTGTAATGATATTGATTGAGGAACCGGTGTCAATTAAGACTCTCTTGAATGGCTTGTTATCGATCTTGGCCATGATATGCAGTGGAGGATCTATACTTTCTGTTGACATAGGTTTGATTTCAAAATCATAGAAAGTGATGGAGGGCTCCATGCATGTTTGAATACTCCCCACAAAGTTGTTGAAGGCATTAGTATCTTGAGTTTGAAGCTCGATTGACTTTAATATTTCCATTAATGCCTCTCTATGCAGGGGAGATTGTTGAATGAGGTCATAGATCGATAACTTGGCAGAAGCCATTTTTAAACTGGTAGTTAACCGGCTACTCAATGACATGATGGGTCGTTGGCCTTGAGTAGAATGATTTAGCGGTTTTTGAGAAGTACTAGCACGTCGTTGGGTCACTGTTACCTGAGGTGGACTGGGGGTTTGTACAGGTGGCTATGGTTCAGCCTGATTTGGTTGGTTCACCCTTTGACCTCGGGTTACTACGTTAATAGTACCCACAAAACCTTGGTATTGTTGTACATGGTTGACTTGATTAGGAGGAGTTACCTGAGTTACTCCCCCTGAAGTTGTTGGAGCTTCCTCCCGATGTGGAAGGGGTGTTTGAAATATACCAAGATTTTGATTTTGTTGGGCTAAGGGGCTATCCAATTTAATGGCTCCAATCTCAATAAGATCTTGGATCACATGTTTGAAAGTTGTACAATTATTGATATTGTGCCCATTTTGCCTATGATAAGGACAAAATAGGTACTCCTTGTAATACTTTCCCCTTCTAGATGGTTCTAAAGGTTTAAACTTAGGTAAAGTTAACTGATTTGTGCTATATAACTTGTTGAATATGACCACATATGGTTCATCTAAAGGTGTGAACTGTCGCTTGGGACGATTTTTTTGCCAAGGTCGAGTTTCCATGGTTGGCTCAGTATTGTGAGCTGGTTGAGTAGGGGCGGGTACCACATGATAAGCAATTGGTTGCGGTTGACTTTGCATTACTTGTTGTTGTTGAGCCATTAGGGGATGACTTGCCACCACTTGATTAACTTGGTTAACATTTGAGGCTGTACTAGCCTGTGTTTGTTTGTTTTGGCCATAATTATTATTTCGTTGTTGGCCCTTTTGTTGCCATTCTTTTCTACGGGGTTTTAAAACACCCTCTTGGACTTTAATGTCTTCTATGATACTTGCTTGGGCCAAAGCCTCTTCAAAAGTCATGTATTGTTGTAATTGGAGTAACCAAGAGATAGGTTTTAGACAACTCTGGGTGAACATTTTGGTTAACTCCTCCATTGGTAGGGAGAATGGCAGTTTATTAATGATAGCCTTCCAACGGTTTCCAAAGTCATAAACAGTCTCATCGTCATGTTGCTTGAGCTTGTATAAGTTGGACAATGAAACTTTCCTTTGTACATTTAGGGAGAATCATTCTAAAAACAGATTAATCAATTGCTCGTAAGCATAAATGCTATGGTGAGGTAAATGATTGTACCATTGTACAACATCTCCTCCTAATGTCTGAGGAAAAGTTCTGAGCATAAGAGCATCATTATTTTGGATTCTAAAGCAGGCATGCATGAATGAGCTCACATGTTCATGAGGATCCTCAGTTCCTCAAAATTTGTCAAACTTCGGTAATGTGAAATCAGTCGGATATGGCGGTGAAGGTACCGAAGGATGAATTGGTTGATTGATCAACGACCTTAGCGTAGGTTTTTGACTAGATGAGCTAGGCATGTTGAGCATAAGGTTGTCAATCTGTTGTTGCATAGCATGGAGTCGAGAATCTTCATGAAAATTTTGATTCGTTTGATGATTATGAGGATGCAATGGAGGAGTGGAAAAATGATGAGATGGGATGAAATTGCCTGGATTAGGCAATGTGGAATGGACAGGTTGTTGGTATGGATGATACCGAAAAGAAGGTGATTGGGGTGAATGATGAACTGGATTGGGTTGGGAGAAAGGTGGGGTAGGAATGGACACCACCGAAGATTGGGGTACCTAGGTGGGGCCTGAGATAAGAAAATTTGGCTAGGTAGAAATTGGTTGAGGTGTAGGATTTACTCCGACAGGTGGTTGAGCATTTTGTTGCTGTTGTTGCTGAAGCAACTTTTCGAGGTACTCCCTAAACTTATTAATCTCTAACCCAAGGGAGGTGGGATGATTGGATGAAGGTGGAGGGCAGGCTTCCATGGTAGTCACAGGAGACTACATAGCAGGGGCAATGAATGTGGCTGAAGTAGGCGATACCTGGGAAGAAACAAGATGGCCGTGCCTCGGGTAGGGTGAAACCATAAATGGTTTGGGAAGAAGAGGGTTGAAATTGGTCATGGCTAGAGGAGGTTCCACCAGCCTCATAGAGAGAATTGGTGTACACCCGGGTAAATGGAGGAGAAAGTGGTCGGGAAGACACTACATTTGTCTCCAAAGGAGGACAATTGAGCATCTGGGAAGATGTTGGAGATGAAGCCGGCTGAGCAGATACCACATTAGCCTCAAAAAAAGGGTTAGTGTAGACCTGAGTGAAACCAGCGGGTATGGTTGATGCAATATCCTACTGAAAAATAGAATCTTGCATAGGGGAATCTTGGATTGGCTCAAGGACATAACCAGTGCCATCTCTTAAGTGAGTTTGCACTTGGGCCATATCAATGTGGGTAATATGATAGGAATTGTCTTCCTCCATGGGCATGGCCATGTGATAGACGGTAGAAGGACGTGAAAGACCTACAGGCGAACCTGCCTGAAATTCACTAGGATAAGTGGCTATGTTGGTGGTGGGGATGTTCTATGAATTACCCATTTGATTATTTAGATTTAACATTTTAGATTGATTCCTTGTTAAGACCATGAAGCAATAAATCTAAACAAATTCAGAAAAGAAGAATGCAAAACTTAAATGATAAATTTACACTAAAGAAATTATCAAAAAACAATCACAACCTAGGTTTCAACCAATATGTCTTACCTACGGTTAATTAATTATTTTCTGATCTTAATCTGTAGTAAATTTTAAGTGTCCGGTTTATGAGTTTTGCATGTGATCTAATCTTGAATTATTCACAAAAAAGGTAAAAACTATGGCTAGGAAAGGACAACGAGATTCTTACTGGTGATGAAATCCAACAAGTTTGCTCGGGGGTGACCTATGGTGTCTAAGGCAGAAGTTTAATGGATGGAGATGAATTCCACCGTCACTAAACTTCAAGCAATACCTGGTGATGAAATCCAGATATTACTATTTTAAATGCAATATGAAATGTAGTGAATTTTATTTTAAGTGTTTTAGTTGTCTAATGTATACATACAAAGCTATAAATCAAAAGTTCTAATGATCTAAGCAAGAGGCTACTGAAAACATGCCATTTCCTCTGAAGAAGTGGATTACACCGTTTAAAACCCCCGCCTACCAATGATATCAGATATCAAAGGAGCAACCGGAAGGTTCGTCCACTTCTCTGCCTGGAATCACCCAATGGTAGGAGTACTATTGACATCCAATCAATAGTCCTACTTAGATAACTAAAACAGATAATTCGTAGCTATTCTAATATGCAGCTAGGTATGCAATTTTTTTTTTTTTTTATGCAACCAATAATGCAATGTAAAAAAAAAAATGTAACTAAAAATAACTGTTCTTTTCCAGATTACTTAGTTTTTGTTCATTTTAAAGTAATGATCTGAAAAAGAAACAGAATACAGCAGAAAAACCAAAAACATAAAAAGTACAGTTTAACAAAGAAAAAAAAATGCACTTACTCGGAAGCCTACGCTTTTCTATAAAACTGTCTTCAAACGCCCAAGGGAGTCTGCACAGGCTAAAACGCACCTCTGCGTTTCGGATTGGACTCCCAGACGCCGCTCTGTGTCTGCTGCATTTTTTGCAAGCTCAAAAACCCTAGTTCACTGGAACAACGAATTTCATGATTTTTGGAACTTGCAAAATAAAAACAGAAAACATGAATATATTAGTAAAGAAAGTATTAAAAACATGAAACCCTAGGGGGTCCCACCGTGATCGCCATTTGTAGATTAAAAATACAACACCAAACAGAAATAAAACCACAATAATGGAATACAGGAAAGTTGCACAAAACAAACAATTTTTATTAATCAGTGGAGTTTAAAAACTCCTTTTGAGTACAACAGGGCCTGTAACCCTTTTTGTGATACACAAATTACAGTTTGTGCTAGGGTTTTCCAAAACCCTAACTGGCATAAAGTGGTGGTGTTTTCGAAGACGTATCCTTAATCTCAACAAAGTGAGTGGGTTTTGTTGTATCCTTTGGCTTGGACCACTCCAGCTTAAACAACTGCTATCAACACACCAGATCTGCCATTAAAATCCTGCACACATTAACACTATCAAGGAGTTAGAAATTAATAAGAGGGCTCCACTGTGTGAGCCCTCAGAAATAATTTAAAACCCTAGAAAAATAGAATGCAGGAGTTCAACAATAGATTAATAAAAGAAAAGAAGTTACTTGCTTTAAACTAATTTATACCGTTCTCTGTTAACGCGGCTAGACCAGGCGGCATCTGGAAGTAATGTGGCTCATCAAATCGGCTGTAGAAGGCACCCTGGTGCACTCGTTGAATGCCCGCGTGCTTTTGGATCAAGGTTTTAGACATCGGTCTGAGTCTGTGGCTGCGGGTAAACGCCCGTGGGCACTTGTGACAAGAATGGGGAATTCTACAAAAAACTGCAAAAGATATTGCGACGAAGTTGGTGACGGATGCGGCGAAAAGGGGCGGCGATGGATGGCTGAAGAGATATATGAAATAGAAGAGATAGGTCCAAAAGATAGCAAAGATAGCAAAGATACCCAAGATAGAAGTAGTGTTTGAGCCATCAAGGTGGCTCTATTTATAATCTACTCTTAGGGCACACTTTAGGGTTTTAACGACACTTTGAACGTGTGGCTAAGATTAAAGTGGATCCAAGGGTAGAGAATAAATCTAGGTTGTGAAACGGATTAAGAAGGATGGACGGATGAGATTAAATGAAAGATGGACGGCTTAGATTAAATCACTTAAACTATATTTATATATATATATATATTAAAATATATTAAAATATTAAAATATATATATAAATATTAATTTAAATAAATTTGGGGATGAAAAATGGCGGGAAAGGTGAAATTGGGCCAAATAATGGCGGGAAAGTGTGGATTTGGGCCAAATAATGGCGGGAAGGATGAATGATTGACATGTGGCTGACAGGAAGGTATAGATGACTTGCAAGTGGCTAGATTTTGGTGTCTACAGGTAATAGTCAGGTCAGAGTTGCTAGTTGGCAATGTCGATAATAATTAGGCTAGTCAAAAGTTATAACAGGTAGATAATTATCTGTGATAGAGTTAAAACAACCAGTTATCAGTATAGGGAACGACCGTATAAGTGACCAAGTCGTATTAGTGATATATAGTGTAGATAAAGTGTCAATAATGGATAATGTAGGGATAGTATCATAAGGGGTTTGTTGACAAAAAAACACATCTTTTGAACCAGGCCTCCAACTAAAAAATTGACAATACCAGCAAGCTCGACAACAAAATAGATTAAAAAAATTTGGGGTGTTCAAAACTTGTGTTGTGGTATATAACTCATTGCAGTTGTCTTGTCAAGTTAATAATTTTTCTATATTACACCCAAGCACTATTTTTTTCTTCTTACTAAAAATAGTAACTCCTAAAATATAACTTCTATTTTTAGTACGTTAGTAGAATTTTTTCAAATCTCACCAAAATGGTTGGTGGTATTCATAGCGACAAAAAAGAGGTAGAGCAAGCCAACACTTTTGAACACATAGGAACCATACTTAATTTATTTTTTGAAATAACACAATTTGTGAAGGGTGGCATACAACGTTTCAAAAGTTACTACTTCAGCTTCAATTAAGGATGGCCCAAATGTGTTTAAGCATCATGATATTGAACCTCATGGTCGTGGGAAATGTTTCCATAAAGACTAGGAAGGCCTTCAAAATTTCTTCAAAAAAGATACATCCTTAAAGATGCCCAAATTAAAATAAATACATTACAACATTTACCTCATAACTTACAAAGGTTCTTGAAAAAAATCCTTCTTTGGATATATTCATGCACCTCCATTGATGGTTTTAATAATACCCTCTTTTTCATAAGTGACTCTCCTTGTTTGTTCCTCCATTGCTTCGGTGAAGTAATGCTCTATTTATCTACTTTTATAATTTTGTTATGAGCTTCCTTTCCATGCCTACTAGTCTGATGTGCTTGAGGACACTCATATGCTCTATGTTGTTATTCCAAGCACCTATAACAGTTACTAGTAAAACCAAATCCTCCTACTCTACCAAATCCACTTCATCCTCTTTATGATTCACTTTTTTCTTGCTCACTTTAGTTTAATTCACATTAAGAAGTACTAACCTCTTCTTCTTGTATATGGTGCCCTCTAAAACTATTTGATCATTATTTTCCTCTCGATAAGTATCCTCTTCCTTTAAAATTATTTTATTGATTGTGAGTCAACATGTTTTTTGTCTTGAGAGCATATGATATGCCTCTTCAACTATCCTAATTTTAAGGATACCAATTTCATATTGTATGGATTATTTTAGTTAATTTATGTATCTTATCACATTCTCTTAATAATATTTAATATTATATGCTCTTATGGTCAATTTATAGAACTCTTTCATATATTATTTCACTCCCAACTCCTTTTGCTTGAGGTTTTGGAGTCTTATAAAGAACCAAATTTGATAATAAATATGTATAAATTATAATTATAACTTAGAAATAATGTTATATCATATTTGGATTCTATCCTTCCTTTTCATACTATTTTTGTTTGGACATGATCCCACCAAATCGAAGCAAATTCCTTTAATCGTGTGCATGAAAATTTTACCCATTTTGAATGTTTCATAGATTCATAGTCAAAGAACCTTTTGATGTTAGTTATTCAATATATAAACTCTTCCATATATGTGTTCCACTAAAATTATGAGTATCCATCTATGATTTTATTATCATGCTTGAGATTTTCCAAATCAATCATTATTTTGATAATTCTCCTTGCTTTTCACATTGAGATTTCACATCACTAGTTTCTTCCTCTTTACTATCAATAATCTTCTCAAGATGGAAACCTATCCTTTGGGTATTCTCAATCAATCTAACTTGGTGGTTATTCCTCTTAGTATTCTTTTTATATCCATTGATCAAGGTCCTAGACCATGTGGTCTTCCTCTTTCTCTTTGTCCCATCTTCCTCCAGCATGTATCACAACTCCCACTTTGATACCAAATGATGTAATCTAGAAAGAGGGGTTCAACTGAACAATAACCTTCCCTAGTAGAAAATTATTCATATTTCACTCATATAATAATGTAAAATTTATTTTTATTCTAATTTACATGCACTAGATGACAACAGTTTAAAAAGTGTATATAAACTTTAACCCTCAATTGGAAAGTTTTCAAAAATATTTTCCTATATATGTTTCCTTCGATAATGGTTCTCATATTTTTGTCTAGATGATGACAAGTAGATGATTAAAACCTAGGCAATGGTAAGTAAATTAAGACACACATATATCAGAAAGCATATGATGACAACCATAAATATTTAGTCTTGATTTCACTACTAGATGACTCCTTTATATAACAATCTTCTTCAAATGGTTCCCTTATGATGACACCTTTAATTACCATGTATTGCATAATGACACTTTCCACATTGACACTTCCAATATGGGATGCACTATATGAAGACACTTCCAAGATAATAGTTCTTTTGAATTCATGAGAAAAAATCCTATGTTAATAATGAAACGAGATGATAGTCTTCCCTTACATAATATGGTTAGGTTCAAGATGAGGAATTATAAAGATTACACTATTTATAATGGCTAATTGTAGTATGGTAGTTATCTTTATTTTACTTGATGGTTCTTTTTGGATGACATATATGGAGTCATGTGATAACAATATTTTGACAATAATTACCATTTTTCTAGAAGGGATCTCTAGTTGATTCCTCTCTAATATATCCTTTACTTGGAATTTTTTAATATTTATCATCACCTATGAACTTACATACACTAATACATGTGATATACAATATAAAACTCAAATAGCACAATATATTCATATTCAAACACACATACAAAAAAATAAAACACAAGGTGAATATCAAAGGTATTGCATATACATTAAATAGCTATACATAAAATATATTACCTCCATCCCTCTCCTTCTATATGCCTCTACATTATTTTATTTTACTCTGCATATTACTCCCTCTTATTTTTCTTTGGCTTTCCATGCACATCGTTTCTCCTTGCTCTTCCTTATTTATATGCAAAATATGGAAATTACGTATAGTTTGATGTTACCCTACCTATATATGTTTGGATGCTCTTGCATCAATCATGCTTCATATTTTTGGTAGGTGGTGAAGGGGTTGATAAATTCATTATAATTATGGATGATGTAAATAAAACATGTTACCCATGATGAGTCACATGTTATAATATTAAAACTTACTACTATTTGAAGAGGAAAAGAACATATTTTTACAATAGTTTTTTACTTTATAAAGCCTTAAAATACCATCTACACAATCCAAATTCCTTAAAGAGTCTTCAAATGGAATGTAGATAAATATGTTTATTAAGTTTCTGCATATGTATTCATACATGAAAAAGAATATTGGTACTGAATTATCATAAGGAGAGGGATATGTTTTTGAGCTAAAAGATCATTTGAATTATGTATTCATAATCAAGCTATCCAAATTTTAATGTACATATTTTCTTACCCTTTTATAACAACAATGCCATGCTTCAATTAATTGTTAGATCATCCAATGCTACAAAGCTAGACCTACTCAAATCTAATCGTAATTGCTCTAGGAGAAAATAAATTTGTCTTCCATGGTCAAAATGAAAAAAAAAATATTCTCCATAGTCACCATATGCAGCTTGATCATTTATTTTGACTAACTTATCAAACCCTATATCTTTTACATACATATTTACAAAAATCAAGGAGGTTGTTTAAAAATCCAATAGGTACAAGTGCAAGGGACTTTGCAAAATAAATTGGAATTTTCTAAGTTCAATAGAAAGGATGCAAATGGGTGGTTATGTTATGCAAATCAATTTTTCAAACTTCACAATGTCCCTAAATATTCATGGATCACCATGACATCTTTCAACTTTGAATCTAAAGCCTTCAAGTGGCATCAATGGTTAAAACATGGTTTTTTATCCTTCTTGGAAATCTTTTGAGTATTAATTACTCACTCATTTTGGCCCTAATGAGTATGAGGACTTCATAGGAGAATTAACCAAATTGTAATAAACCTCTACAATTCGTGACTACTAGACATAATTTGAGAAACTTTCTAACAGGACTAAGGGGTTGAATGAAGGATTTTTTTAGTTTTTCATTAGTGTCTTAAAGGATGATCTCAAGGTTGAGTTCAAGATATTTAAACCACAAACTATGATGCAAGCCATAAGCTTGGCATAATTGATTGAAGAAATTTTTTTAGCTCAGAGGATATCTAAATTTACATAATCCAAACCCTCTTTTCCTTCCAAGTTCACATCCAATACTAAAATTAAACCTACCCCTACAAGCATTTGACTACCAAAGATATGGATGCTTGACATGCATAAGGTCTATGTTA
Organism: Wollemia nobilis; assembly: GCA_028583015.1. NCBI lineage: Eukaryota > Viridiplantae > Streptophyta > Pinopsida > Araucariales > Araucariaceae > Wollemia > Wollemia nobilis. Next base: position 171,738 of record JAQPPZ010000269.1, read on the forward strand.
TAATTTTGATGAAAATTATATAGAAGGGTATAATGCATCCAAGAGAAGTTATTTTTACTAGATGTCGAGGATGTAGTCAATAATAAACAACTTAATGATGATGTAGAACCTTCAAAGGAACCACCACAAGATGATGGTGACACACAAGAAGAGTTCTAACCCAAAAATTTTATCCATGCTCTTGCAGGGATTACTACCCCACAAACAATGAAAGTAGTATGTTTTTCAAATGCCAACATCATACAATTATTATTGATTTAGGAAGCATGTACAACTTTATTGATCCTCGAGTCACTAAGCAAGGTAATTTTTACATACATACTTGTAACTCCTTTGAGGTTATGCTAGAAAATGGTGAAATGTTGCCTTGTAAAGGAAACTACTACAATACTAAGCTGAAGATAGGGGATTATGAGCTCAATATAGCTATGTTTTCCCTTCAAGTAGGGGGATGAAATATTATGTTAGGATATCAATGGTTAGATACTTTGGGAACCACCACCTAGAATTTTACATAATTATAAATGCAATTCTTGTAGAATGATCAATCCTACACTCTTCATGGTTCACAAGCCAAATATCCTTAGATTATTAGTTTCAACCATATGGATAAGTTGTTAAAAAATATTCTCATGGAGTAATTGCTCATATATTTTCTATACAACCCCCTACTTTAGTAGAGTATAAAATTCTTGATGATTTACAACTTGTTTTGACTAAGCATGATTCAAATTTTTTAGAACTAACCAAATTACCACCCTATTAATTCCATGATCATGTCATTCCATTGGTACCTAGGAATTTACACCTAAAATCAGGCCTTACCAATACCCCCATGCACTTAAATAAAAAATAGAGAAATCAATATAGTAATTTTTAAAAGTGGGTACCATTTAGCCTAGTGACAATCCTTATTCTTCTCGAGTGTTATTGGTTCACAAGAAAGATGGATTTGGTAATTGTGTATAGTATTTTGTGAGCTTAATAAGCTCACCATTACAGATAAATTTCCTTTTCCTATGGTAGAAGAACTATTGGATGAGTTACATGGTGCTATGTTTTTCTCCAAGTTATATCTTTGCTCGAGTTACCATCATATATGGCGTAAGGAGGAGGATATCCCTAAAACAAATTTTACATTCATGAGATCCATTATGAGTTTTTAGTTATTACATCTAACAAATGCACCTTCCATATTTTAGAGCCTCAACAATAACATTTTCTACCCATTTTTTTTTTCAATTCATCTTAGTTTTTTTATGATATTTTGGTTTATAGTCACTCTTGGGAAGAGCACTTCATCCATGTGGATAAGATCTTATAGATTTTGGTGTAGCACCAAATTTATTCTAAGAGGTCCTAGTGTTCTTTTGGGCTAATAAAAGTAGAATATTTGGGACACATTATCACCAAGGATTGAGTTAAAATTGACCCTAACAATATTTAAGCCATTTGAGACTAGCCAAATGCTTACACTCTTAAAGGCCTTTATGGTTTTTGGGTCTCATAGGCTACTACCACAAATTTATCTAACCGAAGGTGATACTTCAGGCAATGGCATTGGAGCTATATTGATGCAGGAAGGATACCTTTTGGCATTTACTGGTAAAGTGCTTTCTAGCCTAAATTTGGGTAAATCAACTTATGCCAAGGAGATACTCACCATTCCATATGTGGTTACTCATTGGTGATCCAATCTCATTAGGTGTCATTTTTCCATTAAACCAAGTCATCAAAGTCTCAAATACTTCTTGGAGTAGCGAATCACTACCCCTAAAAACCAAAAGTGGATCTCTAAACTCATGGGTTATGATTATGATAGTAGCTATAAAATATAAAAGGAGAACATTTTGATGGATGCACTATCTCACCAATTTGGGGCTTAAAGTATGTTATATTCGATCTCTTCCCCCATACCTTAGTGGATAATTTCTCATCATGGGGATGTGCTTAAGGACTCAACATTGTAAACATTGATTTCCACACTTCAAACAATACCTACCTCATATTTGGGATACACTTGGGATGGACAAGATTTACATTATCTCTTATGCCTTATTATTTTCCATAGTTCTCAGCTCTAAGAACTCATATTGAAGAAGATGCATGCTTCACCCACTATAGGCCACTCAAGATTCCTCGAGATCTATTAAAGAATAAATGTAATTTTTTTCTTAAAGTGTATGAATAAGGATATTCAAACCTTTGTGGTAGTGTGTGACATATACCAATGGATGAAAGGAGAATTGGTGAATTCTCTAGGAACTCTTCAATCCTTGCCTATTTTTGAATAGGTGTAGATTGATATTTCAATGGAATTTATTGAATGTTTGCCTAAGTCTAGAGGTAAATCAATTATTTTCATGGTAGTAGATTATATCATACAACATGCTCATTTTTATTCCCTCTCCCATCCCTACACACCCTCAATAGTCACCCAATTATTTTTTATTCTAGTTTTTTCCTTCATGGCATGCTCACATCCATTGTGTCTAATCGAGATCCTATCTTCACTAGTAAATTTTAGTAAAACTTATTTAGGTTGTAGGGAAATCAACTCAAAATTATTCTAGCCTATAATTCATACACATATGTTCAAACAAATATTATTAATAAATACTTGGATATCTACCTTAATTTCTTTACCTCTGATCATCCTACACAACAGGTGAAGTGGCTTCCCCTAGCTTAATGGTGGTATAACACTTCTTATCACATTGTGATGAAGGTCACCCTTTTTGAAGTAGTTTATATATGATCTCCATCAACACCTTTCTTCTACATTCTAGGTATTTCCAAGGTCCATGATTTTGACACTACACTCAACCAACATGCTAAAGTACTTTGTCAATTGAAGATGAAATTGTAAGTGGAACATAATTGGATGTGCCAATAAGTTGATAAACACCTTTCTAAGTGTAACTTTGAATTTTGTGATACAATTTTCATCTGCTTGTAGTCATAATCATCTCTCTAGCTTTGTAGGTACCATAAATATATTTCCAAATACTATGGTCCCTACTAGGTCTTATAGTAGATTGATGTAATGACCTAGAAATTGACCTTATCATCTACATCCAAGATCCACCCTGTATTTCATGTACCCTCTATCACGAAGGTTATGGAAAACCAGGTATAAGTTCAATCTTCTTTACTTGAATTGGATGAAGAGGGTTCTATATTGCTCGATTTAGAACAATTTATGGACCATAGGACATGCACTCTTTGAAATTGGAAAATCACCAAGGTTCTTGTTCAATGGTATGGTCTATAACCAGAAGAGACTATGTGAGAGACTATCCAATAACTACAACACCTATTTCCTTAGCTACAACTTTGAGGAAAAATTATTTTGAAGGAAAAGGGTATGTCAGGACCCCATCCTAACATTATTTTTAGAATATTCATATGATTATGTAATGACATTATTCCAACGTGGGGATCCCTTTATAATACTATTTTGTATTACTTTGTAATGGTATGTGCTAAGTAAGGCACCTAGATAAGTTGGGTCAATTCATGTAACCATTATCAAGAATGTAACCAATGTTTAGTAGAATATTCTAACTCGAGTGGCATTTTGCATGTAATCCAACTCTTGAGAATTAGGTTAGGGATGCATGAAGTGTAATTTTAAAAAATATGGATTATGAACAAATGTATCTTTTCACATATTAATGAAAGTATTGAAGAATGTTGCCTCCTCAAAGAAGCCCATGTTTCGGTGTTGTTTGTGAGATTGCTTTAATTCTACATTTACTTTCTATATTATAATATATTATTATTTCATGAATCTCTATTTCAATTTCAATATTTGTGTCAGTGAGTTTAGTTTTAATAGTAGGTTCCTAGCATGGGGAGTATGGTTAGTTGGTAGAATCAAAATGAATACTAAAAATCTAAATTTACAGACTTACAAGTAGTAACAAACTAGATACTTAGTGTTTTTAGGATGTAAAACATGGTTCTACAACCCATATTCTCTCAAATAAAAGAAATTGGGGATCGAATTGAAGCTTTTACTTTTTTTTTTCCATATTTATAGAGAACTAAATAAGGATGTAGATGAACTCTGAGAGGGGCTTTAGATTGAACCAAGTATATGCTTAATACAAAAATTTAGTAAAGAATTTAATTTCATATTTTTAATATAAAATTACAACGTATTTTTGAATTAATATATATATATATTCAATAATTAAATCAATTTTATGAAAATAAAATTTATTTTAAATATAAAATTAATTTTATATTAACTTTACTAAATTAAAACAAATACATTTTTACATAAATATTTCCCCTAATATAACTAAATACAAAATTATCTCCATGAATATTAAGGCATATTTCCTTCTCTAATTGCATCGTTTACCAAATCCAAACTAGCCACACCACCAGCTCAAACCACATGTAATGATATGGTAAGCAAAGTAAAGTACACTAGATAACATTATTGGATTATTTTCAAAAAATATTGCAAGAGGAGCTTCACAATAAAATAAAGCATTGTAACAAACCACATGTAATGATATGGTAAGCAAAGTAAAGTACAATAGGTAACTTGATTGGATTATTTTCTAAAAATATTGCAAGAGGAGCTTCACAATAAAATAAAGCATTGTAACAAACCACATGTAATGATATGGTAAGCAAAGTAAAGTACAATAGGTAACTTAATTGGATTATTTTCTAAAAACATTGCAAAAGGAGCTTCACAATAAAATAGAGCATAGTAACAATTCATATGTAATAATATGATAAGTAAAGTATAGTACAATATCAAACATAATTAGATTATTTTCTAAAAACATTGCAAGAGGAGCTTCACAATAAAATAGAGCATAGTAACAAACCACATGTAATGATATGGTAAGCAAAGTAAAGTACAATAGGTAACTTAATTGGATTATTTTCTAAAAATATTTTTTATATTGAACATCCTTTAGAAATATTTATATATATCAGTGCTAGTTCGAGCAAACACAAGAGGAATCGACCTCACAACCACATGGATGATAATAACTAGACAATTGTTGGCAGTATTGCAAGAGGAGGTTCACAATAAATAGAGCATAATAACAAATCACATATAATAATATGATAAGGAAGTAAAGTACAATATCTAACATAATGAGATTATTTTCTAAAAACATTGCAGGAAGATCTTCACAATAAAATAAAGCATAGTAACAAATCACATGTAATAATATGATAAGCAAAGTAAAGTACAATATCTAATATAATGAGATTATTTTCTAAAAACATTGCAGAAGATCTTCACAATAAAATAGAGCATAGTAATAAATCACATGTAATAATATGATCTAACATAATTAAATTATTTTCTAAAAATATTGCAAGAAGAGCTTCACAATAAAATAAAGCATAGTAACAATTCACATGTAATAATATGATAAACAAAGTAAAATACAATATCTACCCTATTTAGATTATTTTCTAAAAATATTGGAGGAGGAGCTTCACAATAAAATAGAACATAATAACAAATCACATAAACAAATTAAAGTATAATATCTAACATAATTAAAATATTATCTAAAAACATTGCATGAGGAGCTTCATAATAAAATAGAGCATAGTAACAAATCACATGTGATAATATGATAAGCAAAGTAAAGTACAATAGCTAACATAATTAGATTATTTTCCAAAAACATTGCAAGAGGAGCTTCACAATAAAATAGAGCATAGTAACAAGGTTCTCTAAAGAAGTAATTAAAATAAACACTGTTTATTTTTTAAAACTGTACTATATATTGCCTAACGAACAGAAGGGCAAATCAGAGGGCAAATTGAAACCATGGACGCGTTTATTTCTGGAACCTCTTATTGCAGGCGAACGCTCTTGAGAACGACTGTTTCCATGGTAAGCCCAGGTCCAAACCCAAACAGAACTCCCAAATCCAATCCTTCCCCGGTGGTCGCATACCCATGGAGTCGAGATGCCTTCCTCATCTCGTCCAAGATGAGCAGCACGCACGCGCCCCACATATTTCCGTAGCCCTCAGCTTGTTTGGATCCAGTTGAAGTTTGGACTCGACCGCTTCAAGAATTAACGGCCATCCAAGGTGGGCAATCAAGAACAAGTCGTTCCAGTCGGACACGCCCAATTGCCGGAAGGCTTCCTCCAGGGCGGCTTCGATGTTATCGGAGATGAGCCGCGGCACGCTTTGCAGCAACTGGAAAATGAGCCCAGCCTCTCTAAGGTTCCCTTTGATGGCGCCCTCGCTCTCCGGCAGAATGGTCTGTCCATTCCAAAGAAGTTGGAAACAGGGGGTTTCCAAATCCTGCACGGCGTCGGCCCCTACGACGAGAGCCCCCGCGCCATCGCCGAAGAGGGCCTGGCCAACCAGATTATCGGGGCCATGGAAAGTGATGATCGTGCTTTCGCTGCAGACGACCAGAACCCTCGCTCCGGCGTTGTTCTCGGTGAGATCCTTCGCCACCCGGAGGACGGTGCCGCCGGCGTAGCAGCCCAGGCCATAGAGCATCACTACCATGTGCTGGGTGTTGGCATTTGGGGTATGGGTAAGACCACACTAGCAAAAGCAGTTTATAATAGTATTCATAGTAAGTTCGAAGCATCTTGTTTTGTATCTGATGTTCGAGCCTCAACAAAGGAATCTGTTAAAGGCCTTTTAAATTTACAAAAGCAGATTCTTCAGGATCTGGTGAAGGTCGATGAATCAAAGTTGAAGAAGTTGCATAGCGTTGACAGTGGCAAAGTTGAAATGGAAGATCTTTTGAGATCCATAAAAGCATTAGTCATTTTAGATTATGTTGATGACGAGTAACAGCTAGATGCTTTAATCGAAGTCGAATCATTATTACCACAAGAGATTCTCCGGTATTGACACGTCATAGTCATGTGATTCAATATCGTATGAGAGGACTTGATCCGAAGGAAGGTTTGAGATTATTTAGTTGGCACGCTTTCATGAGGACCGGCCCAGCTGAAGGGCACATGATGACCGGCCCAGCTGAAGGGTACGAAGATATTACAGAAAAAATTGTAGATGCATGTCAAGGTCTCCCTCTGTCATTGGAAGTTGTAGGGGCATATCTATACGGTGAAAAGAGACTTGAAATTTAGAATAGGGACAAGAATGGATATAGAGAAAGGGTGTGTAATGGAATATGATTGTAGGGATGAAGGATACTTTAAATAGTGAGGGAACTACAAGAGGCAAGAAAGGCAAAGGTAACAAAGAATATAATTACTAGAGTTTGGTGGAAAAATATTCAAGCATACAGTGTAAGAATATGATTAGGAAGGTGAAATATGTGAAAATACAAAAATATTATATAGGAATAGGAGGGAAAATACAAAAATATTATATAGGAATAGGAGGGAAATATGTGTAATAAAAGAGAGACAAAAGATATCAAATATAACTATGTGTAGGAACCTCCTACAACACTAAAAGTTCCATGAGCATATTTTTCTATAGATAATTGATGCTTTAGATCTAGAGTAGTAGCTTTAGGTGAATGTGCAACCATGCAAGCTACATTAGCAAATATTCTAGGTGCTCAAAATATCTCTCTTTCTCTGCTTTCTTCTTTGCAAAATTGCTTAAATAGGATTCCTTTGGATTTTTGGATGCCATTCAACTCTTCATTGCTTCAATAGAATGCATGGCTACTCAAAATAATCATAGAAATACATGGATTAGATAACCCTATGCATCCTTTTATAGATATTTATTGAAGTTCATGACAACTTGATATTTAATTAAATTTGCTTTTATTTGTGTTGGTACTAATTTCTCGAATCTAGTTTCCCATGTGAAGAGTCTAGTTTCTCTTTTGTTCAATCAATCATAACTTCAATTGTGTCCTTCCCATTAATTCAACATGAGTTTACTTTCATCACTTTGCCATCACAATATATGGGTCTCAATCCAACATGATGTTTACCTTTTGAAACTTTTCTACTAGTGTCATATATGTTCAGCTTACACATGTCGATGTGCTTCATGATGTCATCTTTATGGCCTTTTACACCTACCTTCATCATGAGGATACATGGATCATCCATTCCACACATCACCATAGCCATTAGAAACAACTACAGTTACTTGCAAAGGATGAGATAGGTCAGTTCTTCCATTGGGCTATGGATTCAAAAATATGGAAGGGAGAAAGGGCAAGAGGGAATATATTGTGAAAGGGGTGTAATGGGAAGGATATGGATGAATAGAAGTTGAGGATAGTGAGAAATTGGAAAAAATAAGACAAATGAAATATCCCATAATTATCAAGTTCTTAAAATACAACTTACAAGTGCAACAAGAATGCAAAAAGTTACAACTATAAATGCTCTTCATGCTGAGCCTAGAAAACCTATTTTCATTAGCAACCATATTTTTCTAATTAGCATTAAAATCTCTTCAGATTGCCTCTTTATTTTTTCTTCTTCTACCTCTTGAATTTGCTTTTATTGTGGCTTGCTGTGCTTTAGGTAATAAGAAGTAGGAAAAGTAAAGGGGTTGATCATAAGGGAGAGTCCATAATTACAATCCATCTTCATATATCATAAATAGGGTTATGCATAGTAGTGAATATTCACAAATTGGGTGAATATTAGGATTTCCAAAATTGGAAATTGACGAATATGAGGACCCTCGACGTCGACCCATTCACCTAAAATTTTTAGGACCAATTTTTTATTAGGGTCAATTCACCACAATATATATCCAAACATAGGCATATTTATACTCGTTGGAAATCTATTTTCGAGCCTGATCTAATGGTGGTGTTTTTATGAAGTTATAAGGTTATTTAATAGGTCAAAATGTGTCCCAAAGATGATATTACTTTTTAGGGCTTCAAATTTCCCAAATTTTGGTGTGAATATGATTGATTTGATTTTCTTAGGATTCACAATGATTCACCTTGATTTTGAATACGATTCACCATTTTTTTACAAGTATATTTTGAGTCCAAGCCATTATGCATAACCCTGGTCATAAAACCAACTAGGATTTGAAGGTAGTGAAACACTATGATAAGAGTGTCTCTTATAGGATTTTATGAGGGTAGAGTTATACTTTATTAGTTGTTTTGTTCTTCTAGTATTCACCTTATTTTCTCTAGTCCTCTAAGTTTTGCATGTGTGATCCTACTTGGTTCTATTTTCAAAATCCCCTTTGTGTGGTAAGTTGCATTTCCTTAGTTTCACTTGTATATTACAGGTTTTATTTATGGGCTAGCTATTTACACAAAGTTATGGCATTTTAATTCATGCCATTGGAAAAATATCCTTATTCACAAGAATCTATAGTGGCCTAAGCATATTATGTCATATTTGAGATTTATTTTCTAGTACATCCTATTAGGTATAAAAATATCATCGAATTGCTCCTATTATTGATGTGATTTTGAGACAATTATACTACTAAAAAATATCTAACATAGCTCATGAGAGACTACAGTAGATAGTTGTAATTTTCTAGATATTCCTCTTTAATGGATTTTACCATAGTATGCATATGAAAGAGTCCCATAAATAACTTTGTTGTCCATTTTAGGTTTACTGTATCACAACTTTTTGCCATGTTAAAATCCTTCAATGATGATTCATGCTATTCCTACCATATTTCTTAGTTTTTTTTTTAATGTATCACAATTTTTTACCATGTTAAAATCCTCCAATGATGATTCATGAAATTCCTACCATATTTCTTCAGATTACCTCTTTATTTTTCCTACTTCTATCTCGACTTTTCTTTTATTGTGGCTTGCTATCCTTTAGGCAACAATAAATAGGAAAATAAAAGGGGATGATCATAAGGGAGAGTCCTTAATTACTATCCATATTCATATGTCATAAAACCAACTAGGATTTCAGGTAGTGAAACACTATGAGAAGGGTATCTCTTATAAGATTTTATGAGGGTAGAGTTATACTTTATTTTTTGTTGTGTTCTTCTAGTATTCACCTTATTTGCTTCAGTCCTCTAAGTTTTGCATGTGTGATCCTACTTGGTTCTTTATTCAAAATCCCCTTTGTATGGTAAGTTGCATTTATTTAGTTGCATTTGTATAATATAGGTTTTATTTATGGGATGGCTATTTACATAAAATTATGGCATGTTAAAACATGTCATTGGAGAAATTCTTCTTATTCACAAGAACCTATAGTGGCCTAAGCATATTATACCATATTTGAGATTTCTTGTATGGTACATCCTATTAGGAAAAAAATTGGTATTGAACTACTCCTAGTATTGATATGATTTTGAGATAATTATACTACTAAAAAGTATCTAGCATAGCTCATGAGAGGCTACAGTAGATAGTTGTAGTTTTCTAGATATTCTTATTTAACATATTGTACCAACAGTATGCATATTAAATGTTCCCATAAATAAATTTGTTATCCATTTTAGGTTTAATGTATCACAAATTTTTGCCATGTTCAAATCCTCCAATGATAATTCATGACATTCCTACCATATTTCTTAATTTTTGTTACATTTTTTTTTAATTTAGCGAAAAACCCCTTACGGGATCACCTTGGTCTGAGAAACCACGATTAGGGAGTTCTACATCATCTTAATCACCCAAGAGTTGCACCCGATCCTAATCGCACTGACATTATCAACTGGATTTTAGGTGCTCGATGTGCATTTCGTAGGGTGGATATTAGAACTAGGGACCTCCCTTGTAGGATTGTTCTACCATCTCCAAATCACCTACAACACGTGGGTAATTTTGTTACCTTGTACACCCTAAGTTTGGATATTATAACGCTATTCCTTGGTAAAATTATTGTGGAAAATAAACTATTTTAACATGATTATATAATGGTATAGTTTCTTTCATATTGATTAAATAATGAATTGATTGCTTTATTTAAGCATGGAATATGGCACGGCTAATGTATATATGGGTACAGGATCAGGTACCTTCTCCTTTATGGGGCTATGGGTAAACCACATACCATAAAAAATAACTAAGGCAATAATGATGATGGCTCACTCATTAACAACTTAGAGTAACAAGGAAAATCACTCTTCATGTAGAAGAATTACATTTTGTTTGTTCTCTTGATTCACATCATTAGTGTAACAACCCAAGAATACCAATCTAATATTTTTGAAGAGCACTTACAAAATAAATTCTCTAAAGGGATATAACCTTACTTTAATTATTTCAACATACAAGTCTTCACCATATTTGAGTTCCAAGTTGTTGTAGCCAACACTTAGTGAATAAGAAAGGCCAACTCCTATAGCTTTTAGAGTTCCCCTCATCCTTCCTATACCATCCTTTATATAGGACTATGTGACCATGATGTAGGGATTACCCTTTAAAGCCCATAACACTTAAAGGGGGATGCTAATTTCGTAACCTAACTCTAGATCCTTCTAGATAGTATATTTAACGTATATCCTTAGTGCTTAGTTACCATTCATCCACAAGGCAACTAAGGTTATTACCATTTTGATGACAATTAACATGATATTTGATCCTTCATGATCAAGGAGTCACCACTATTATCTTATGAGTAGGTTTTCTCACACACCCAATCCTACTCATTCAAGGTGTAACTACTCACAAGTACCCTAGCTATTGTATACACACAACTCCTCCTATGTTCACAAGATCCTAGATATTGCATTCTCATAACTTCTAGCACTCTCATCTATCTAGATATTGCATTCATACAACTCCTTCCAAGATTAGATTTCATGGTTTATAAGAGAAAATTCTATCCATCCTACAAATAGATAACAACACCACCATCACAAAGCTAAATAAAATCACTAAGCATAAAAACATATTTCAATATTTATCTCAAATTAAGTACACAAAAAATGTATTACTCTTAACCATAAACTAATCTATGCTCTTATAAAAACTTGAATCTTAGAACCTTTACATCAATATTTATGCATTAGCAAGATAAGATATATCTCTAACTTAAGCATGCATTTAAAATAGTTAATGGAATACATTAATAACCATCTTAACAGACTACTTAGGAGTGCAAATCCAAGCTAACTAAGAACAAATGATTGTTTAACTAAATACTTCATTGCTCATGACAAAATAAAACAACATAATCCTTATCTATAATAAAAATCAAGTTTTACAAATTTTTGAAGCAAATACAAGCCTTTGCTTATTTACATGAAAATTACTATTGAAGAGCTTTAAGAGCTTTAAGAAATAATTATCATCACCAAGAAACTCTTATAGATGGAGAACAACTATTTTATGGTGGTTTTATCTTGTATTGCAAATCGTAACAAATAATTTGAAGGGGTCCTTATTTCTATAACCAAGTGGGACTTTTTATTAAACCCTGGTATGTGGGTTTCAATCCATCAGAGAAGCGGTCATCGTGGGTTCCAGTATGGGTGCGGCTTCCATGGCTCTCGTTGGAATTATGGAGAACTAATATCTTGCATAAGATTGCCCTTCTGCTTGGGAAGCCGGTTGGACCATCACAATAGACAATGGATAAAAAGGTAATCTTTGTTGCTCGTATTTGTGTTGAAATTGAATTAAATAATCCTATTCCAAATTATATTGAAAAACAATTTGGATCAACTACGTGGGTTCAAAAACTTTACTATGAAGCTATTCCATTTTGTTGCCAGATTTGCCATGAATATGACCACCTCCAAAGAAAATGCCCTAAGTTTGTCTCACCTGTGGCTTCAAATCCTGGGCCCTCTCGGTCTGGATAAAGTTTGGATAAAGGAAAATCCCTGATAAATGAAGGGGAACGGGATAAGGAAGGTTTTGTTTCGATAAAATCCTAAAACATAGGATGAAGGGCAAACAAAGACCTTAAGGATAGCCAGCCAAATGCTCTACTAAATCGTTTTGAAATATTAAATGATCTTGATCAGTGCATGGAGATACCTGAAATATTGCTACTTGATGCAAATATAATAAGGCCGAATCAAATGTCTCTTCTTGAGGGGAAACTTAAGGAATCAGATCTAGGGGTTTTAAATGAAGAACAAAGGGCTTTGGATCTGAGTATAGGGGACATGGATGGGTCTAGCCCTATAAGGGAAACTATTTTGGAAAGTGGTACAAATTTAGTTATGCCCTCTCCTACTCAGGAACTGATGTAGTCATACTTGGACTGCAAAACTCCTACGGTGTTGGGATTGCAACAAAAAATAATTAAAAAAAAAATCGGATAAGAATATGAACGTGGGTCAAAAGTAGGACCAGGATAAAATTAAGTTAACGAAGGAGAATTTGGTGGAGTCAGGCTTGGCGAGAACATTGGAATCCCGTTTTTATAACCCCCAAAAATTATTATCCTCTCATGGAATGTAAGGGGGTTGAACAACATCCCTAGAATTTTTTTTTTTTGTGATTCGGTTCATGTGCATTCTCCGTATGTGGTGTTTATTCAGGAGACTAAATTGGCTATTGATAATATGTTCAATATTAATCCCAAGTTGTGGAGAAGGGGGTAATTCCAGTGTATTGGTGCATGTGGATATGTTAGTGGCATCGCTTGTTTATGGGATCAAATTAAGATATCCCCTCTTACTTGGATTTCTAGAAGATGGTCTATTTCGATGGTCGGGAATGATAATGAATTTGGTGAAACCATCCTACTTACAAATGTGTATGCTCCTGTTGATTACAATGGTAAAGTGAATTTGTGGAAGCACATTTGCTTTGTGAAAATTTTGGTTCCCTTGTACCCATTTTTTTTGGTTGGAGACTTCAACTCTATCACTTGTATGGAGGAGAAACGTGGTGGGGTGGACCATCTCAAGCCTTTTTATTCTATCTTAAGTGCTCATATCTAGGCCCTAAAATTTGTTGACATCAAGCCAGATAATGGGATCTTGAAACAAAATAATGTGTGGGGAAGCTTCCATCTCAGAGAGACTGGATAGGTTTTTGATATCCAGTTATTGGATGGGTAATAACATAAGTGCTAGTTCTATGATTCTAGAGGGTAGGGTATCTGATCATTGGCTTATAAAATTATTTGCTTTGGAGTTAGGGCTAAAAAATAATCTCTCCTTTAAGTTTCAACTTATGTGGCTTTGTGATACTAAGATTCATGATTTCATGCGAGGCTGGTGGACCACTGGCAAACATCCTCATGGCACTACTATGAATTCCTTTATGAAGAAACTACAATTTGTAAAACATAAATTGAAGAGATGGAATAGACTAAATTTTAGGAACCATTACTTGGCTAAGTTGGAAGCTCTTAGGATAATGGAAGAAGCTTCAAGGAATATTAGAGATTAGGGATTCACGAAGGAGCTTCTTTTTGAGGAATCCGAGGCTACGAAAGACCTTGTTGAATGGGAACTGAAGAAGAATTTTTTTGGAAATAAAAATCTCAAGTAGGTTGGCTTCAAGAAGGGGATAGGAACACAACCTTATTTTATAAATCAGATAAGGCTCATCGTAATGGTAACCTAATTACCTCTCTTGTGAATTCTCAGGGTGCCCTGCTCTCTTCTTTCAAGGATATTTTAGAAGAGACTAAGAGGTATTTTTCCTCTCTCTTCAAGGAGGACTCCCTATCAGATGATGAGAATGAAAAGCTTATTCTAAACTGTATTTCAGTGATTGTTTCTAGATAGATGAATGAGCACTTGATACGTCCAATTTCCATAGATGAGTTAGAAAATGTTGTATTCAATATGAAAAAAGGAAAAGCCCCAGGCCCAGATGGATTCTCGATTGAGTTTTATCAGGAGTTTTTGGATTTAATCAAATTTGATTTTTTGGAGGTGGTCCATGAGTCCCAAAAGAACAAACAGATGCTAAGGGCCCTAAATGCTACCTTTGTGGTGCTTATACCTAAAAAAGAGGGAGCAAATTCCTTGGATATGTTCAAGCCTATTGCTCTCTACAATATTGTGTATAAGATTATCACAAAAATTATTGCTGAGAGGCTAAAGATATGGTTAAGTAAAATCATATCTTAGGAGCAAGGAGGGTTTGTTGTTGGTCAAAAAATATTTGATGGGGTTGTTATTGCTACAGAATCTATTCACTCGATGGAAACTTCTAAGGAGAAAACTATGTTCTTTAAGTTGGACATGGCCAAAGCCTATGATTGGGTCAGATGGTCCTTTCTTCAAAAATTTCTTGCTACTTTTGGATTTGGGGAGGAATGCATAGATGGGTGA
Source organism: Wollemia nobilis (assembly GCA_028583015.1). NCBI lineage: Eukaryota > Viridiplantae > Streptophyta > Pinopsida > Araucariales > Araucariaceae > Wollemia > Wollemia nobilis. The sequence continues at coordinate 186,902 of JAQPPZ010000269.1, forward strand.
TAAGTTGTGTTTCTTCTTCCACATTCTCTGTTCTTGTTAATAATGAGCCATCAGAGTTGTTTGAAGCCTCAAGGAGATTACAGCAAGGAGATCTTTTATCTCCTTATTTGTTTATCATTATGGTAGAAGGGTTGGGAATATTGCTCAAGTCTCAAGTCATGCAGGGTCTCATTCAAGGGTGGAAGTGGGATAGTAGTTTGCCACCTCTTTTCCACCTTCAATTTGTTAATGATATTGCTTTGTTGGGAGTTGCCACTATCAAGGAAGCTGGAAATATTAGACAGTATATTGACATATATCTTGGTTCTTCTGGATAGTTTATTAATGAGGACAAGTCTTCTATTTTCTTCTTCAATACCCTTCCTCTTATTCAATCCAGGATTGCTCGCATTCTAATATTCCAGGTTGAGACTCCCCCCATCATTTATCTTGGTATTCCAATTTCATCTCATCCTCTACCTAGATCTTGTTGGCAGTCTATGCTTGATAAGTTTACAAGGAAGGTGAATCACTGGACTTTTAGATGACTATCCACTGTAGGTAGAGTGTTGCTTTTAAAATATGTTGTTCAAGATTTACCCATTTATAGATGTTTTGTACAAATATCTCCCTCTCACTTCATCAATGACATGGATGCTTTGTCAAGAAAATTTTTATGATCTGGCAAACTTGATCAATATAAATGGAGTTTGGTTAGGTGGGATTCTATATGTAGGCCGATGCAAGAGGGAGGCCTTGGGTTGCGACAAATAACTCTTTTTGGGTAGGCTTTGGTTGTAAAACTTTATTGAAGATGGTGTACCTCTCAAGATCAAATTTGGGCTAAAATTTTATCTTGTAAATACTTGAGAGGTATTTCTAAGGCTGAGATACCTAGAGTCAGCTTGGTTGGGAAAGGTTCTGTTATCTAGGACACTCTGAAAAGAAGAGTTAATTTAATCAATTAGGGTTTGTTCTGGATTTGCAATCAGGTATCAAATGCTCTTTTTTGAGAGGATTCTTGGGATGGCCATCCTCCTATATTGAATCAATATCCAGTATTTTGGAAATATGGAGATGTACAGGTGGAAATATCCGCAAGAATTGCCCCAGGGGGGACTGGCCAAGGACAAAGAGGTGCTTTCTCTTATTCTTATGGGGAGGCCTTGTTCTTCATTGAGGGGTAAAGATATTATGGCTTGGAACCCTGATCCTAAGGGAACCTACTCGGTAGCCTATGGTTATTAGGTTCTTGATAAGCAAAAGTATGGGAGTCTTCTTGTCACTTGGTCAAAAAAGGTATGGAACAAATTTGCGTGGCCAAAATGTAACTTCTTTCTCTGGTTGGTATCTCGTAATAAATGCCTCACTTGGGATAATGTGAGGAAGAGGGGATTTTAGGGTCCCTATTTTTGTGTCCTTTGTAGTAAGAATGAGTATGGCTCTTCTCATTTATTTTTCCAATGCTCCTTTGCCAGATATATTTGGCACCGTTGTGGAGCACCTAGAACCATACATGTTTTCATGTGTTGTCCCTCGTGGATTTTTGGAGTAGTCTGGGCAGACCTCCGGCCAAGGTCCCCTTCCTTCGGGTGGCTTGGAATTTGGGTCCTTCTTGCATCATTTGGAAATTTGGCTCAAATGAAACCGACGCATATTTCAGGGTAGTTATTTAGTTGTTCAACAGATCTGGCAAAGGATCATGTATATGGTTCAAGAAACTATCCATAGCAAATGTGATGTGGACCCTCTTTTGGATTCTAGGGAGAAGAAGGTACAACAAGCCCTTGGTCTCTTTGGGGATGGTGTGAACTCTTCTAGCCCTAGTAGGGTTCCTCAGATCAGCAAGAAGGTTAGGAGAGATGGTAGGTGGAGGCCACCCCTTAGAGGAGTTTTAAAAATTAATACTGATGGATCATCTAGTGGTAATATTGGACATACCGGCATTGGCGATGTTGGGAGAGATTCTACTGGTGGTGTCAATTTTTTCTTCTCCATTTATAAAGGTGTTCACTCCAACATTTTTATGTAAGGTCTTGTAATTCTTGAGTCCTTGTAGAGAGGGTTTTCTCTTGGCTGGCATAGGATTATTTGCAAGTTTGACTCTCAAATTGTGGTTAATATTTTAAATAGTAAAATAGTGGAGGAAGTTAATTGGCAGTTGACCTCTATAACCGTTTAGATTCTCAGAATGAGTGAAGATTTTGAATTTATATCCTTTGTGCACATTCCAAGGGAATGGAATGTGGTTGTTTATTACTTGGTCAAAAGGACTTATGAGCTACTAGATCCTTGGATTATCGATAATTGGGAGAGTCTCTCATTTGGGGACTCTCAACGCCTGTGGGATTTGATCCACAAGGATGTACAAACTTCTTGTGGTTTATTCTTGTATTTTTTGGGTATCATTCTAGCCTAATGGTTTTAGACTGTTTGGTTGTTTATTTAAGTCCTGGTTGGAAGCTCAGTTGTACTCTGTAATCTAGAATTTTTATCAATAACTTTTTACCATTTTATTTAATTAAAAGGCACCTAAACAAGTGAGGCTAGTTCATATAACCATTATCAAGAATGTAATCAATATTTGGCAGATTATTCTAACTAAAGTGGCATTTTCATGTAAGCCAACTCTTGAGCATTAGGTTAGGGTTACATGAAGTGTATCTTTAAAAGACATGGATCCATGAACAAATGTATCTTTTTACAAATATAAAGTATTGGAGGTTTCCCCTAAAAGAGACCACAATTCGATGTTGTTTGTGAGGTTGCTTTATTTCTGCATTTACTTTCTATATTACAATATATTTTTATTTCAATTTTAGTATTTGTGTGATTGAGTCTAGTTTTAATAGTAGGTTCCTAACATGGGGAGTATGGTTATTTAAGAACACATGAATATTTTAGGATAAAGAGAAGCCTAATTGGCAAGTCTCCTCTCAAATCATTGAAACTTTCAATAACTATAAGGGTTCAATAACAACAAAGGTAATAAAAAAAATCCTCCTTCAAAAATTTGATAAACCAGAAACTTTAAGGTTTTTTGATGGGGCTAGATAAGAGGTCTATAGAATTTATGGAGCAAGAGGATTATGTTTTTGACTCTCATTATTTTGAACTCAAAGATGAACTGGAAAAATGTTCTAATAATTATGTTGAAATTATGGCTGTTGGTTCAGTTTGCAAAATGAAAAGGAGTACAAAAAATCTAAATTTACAGAAAGTGGTAACAAACTAAATACTTAATGTTTTTAGGATGGAAAACATGGTTGTACATCCCATATTCTCTCAAATAAAAGAAGTTGTGGATCAAATTGAACCTTTTACTTTTTGTCATATTTATAGATAATTAAATAAAAAAGTATATAAACACTCAAAGGAGGGGCTTTAGATTGAACAATACACATGCTTAGTACAAAAAGTTAATAAGGAATTTAATTAAGACTTTAATTTTATATTTTCTTAATATAAAGTATTTTTAATAAAAAAAATGAAATATATATTTTATAATAATTAAATCAATTTTATAAAAATAAAATTAATTTTAAATACAAAATTAATTTTATGTTAACCTTGATAAATTAAAATAAATACATTTTAACCTAAATATTTCCTTAATATAACTAAATACAAATTTAGGTCCATGAATATTAACGCATGTTTCCTTTTCTAATCGCATCATTTACCAAATCCATAAACTAGCTACTCCAGCTCAAACCACAAACCACATATGATAAGTATGGTGAAGTACCATAATTACATTATATTTTTAAAAACATTGTAAAAAGAGCTTCCGAGAAAATAAAGCGTAATAAAAAGGTTTTCTTCCTATTATTAAATACCAACAATATCCAGAAGATGGACACTGTTTATTTTTAGAAACTAAATATAGCCAAACGAAAGGAAGGGCAAATTGAAACTATGGATGCGTTTATTTCTGGAACCTCTCATTTCAGGCGAACGCTCTTGAGAACGACAGTTTCCATGGTAAGCCCAGGCCCAAACCCAACGAGAACTCCCAAGTCCAATCCTTCCCCGGTGGTCGCACACCCGTGGAGTCGAGAGGCCTTCCTCATCTCGTCCAAGATGAACAGCACGCACGCGCTCCACATATTTCCATATTCGCTCAGGACGTGCTTTGAAGCCCTCAGTTTGTTTGGATCCAGTTGAAGTTTGGACTCGATCGCAGCAAGAATCGCTGCCCCTCCAGGGTGGGCGATCCAGAACAAGTCGTTCCAGTCGGACACGCCCAACTGCAGGAAGGCCTCCTCCAGGGCGGCCTCGATGTTGTCGGAGATGAGCCGCGGCAGGCTTTGCAGCAACTGGAAGACGAGCCCAGCCTCTCTAAGGTGCCCTTCGATGCCGCCCTCGCTCTCCGGCAGAATGGTCTGCCCATTCCAAAGTACATGGAAACAGGGGGTCTCCAAACCCTGCACGGCGTCGGCCCCCACAATGAGAGCCGCCGCGCCATCGCCGAAGAGGGCCTGTCCGACCAGATTATCGAAGTGCGTGTCGTCGGGGCCATGGAAACTGACGACCGTGCTTTCGCTGCAGACGACCAGAACCCTCGCTCCGGCGTTGTTCTCGGCGAGATCCTTCGCCACCCGGAGGACGGTGCCGCCGGCGTAGCAGCCCAGGTCATAGAGCATCACTCTCTTCACGTTGGGGCGCAGCCCCAGCAGCCTGGTGAGCTGGTAGTCGGCTCCCGGCATGTCGACTCCGCTGGCCGTGCAGAAGACGAGATGGGTGATCTCCGACTTGCATCGCCCCCACTCCTTGATGGCCCGCTCGGCCGCCTCCTTTCCGAGCCTGGGCACCTCTACCACCACCATGTCCTGCCGGGCGTTCAGCGAGGGCGCCATGTATGTGCACATGTTGGGATTCTCCTTCAGTATCTCCTCCGTGAGATGCATGTACCTCTTCTTTATCATCGTTTTCTCACCTGCATTATACAATATTGCTTTAACATCATCTTTAACCCGCCGAAGAATTTCATTAAAAGCTAAAGCAACTTACAAATTCGCGTGAACTTCTCCTTGAGATCGGTTTTATGCTCATTATTCGTGATGCGAAAATAGTAGTCGGGGTACGTGCTTTGATAGACGATATTGGGAGGAGTAGCGGTGCCGATGGCGAGGATGGAAGCTGGGCCATGAGCCCTCTGAGCCTTCCTGAATGCTTCCACGTCCTCCATGTTCATCATTTTCGCAGCCAACGTACGTATCGATACTCTGAAGGGCGTCACAATTGCACTAATGACACAATTACGTTGTAGGAGCTATGAAATCCCCCACCTTCCCTCTGCGGGTATTTATAATCGTTTTTGATGCCTATTGTGGGTTAGTTGAATTAATTTGCCTTAATTTAATGGATGTAACAGCTATTCCGGATCATAAAATAAATCGTCGTTAACATCAGCACCGACGGATCCTTTTTCTTCATTGCGTACTATTCAAATCCATAGTAACCATGGAAAACCTTATTATTCGGCAGAGGGAAAAAACAAAATTATAAATATGCTTATTCCAACCATTATCTTTTTTAGAGTAACAACTATGTTTATCAATAGAGAATTTAACACACATCCACTTTATCACACACTTGTTTAAGTCGGGGTTAAAGAACTATGCTTATTAATAAAGAATTTAACACACACCCAGCTTTATCACACCACCTTATCACACACTTGCTCACGTCGCTGTTTGAACCTTAAACCTGAATAAAAACGAAAATCCTAATCATTGCTTTGGAGTGTGATACAATAAAATGTTTTTTAAAATAGCTACAAATGTTCAATAAACTGTTTTAAAAGAAATTAGTTCTTAACTTTTTATTTTGGGTAAATTTTTTTAAATATTTATCATTTAAAAATAATAATAAATACACTCATGTAGAGGAGTTGGAGAGCAAGTGGGTAGTTAAAACTCTCCAGTTATCGAGAGGCCCAGGTTCAAATCTCTCCCCTCACATGTTGCAGATATGTTCTATATAAAAGGTTCCTCATCAAAATAATAATTAAAATATAAGATTTTTTTTTTTAAATTGAGTTAATCTTAAAATAATTATCACAATTTTATTATAAATTAAAAAATTAAATGATGATTATAAATATGAAAAATTTATAAAAATAAAAAAAAATTTAATGATAATTAAAATTATATTAATATTTTTAAAAATATGAAAATTTTATAAATGAGTCATCTTCGTAAGTGTATTGTCGCCACCCCCGGTGGCCACATTGACTCTTGCCTCCTATGTGTCCATTTCGCCTCCATGCCTTGATAATACTGTCTCGTGTCCTACTCCACCTGCTATCCACAGCCCTGTTAAGTCTATCCTTGTGCTCTGAGTCTATTAGACCATCGGTCACCAGTATGTCTGCCGCCTTGTGCTCTGCTCTGGTCACCAGCATGTCTGCCGCCTTGTGCTCGATGTCTGTCTTGGGCCGTTAGTTGCGACCTTCGGGTAGAATTGGTAGGGTCCAACAAAGCTGCTCAATCAAATTTTTATATATATTTTGGCTGAAATTCAAAAGTTGATGTCTTGTGCCGTTAGCTGTGACCTTCGGGTAGAATTGGTAGGGTCCAACAAAGCTGCTCGACCAAATTTTTATATTTATTTTGGCTGAAATTCAAAAGTTAAAACACCCAATTCCAACCAAAGTTAAAATTCAAAAAGTTGAAACACCCAATTCCAACCAAAGTTATATATATATATTTTGGCTGAAATTCAAAAGTTAAACGGATATTTTGGCTGTATCCAAAAGTTGACGGATATTTTGGCTGTATTCGTCGATCACTAATCTGTCTATAAGCCTCGTGCTCTATATTTGTCGTCGATCATCGATATATCTGTCTCTCACTTGTGCTGTTAGTTGTGACCTTCGAGTAGAATTTGTCGTCGATCATCGATATATCTGTCTCTCACTTGTGCTGTTAGTTTTGACCTTCGAGTAGAATTGGTAGGGTCCAACAAATCTGCTCAACCAAATTTTTATATATATATTTTTGTCTGAAATTTAAAAGTTGAAACATCCAATTCCAATCAAATTTTTATATATATTTTGGCTGAAATTCAAAAGTTGAAACAGCCAGTTCTAACCAAATTTTTATATATATTTTGGTTGAAATTCAAAAGTTGAAACACCCAATTCCAACTAAATTTTTATATATATTTTAGCTGAAATTCAAAAGTTGAAACACCCAATTCCAAACAAAGTTGCTCAACCAAATTTTTAGGCAATTAAATTTCATCGTGAATTGTTGTCAATAATTTACTGTCAATTTCTTGTCAAGAATTTATTTCCAAATTTGTCATCAAAAATTATAATTGGTTACCAAAAAAATTTCATCAGAAATTCACCTTAATGTTGACTTCACTAAAAGAAACCTATCATCCTCCTTTATTACATGATTTGGTCTAAGTTCGTGCTCTTTGTGTTTGGCTCTCCAACTATGAATTATGCTAGATTAACGGTATATACATCTCGATATGTTGCTACATGGTCAGCCACTTCCTTAGATTTGTCGCCACTGGGTCAACCATCTAAGTGGCTCAGGGTAATCCTGTTTACCTTAGGCTCAACCACTTATAGGTTTGTTGCTTATGTAGGTCATCCTCTAGGTATGTTGTCTCTCGCAGGTCACTGATTAGATTCACCATGAATATCATCTCTCATGGTGAACTCAATATAAAAGGTGTCGATCTCTGCCAAAAATACACCTTAATATAAAAAAATACGAGCCATGAAATATAATTAAATTAGCCATAGAATCCAAATATGGAGGAGAAGAAGAAATAAGAGAATAGAATCTTCTAAAATGTCTTCGTCTCTAGTATTCAAAAGTAGATATGGAAAAATACTTGGATAGAGTCTAGGGTGTCTATGTATGTAGTCCCTAGAGTAGATATCCTTGTGGTGACCTCCTCATCCTACCAGAATGCATGGGTAACCAACCGTTGCATCCGCTAGGTGCTCTAGATAAGGTAACTAGATACTAGGATCACTTACAAATTCCTTAGGAGTGTCGGATTCAATCGATAATGCACTCCAAGGTACAAAAATTTAAGGCTAAAAAAGATAGATAAAATAGCCTCAAAAGTATAAATGGATACCACCATTATGTCCATCATGAAAAAATGTTTCCTATGACTATAAATAACCCTATGTTCCACTCTCTTTGGGGCCTTCATTTGTTGGAAAAAACAATAACTTGTCTCTCTAGGCAGCTAATAAACATCGCACTTACCCAGGTGTTGTAGGTGAGTTGGAGAGGAGAGGGAAATCCTCCAAGAAAGGTCGGAGGTTCAAATCTCCACCCTACCAAAAATCTGAATTGGGTATCCAAAATCCAATTAATAATGTTGATGCGGACAGGATCGGGTGCGACTCCCGAATGACTTTGATGGTGTAGAACCCGCTATTCATGGTCTCTCAGACCAAGGCGGCCCCGCAAGGGGTTTTTCTCTCAGAATAAAAAGATCGCACTTTGGCATAATAACAAACTTACATTACAATATTTCAATTTCCCTCGCAAGGAAATATTCCGAAATGACCTTCGGAATAATACAATGAAGGCCATGTGGATCTTAAAAAAGCATTGAGTCATTTTCTCAGCCATTTTCACGATATGTGCTTAAACATTAATACATAGGTCCCACTTGGACCTTTGGCCATCCATTTCTTTACAATTTAAAATTTCAAGTGGTCTTTTTAAAGGATAAATTATGCTTTTTTTCATATATAAGAAAGAAAACATTTAAAAAAAAAACATTCCCTTCGCAATAAATTAAGCACATCTCATTAAAGTATGAGTATATTGTGGAATCTTTAGCGCCACGTCAATGTTTCCGGAGAAGAATGAGCGACAAAACACTGAAAATGAAAAATAATATTAGCTCTTTCAAACCATGATTAAAATTCTAACACCCCATCACGCTAATCACACCAAAATAGAAACGGTTACATTTGGTATGGTGGAACAACTCATTTGATATCTAATTGGGCCTAAACTCTGCCATTCACCCACCGACCGTTGCTTCTCCAACATTGCTTCTTGAAACTTGTGTGCTGATCCACGTCCTTCGTGTTGAAACACGTGACATGCCTTCCAAAGGGATAAAAAAGGTCCAAGCGCTCATCCGCAACGACATAAAAAAACTCTTGTTCATCAGCCACAACATGCTGAGAGGAAAATTCATCTTTTGAAATCTGATTCCAGCCTACCTGGTAAAAGGCCAAAATTAATCTGTCACATTATTCTAAGGATGATGCTTCACATCTTCAGCAATGGTGCTCCAAGGTAGCATCGATACACCCAATGTCATTTAACACGCACAATGCCCACACAAGACTCCTCCAGCCGGTAATAGCTTCACAACATTCAACTATGACAGCACAAATTACATCATCTCACAATGACACAACGAGCTCCATAATGGCGACACATTTCTAGTTCGCTTTTCCAACATCAGAAAGTCACCATCGTCATTAGAAACAAGTGCTCTATCGAAACTTCAAATGCATATCACGGGGCCATTCTCCTCCATTCGTCGCTTCTGTGCAACTATTTGCTTTACGACGACCTTCACTATGTACAATGCATATCATGGATTTAGCATTTTAGAATCATTTACCAATGATTTAGGGTAACGTCTATAAATGGCTGAGAGTATCACCACAATCACCGCTGCAGTGGAACAAAAAAATAGTCACTCCACTGTTCGTCCCCATCGTCTGTGTTGTTGTGGCTGATGAGTGATTCGAAGGAGTTCACTGTGGTTTGTCATCGATTTGTCATTGAATTACGCTCTACCAGGATAACTATATGAGTATGTTAGGGTTCTGCTATAATAGAAATTGGAAGGGTCAAATATGAAACAAGGAGCAGCTAATCTCCAGTTCACAACCCCTCCAACACTCTTCCTCATGGCCCTTGATGCATGCCACATGAAACAACCGACGAGCAAACTTCACCTTACCAGAAACCACACCATATAAACTTCAAAATATTCAACGGCTATTTCGAGCTTTCCCAGTGAAATGTGACACGTTCTTCAGCAAGGAAAAAAAAATAAAGGAGTGCCATTCTCATGCCCAATCACCAATAATAAACATCCAATTTTTTTGATATCGCATATCTTCAGGCCGTTGTAGAGCCATTATATATCTGTATATTTCACAACTGTGAACAGAGATCCATATTTATTGCTCAACTGTTCCACTTATCAACAGTAATTTGGTGACAATAGCAAACATTACAGGTATATAAGAAATCATTGGTGGAGATTAGGAGCGGTCACAACGCCGAGAGTTCGTGTGATTCCATTAATGAAGGAAATTTCGTGGCATGCTAAGCAGCGTAATCGTGCTGGAAAATTTGATGCTCATTCGCTACGGACTCCACACACATCACCAACTCACAGTTTGCAATTTTTAGCGTAGACCTCTACGATGCTCTCGGGACCCTCGCTTCAACACTCGACTCAGCAACAACGCTAAAAAAAATAATAACTCGTCCACCTAAACAGCCCTTTCGCCATGAGTAGACTCCATCGCACTCCGTGGTGATGTAATTCTGCATTTTTCCATGATGGTGGAAGTCTCCTTTTACTGGCTATCTCAATGGCATCCATGACCTTCACACGAACTCCATCAGGTGTTGTATCTCACTAGTAGAAAAAATAGTGCATGAGGCACAAGAAAAGAACTAGCAAAGAAATCTCTCGGTCGATGACACCACCCCATGAGGGCCATGGAATCTCCTTTAACCATGCTTCACCTTCGTCTCTGGTTCAGTTCTGCGACTCAGATGGACCTGCAAAAATAAAATAAAAAAATAACAAACCAGTGTATCCCCTACCATGACCTTCCCTAGTTGAATTTAAGGCACAAGAAAACAATGTATTAACCAAAGATGTGGTGATACTTAGTTTGAACAATTGAACCAACTATATGATGTTTAATTGATTTATGAGGGTGTGTTATTGCTAACATATTTCCAAGTGTGCAGGATCAGGTACACTTGTAGGTGGAACAAGCAGAGTTACCCGTCAGAGAGAGGGTACCAAAGATCAGGGGAAATGATGATTAAGGTACTCAAAGGTAATATGGAGAGATACCTTCATATAGGTATGCATTGATGGAAGGAATAATCATCAATAGTTGATCACTGGAGCTTTATTTGATAGCCTAGTAGCTATCATAAAATATTTGGCTAAGATGAGTGATTGAATTGATGGAAAGACTCCTTCTTTGGTTAATTGTATAAATGTTTTTTCTTTCTACTGCATCATAACTTGAGTAGTTTGATGATTTAGCTCTTATATAAGAAACACTGCAAGATGATTATATATACATAAGATTAATTGTCATATTAAAAAATAAAAACAAAGCATCCTCCTTGTAAAAGAGAACAAATTAAGTTAGATACTGAATTTAGATGCTTTTAAATTAATTAGTGGAGTTTATGAAAAAATGATTGCTCATTAGAGCTCATTTTTAAACTGCATTTGCAATTAATTAAGTAGTTTTCATTTTAATTAATTAAAAATAGATATTTTAATTAATAGTGGTTATGATTCATTAGAGATTAATTAAAAGTGATTATTTTAATGATAATAGAAAATTCATTAAAAAAGTTTTAATTAATTAAGAATAAATTGAAAGAGGATCTTTCATTTAAATAAAAGAATAATAGATATAATATAATATAATATAAATATATTTATTATTTTAAAATAATATGTAGTGATCCCGCATTCCTACATGGTGCAACCTAAGGAAAGGCCTACGATGCTTAAACTTGCCAAAGAAGGAAAATATGGGAGGAATGCATAAGGGATAGGGGACGGGCATTGACGGAAAGGCAGTGGCGCAAGCTTCGAGAGGGTGGTAGATGGACCACCAAGGTGAGGGGGCACATAAGGAAGAGGAGAATGAAAGGAGTGGAAAAAAATGTAAGGGAATAAGATAGGAAGCGAGGGGGAAGGCAGAGGAAAGGAAGTGCACCAAGAGCTAAAAGGGAGGCAACAAAATTCATCGAACGTCTATCTCAGTGAAACCATAGGTTGGTTTATTCTAATTTAAGCTTTGGTTTTAATTAAATGTGTTTCTAGTGAAGCCATTCTTACCTTAGAAGCATTGTGCATTGTAGCCATATTTAGAACCACATTGATTGGGAGAACTGTGTGTTTTAGTGAAGCCATTCTTGCCTTGGAAGTGTTGTCCACTGTACCTTCATTTAGAACCACCTTGAGTGGGAGAACTATGTGTTTTAGTGGAGCCATTATTGCCTTGGAAGCGTTGTGCACTTTACCTTCATTTGGAACTAGCTTGAGTGGGAGAACTGTGTGTTTTAGCGAAGTCATTCTTGCCTTGGAAGCACTGTGCACTGTACCTTCATTTGGAACCACCTTGAGTGGGAGAATTATGTGTTTTAGTGAAGTTATTCTTGCCTTGGAAGTGTTGTGCATTGTACCTTAGTTTGGAACCACCTTCAGTGGGATGACTGTGTGTTTTAGTGAAGCCATTCTTGACTTGGAAGTGTTGTGCCTTATACCTTAATTTAGAACCACCTTGAGTGGGAGAACTATGTGTTTTAGTGGAGCCATTATTTCTTGGAAACGTTGTACGATGTACCTACATTGGGAAATTCAATACCAATGGGAGACGTGTACTATTGGTAAGGCCACTCTATGCTGCATTTGATTTAGAAACCCTTGACATCATGAGAGTGCACCATGTTTAACCAATGTTGCTGAGAGTGACGTCAAATGCTCTATTTACCTTGGAACAATGTTTGACAAGTAAGTGTAGTGTTTGACAAAGGAAAACCCCTAGGTTTTAGGGAGTGTAGGTTGAGAAAACCAGTCATCATCAGTAGAACGTCCCTATTTTTAGTGGAAACTAGGTTCACCATGGATGTTTGGTGTGCCTTGTATGGCATTAGCACTGATTGTAGATTTGCTACATAAAAGAGCCATAGTTTACGAAAGGTTTTAGATCATGGTTTTAAATAAAAATAAGGGCCTTTGATTTATATATATGACATATAAGCTAGGACCTTTAATTTATATGTGAGATATGTATTGGGATTTAATTAAATGAACCTTTGATTTATATGTAAATCATATGTTAGGATTTAATTAAGGAGACCTTGAAATATATGTGAGACATATATTAGGACCTTTAATTAAATGGACCTTTGATATATATTTAAATAAAGGGGTAAAAATTTATTGATAAAAATTTTGGATTACATAGTACAACTGAGCTTCCAACCAAGACTCAAATAAACAACCAAACAGGCTAAAACCACTAGACTAGAATGACACCCGGAAAAGACAACAAGAATAAACCACATTAAGTTTGTACATCCTTGTGGATCAACTCCCACAGGCATTGAGAGTCCCCATATGGGAGACTCTCCCAATTATCGATACTCCAAGGATCCAACAGCTTAGAAGCCCTTTTGGCCAAGTAATCAACAACCACATTCCATTCCCTTGGAATGTGCACAAAGGATATAAATTCAAACTCTTCACTCATTCTAAGAATCTAAATGGCTACAGAGGCCAACTGTCAATTAACTTCCTCCACCCTTTTACTGTTTAAAATATTAACCACAATTTGAGAGTCAGACTCATAGATAATACTATGCCAACCAAGAGAAAACCCCCTCCGCAAGGCCTCAAGAATTGCAAGAGCTTCCATAAAATTGTTGGAGTGAACACCTTTATAAATGGAAAATAAAAAACTGACACCACCAATAGAATCTCTCCCAACACCGCCAATGCCAGCATGTCCAGGATTACCCCTGGACGATCCATCAGTATTAATTTTTAAAACTCCTCTAGGGGGTGGCCTCCACCTACCATCTCTCCTAACCTTCTTGTTGAGCTGAGGAACCCTACTAGGGCTAGAAGAGTTCACACCATCCCCAAAGAGACCAAGGGCTTGTTGTACCTTCTCCTCCCTAGAATCTAAAAGAGGGTCCACATCACATTTGCTATGGATGGTTTCCTGAACCATATACAGGATCCTTTGCCAGATCTATTGAACATCTAAATAACTGCCCTAAAATATGCGTCGGTTTCGTTCGAGCCAAATTTTCTAGATGATGCAAGAAGGGCCCAAATTCCAAGCCACCCAAAGGAAGGGGGCCTTGGCCGGAGGTCTGCCCAGACTACTCCAAAACTCCACCAGGGACAACACATGAAAATATGGATGGTTCCAGGTGCTCCACCAATGGTGCCAAATGTCTCTAGAAAAGGAGCATTGGAAAAATAAATGAGAAGAGTCATCCTCATTCTTACTGCAAAGGACACAAAAAGAGGGACCCTAAAATCCCCTCTTCCTCACATTATCCCAAGTGAGGCATTTATTATGAGCTACCAACCAGAGAAAGAAGTTACATTTTGGCTAGGAAAATTTGTTCCACACCTTTTTCCACCAAGTGACAGGAAGACTCCCATACTTTTGCTTATCAAGAACCTGATAACCATAGGCTACCGAGTAGGTTCCCTTAGGATCAGGGTTCCAAGCTAGAATATCTTTACCCCTCAATGAAGAACAAGTCCTCCCCATAAGAATAAGAGAAAGCACCTCTCTGTCCTTGGCCAGTCCCCCTTGGGGCCATTCTTGTGGATCTTTCCACCTGTACATCTCCATATTTCCAAAAGACTAGATTTTTTTAAAGTCCTCCACACGAGACCAGCTTGCTTCCAAGAAAAAAATGCTTAGGGAACGTAACCTAGGATATTGATTCAAGATAGGAGGGTGGCCATCCCAAGAATCCTCCCAAAAAAGAGCATTTGATCCCTGATTGCAAATCCATAACAAACCCTGCTTGATTAAATTAGCTCCTCTTTTTAGAGTGTCCCAGATAACTGAACCTTTCCCAACCAAGCTGAGTCTAGGGATTTCAGCCTCAGAAATACCTCTCAAGTATTTACAAGATAATATTTTAGCCCAAATATGATCTTGAGAGGTACACCATCTCCAATAAAGTTTTGTAGCCAAAGCCTGCCCAAAAAGAGTTGTCTGTCGCAACCCAAGGCCTCCCTCTTGCACCGGCCTACATATAGAATCCCACCTAACAAAACTCCATTTAGATTGATCAAGTTTTCTAGACCATAAAAACTATCTTGACAAAGCATCCATGTCCTTGATGAAGTGAGAGGGAGCTATTTGTACAAAACATCTATAAATGGGTAAATCTTGAACAACAGATTTTAAAAGCAACACTCTACCTATAGTGGATAGCCATCTGAAAGTCTAGTGATTCACCTTCCTTCTAAAATTATCAAGCATAGACTGCCAAGAAGATCTAGGTAGAGGGTGAGATGAAATTGGAATACCAAGATAAATGAATGGGGGAGTCCCAACCTGGAATCTTAGAATGCGAGCAATCCTGGCTTGAATAAGAGGAGGGGTATTGAAGAAGAAAATAGAATACTTGTCCTCATTAATCAACTATCCAGAAGCACCAAGATATATGTCAAGATACTGTCTAATATTTCCAGCTTCCCTGATAGTGGTAACTCCCAACAAAGTAGTATCATCAACAAATTGAAGGTGGGAAAGAGGTGGCAAACTACTATCCCACTTCCACCCCTGAATGAGACCCTGCATGACTTGAGACTTGAGAAATCTTCCCAACCCTTCTACCATAATGATAAAAAAATAAGGAGATAAAGGATCTCCTTGCCTCAATCCCCTTGAGGCCTCAAATAGCTCTGATGGCTCATTATTAACAAGAACAGAGAATGAGGAAGAAGAAACACAACTCATCACCCATCTAATCCATTCCTCCTCAAATCCAAAAGTAGTAAGAACTTTCTGAAGAAAGGACCATCTGACCCGATCATAGGCTTTGGCCATGTCCAACTTAATGAACATAGTTTTCTCCTTAGAATTTTCCATCGAGTGAATAGATTCTGTAGCAATAACAACCCCATCCAAGATTTTTTGGCCAGCAACAAACCCTCCTTGCTCCTTAGAGATGATTTTTCTCAACCATATCTTCAGCCTCTCAACAATAATTTTTGTGATGATCTTATACACAATATTGCAGAGAGCAATAGGCCTAAACATATCCAGGGAATTTGCTCCTTCTTTTTTGGGTATAAGCACCACAAAGGTAGCATTTAGGGCCCTTAGCATCTGTTTGTTCTTTTGGGACTCATGGACCACCTCTAAAAGATCAAATTTGATTAAATACCAAAACTCTTGATAAAACTCAATTAGGAATCCATTTGGGCCTAGGGATTTTCCTTTTTTCATATTGAATATAACATTTTCCAACTCCTCAAGGGAAATTGGACCCATCAAGTGCTCATTCATATCTCTAGAAACAATCGCTGGAATATAGTTTAGAATAAGCTTTTCATTCTCATCATCTGATAGGGAGTCCTCCTTGAAGAGAGAGGAAAAATACCTCTTAGTCTCTTCTAAAATATCCTTGAAAGAAGAGAGAAGGGCACCCTGAGAATTCACAAGAGAGGTAATCAGGTTACCATTACGGTGAGCCTTAACTGAGTTATAAAAGAAGGTTGTGTTCCTATCCCCTTCCTGAAGCCAATCTACTCGAGCTTTTTGTTTCCAAAAAAATTCTTCCCTCAGTTCCCATTCAGCAAGGTCTTTCGTAGCCTCAAATTCCTCAACAAGAAGCTCCTTCGTGAATCCCTGATCTCTAATCTTCCTTGAAGCTTCTTCCATCCTCCTAAGAGCTGCCAGCTTAGCCAAGGAAAGGTTCCCAAAATTTAGTCTATTCCATCTCTTCAATTTATGTTTTACAAATTGTAGTCACTTCATAAAGGAATACATAGCGGTGCCATGAGGAGGTTTGCCAGTGGTCCACCAGCCTCGCATGAAATCATGAAGCTTAGGATCACGAAGTCACATAAGTTGAAACTTAAAGGAGGGATTATTTTTTAGCCCTAACTCCAAAGTAGAGAGTTTTATAGGCCAATGATCAGATCCCCTACCCTCCAGAATCACAGAACTAGCACCTCTGTTATTACCCATCCAATAACTGGATATCAAAAACCTATCCAATCTCTCTGAGATGGAAGCTTCCCCACACCTTCTATTGTGCCAAGTAAAGATCCCATTATATGGCTTGATGTCAACCAAGTTTAGGGCCTGGATATGAGCATTGAATACAGAATAAAAATGCTCGAGACGGTCCACCCCACCATGTTTCTCCTCTAGACAAGTGATAGAGTTGAAGTCTCCAACCAAAATCCATGGGTACAAGGGAACCAAACTTCTCACAAAGCAAATGTGCTTCCACAAATTCACTTTACCATTGTAATCAATAGGAGCATACACATTTGTAAGTAGGATGATTTCACCAGATTCATTATCATGCTCGACCATTGAAATAGACCATCTGCTAGAAATCCAAGTAAGAGGGGATATCTTAATCGGATCCCATAAACAAGCAACGCCACCAACATATCCACATGCACAAATACACTGGCATTTCCCCCTTATCCACAACTTGGGAGCAATATTGAACATACTATCAATAGCCAATTTAGTCTCCTGAATAAACACCACATCCGGAGAATGCACACGAACCAAATCATGAACAACTTTTTTCTGGGGATGCTATTCAACCCCCTTACATTCCATGAGAGGATAATCATTTTTTGGGGTTATAAAAATGGGAGTCCAATGTTCTCACCAAGCCTGACTCCACCAAAGTCTCCCCCATTAACTTAATTTTATCCTAGTCCTTCTTCCGACCCACATTCATATTCTTATCCGAAAACTTTTTTTAAATTATTTTTTGCTGCAATCCCAACACCGTAGGAGTTTTGCAGTCCAAGGATGACTACATCAGTGCCTGAGTAGGAGAGGGCATAACTAAATCTGTACCACTTTCCAAAATAATTTCCCTTATAGGGCTTGACCCAACCATGTCCCCTATACTCAGATCCAAAGCCCTTTGTTCTTCATTTAAACCCCCTAGATCTGATTCCTTAAGTTCCCCCTCAAGAAGAGACATCTGATTTGGCCTTGTTATATTTGCATTAGGTAGCGACATTTCAGGTATCTCCATGCACTGATCAAGATCATATAATATTTCAAAACCTTTGATGTATATGTGAAGCATATAGTAGGAATTTATTAAATTGACCTTTGATTTATATGTGAAACATATATTAGGATTTAATTAAATGGACCTTTGATTTATATGTGAAACATATATTAGAATTTAATTAAATGGACCTTTGATGTATATGTGAAACATATATTAGGATTTAATTAAATGGACCTTTGATTTATATGTGAAACATATATTAGGATTTAATTAAATGGACCTTTGATTTATATGTGAAACATATATTAGGATTTAATTAAATGGACCTTTGATTTATATGTGAAACATATATTAGGATTTAATTAAATGGACCTTTGATTTATATGTGAAACATATATTAAGATTTAATTAAATGGACCTTTGATTTATATGTGAAACATATATTAGGATTTAATTAAATGGACCTTTGATTTATATGTGAAACATATATTAGGATTTAATTAAATAGACCTTTGATTTATATGTGAAACATATATTAGGATTTAATTAAATGGACCTTTGATGTATATGTGAGACATATATTAGGACCTTTGATTTATATGTGAAACATATAGTAGGTTTTAATTAAATGGACCTTTGATTTATATGTGAAACATATAGTAGGTTTTAATTAAATGGACCTTTGATTTATATGAGACATATAATGGGTTTTATTTAAAGGAACCTTTGATTTATATGGGATATATAAATGTTAGGTTTTGATTGAAAAGGAACCTTTGATCTTAGGGAAATATATGGAAGGTTTATTTAAAGAGAACCCTTGGATTAATGTTGATTATATTAGGAGTTTTTAAATAGAATGAAATGTGGATTTATTCTTTAAGTTGAAGTTATGGGGATTTGGTTTAGGGAATGAAGGAATGATTATTCTAAAGGTTAAGGGTATGGGACTTTAATGCTTTAGGACATGAATGAAATGAAATTAAGTTAGACCTTAATCTAAGTGATAGCATGTTTGGATGAATCTCCAAGGGGATTTGGTGGAGGTGAAAATAAAAGTAAGGTTTCTTTTATGATGTCCATTATGCATTAGATGGTTAGAGACTTAATGGAATATTGTATAGTTGCAATTTGGCATAGTAGATGAATAGATGCATTTAAAGGTATGCCTATCCTGAACCATGAGTATCCTGATCCCCTACTACCCTCAAAGAACCAAAGGGAAGCAAGGAGAAGCAAGGAATCGAATGGAAACAAAGAATAGGTATGGCATCTTACATTGATTTACTTATGTTCCATAGATTAGAATTGTGGGGAGATATCCCCAATATAGTTAATGTGATACCTTTGAGTAGGAAAGGCTTATTATGCAAGTAATGTTGAGGTAATCGTTATTGGGTTATTGAAAGTAATTTTACTATATGTCTGTATTTGATTATGCCATGTATTAGATTCTATTTTAGAGTTAATCTTGCTTCATTTTCTCTATTATTGTTTGATTGTTTTATGATGTGGTAGCATAGATGTATTATCGTTGATTGCTTGATGATAGGGAATCTAGTGTAGAGTTCTAGGGTGAACTCAGAGGTAACCTAAGGGAATTGAGACCCCCTTAGGGTGAACATAGGAGGACCTAAGGGAATTGAGACCCCTTAGGGAGATAGAGGACTAAGTAGGAAGAGATTACATCTGAGTTAAGATAGCTCATCATGGAGATGAGATGGATAGCTTAACTCATGGTACTCATAGCATACCTACACATAAGGATTTGTGTATGGTATGGAGATGCGTGTACACCTTCGATGGATAGAGGGTGATAAGTCTAGCTCATCAAGGATGATGAAATAGATGGACTTATCCATAGTAACACATTATACGCCTACACAGATGGATTTGTGCTAGGGTAATTCATGAGATGTAACTTCCAGGGAAACTTAGGAGAATGAAACTTTAGGTTTTGCTAGTGGATTAGGGGTTCATGAAGGGTTCATGTACCTCTCTCCTTAGTGAAAAAAAACTTTTTCTATTTTTGTATTTTTCTGTTTGTGTATTTTTGGGTCATTACATTTGGTATCAGAGCTCTAGGTACGAGGGTATAGAGCTTCTATGTGTGCTAAAGGGAAATTAGATGCATCCAATGAAGGCTCGCTTATGGCATAGGCTAAAGCTGGGATGATCTAGGATACCCCAATTGCTAGAATCTAATGGGAATTAGCCCAAGGGAGCGTGGAGTGTCAGGATGCCTTAGTATGGGCTTTGGTATCGGTGATGCATCCCAACCCAGGGTATTGCCCTAGTTAGGTTGATGATGCATATAGCAAGAGAACTCTGTATTATGGCTTGATTAGAGATACAAATTAAGATGAAACTATAATCTAATCCCCTTGCTTGGATGGAATCAGGTTAAGATGCCACCTAAGACCAGAAGAGGGAGGCCTACACCTAGAAAAACTCAAAAAAGTGATGTTGGAGAAGAAAACTAGGATGAGGAACCAACCAACCCCAATAGGGAGGTAGAAGACCTCACCGCTATGGTCATTGCTATGCAGGATCAGATAAGATAGTTGCTCAAAATGGCTGCAAATCAAAATTCACAAGTTTGAGGCTCAGAGGTTGGCCTAGATAGTGGACTAACTACAGAAAAAGTACAAGCCAGAGCCTTAGCAAAAAATGAAATAACTAGGGACATGAAAAACATCAGTATCTCAAATTTTTATGGAGAAGGTGATGGGGATGCAGTGGAAGCATGGCTGAGAGAGGTAGAGGTTCATTTTATAGTAAAAGGTTACTCATCTAGAACCCGGACACTATGGGCTATGATTAACCTAGAAGGAGCTACTATGGAGTGGTGGGAAACCCACTATGAGGAAACCAATATTGAACCCATTGATACTCCATGGGAAGAATTTATAAACATCTTCAAAAAGAGATTTCTAATAGAGCATTTCTATGCCCTAAAATTTGAAGAATTTGCTAGTCTTAGACAAGGAACCAACATAGTAGAAGTGTACTATAAGAAGTTGGTAAGACTATTCAAATATGTACCTATTTATAATGAGAAAATGTGAGTTCATAAGTTCATCCTTGGATTGGAATCTAGGTTAAGGCATGATGTGGAGATGCAGGAGCCCAAATCACTACAAAAGGCATATGACTTAGCAAAGAAAGTGGAGTCACACTTATGTTATAAGTATGCCGCTCTACCCGAGCAAGCATGACAAGAACTAAAGAAGAGGAATAGTAATGGGTTTGTAAAATGGGAGGCTGAGCAAGAGTGAAAAGCCAAGAATCCCAAAAATATTGAGAAGAAACCCTATGGGAATCAGAATAAGTTCAAGAAGAACTTTTGTAAGAAGGATAACAAGCCCAATGATATGAAACCTCAGCCACAGAAGTCGCATACTTCAACTCCAGTAGTTAAGAATGGGAATGAGAAGCCTGAGAAATAGCAAGGACCCAAGGAAGGGTGCTACAATTATCGAGGACCTCATTACTATAATCAGTGTCCATATCGAGTAGGGACTAGCTCAGCTAGTGCAAAAGGGAAGGAACTAGAACATCGGATCTATGCCATAATCGAGAAGCAGAAGCTAGAGGGACAAGCCACCCCATTACTTGTGAAAGGTAAGGTTTTCAATAAGCAAGTAAACATTTTAATAGATAGTGGAGCCACTGATAGTTTTATTTCATCTAGTCTAGCAAGGATTGTGTCGAAAAGGCCTGGGTATTTGGCTCAAGGGTGGAAGGTAGAGTATGGTTATGGGTAAACCTACTCGGTAAACCAGTGTTACCCTATGGCAGAAGTTACTTTATCTGAAGGGACTACAAAATGTTGTTTATATGTAGCTCCCCTACATGCCTTTGATGTGATTCTTGGGATGGATTGGCTATAGGCTCATAAAGCCTTAGTCAATTTACAAGACCATTGGATTGAGTATTCAGAGAAAGGTGGAGAAAGACTAAGAGTTCATAGTGATCAAGGGGATTTTGAACCTCAAATGTTGTCCGCTATGCAAGTGAAAAAGGCCCTAAAGAGAGGAGGGATAGTGTATGTGGTAAAACTCAATGAGGTGGGGGACCAAGAGAAAGGAGAAATACTAGGACAACATCCAATCCTACAAGATTTTTAGGATGTATTTCCAGAGGACCTACCTAGATTACCTCCTGTACGGGAATTCGATTTTACAATTGAACTTATGATGGGAACTGAACCTATTCATAGATCCTCGTATAGAATGAATCCTACTAAAATGCATGAACTGAAGGTTCAATTGCAAGGGTTATTGGAGAAGGGTTTGATAAAACCAAGTGTGTCACCATGGGGTGCACCGATTCTATTCATGAAAAAGAAGGATGGTTCACTAAGACTATGTATTGATTACAGAATGCTAAATAAGGCTACAATCAAGAATCGATATCCTTTACCTAGGATCAAAGATTTATTCAATCAACTGAAGGATGCCAAGGTGTTTACCAAAATTGATCTGAGGTCAGGGTATCACCAGTTGAGAATTCATGAGGAAGATACTCACAAAATGATATTTAAGACTAGGTATGGGCATTATGAGTTTACGGTTCTACCCTTTGGGCTGACTAATGCCCCAGCCGATTTCATGAACCTAATGAACAACGTGTTCTAGAGATATTTGGACCAATTTGTTTTGGTATTCCTGGATGATATCCTTATATACTCTCGAGATAAAGAAGAGCATGATAAGCATCTTAGGATCATGTTGGAATTGTTGAGAAAGAATCAACTTTATGGAAATCTGGCTAAGAGTGAATTCTATGTTCCAGAGGTAAGATACCTCAGACACGTTATATCAGCAAAAGGGATTGTTGTGGATCTAGAAAAGATAGAGGCTATTCTGAATTGGCCACCCCGACTAATGTCACTGAAGTGCGAAGTTTCATGGGGTTAACGGGCTATTATAGACATTATATAAAGGACTATTCCAAGATTGTTGGACCCATAACGAACCTTCAGAAGAAAGGGAAATAATTCAAGTGGTCAGAGAAGTGTGAAGCTACCTTTGAGCTATTAAAGCATAAGCTTACTACTGCACCGGTACTAAAGGTTCTCGATCCTCAAGGGGACTTTTTAGTGTGCACAGATGCATCAATAGATGGGTTGGGTGGGGTACTCTCACAAGAGGATTTAGTAGTGGCATATACTTCAAGGAAGCTTAAAAAGCATGAAGTTAATTATGCTACGCATGATTTGGAGCTGGCTGTAGTGGTGCACGCTCTAAAGGTTTGGTGCCACTACTTGGTGGGAAGGCCCTTTGAATTGAAAATAGACCATCAGAGTCTACGGTATATATTCACCCAACCAATACTTAATGCAAGGTAGAGAAGATGGGTAGAATTCCTCATTGAGTATGATTTTGAGATTGAGTACATAAAAGGAAAGGAGAACAAAGTGGATGATGCTTTAAGTAGAAGGAGATATATAGCAACCATCACTAGAGCTCACATGGATCTGATGGATCAAGTGAGATAGAGGTAATCTCAGGATGAGTATTACCAGGGGATTCGAGTCAATATGGATAGAGATCCTGAGGGAAATAAGGAGTTTAGTGTGAAATATGACTTTATGTGCTATAAGGGAAGGGTCATTATACCAAAGATAGGTGATTTGAGGAACTTGATAATGCAAGAAGCTCATAGATCTCCTTATTATGCTCATCTGGGAGGGACCAAAATGTGAGAAAACATGAAAAGAGCCTTCTTTTGGGTAGGAATGAAGAAGGATATCATAGATTTTGTTGCTCGATGCCTCGAATGTCAGAAGGTTAAGGTAGAATGCTAACATCCCATAGGAAAACTTCATCTGCATGAGGTACCTATGCAAAAATGGTAGGTCATATCCATGGATTTTATTGTGGGATTACCCAAGACTCGGTACCAACATGATGCCATATTTGTAGTGGTCGACAAGTTGACTAAGGTTGCCCACTTCATACCAGGAAATACCAAGGATGATGCTCAGGTAGTAGCTAGAAGATTCATCAAAGAGGTATTCTGATTGCATGGGTTTCTAGAGGTAATCATCTCAGATAGAGACTCCAAATTCACTTTTGAATTTTGGAAATCCCTTCATAGTGCAATTGGTACGAAATTGAATATGAGTTCAACATACCATCCCAAAACTGATGGACAAATAGAGTGGGTAAACCAAGTTTTAGAAGACATGCTCCGCATGTACTGCATGGATCATAAATCTTAGTGGGAAGACTGTCTACCTTTGGTAGAATTTGCCTACAATAATGGATATCACTCCTCGCTAGGAATGGTGCCTTTCGATGCCTTGTATGGATGAAAGTGCAGAACACCATTGTCATGGGACAACCTAGAGGATCGAGTTGTGATTGGGCCAGAAATGGTCAGGATAATGGAAGAGCAGCTAAAGGAAATTAGGCAAAGGCTTAAGGAAGCTACGGATAGGCAGAAGAGTTATGCAGATCTAAAAAGGACTCCTAGAGAGTATTCTATTGGAGATAAGGTGTTCTTAAGGGTTAAGCCAAAGAAAAGTGCTATCAAATCCATGAAGTTGGATCCACATTTTGTGGGGCCCTTCGAGATCATAGAAAATATCAATCTGGTTGCATACCGACTTGCATTACCACATAATATATCCAAAATCCATGACACCTTCCACATATCCTTGCTTAGGAAATATGTTGCTGACCCTAAACATGTGTGGGATGTTTCTAAATTGTAGATGGCAAATCTAGAGGCCATTGAAGTACTACTGATGAAGATTCTTGAGTTTCAATCCAAATCTCTATGAAATCAGACTCTCAATCAATGTAAGGTCTAGTGGGACCAGTTCTCTGAGAAGAATGCCACTTGGGAGAAAGTGGAGGTTATGCGAAAATATTTTCCCTTTTTGTTTGAAACTATATGATGTAATAATTTTATTTTCTACTGAACAGCAAAAGGAAAACTAGAAACATCGAGGATGATGTTTAATCCTAGTGGGGGAGGATGTCATGACCCTCCCTAGCTGACTTTAAGGCATAAGAAAACAATGTATTAACCGAAGATGTGGTGATACTTAGTTTGAACAATTGAACCAACTATGTGATGTTTAGTTGATTTATGAGGGCATGTTATTGCTAACATATTTCCAAGTGTGCAGGATCAGGTACACTCGTAGGTGGAACAGGTAGAGTTACCCACCAGAGACGAGGGTACCAAAGATCAGGGGAAATGATGATTAAGGTACTCGAAGGTAACATGGATAGATACCTTCATATAGGCATGCATTGATGGAAGGGATAATCATCAATAGTCGATCACCTGGAGCTTTAGTTGATAGCCTAGTAGCTATCATAAAATCTCTAGCTAAGATGGGTGATTGAATTGATGGAAAGACTCCCTCTTTGGTTAATTGTATAAATGTGTTTGCTTTCTACTGCATCATAACTTGAGTAGTTTGATGATTTAGCTCCTATATAAGAACCACTACAAGATGATTATATATGCATAAGATTAATTGTCATATTAAAAAATGAAAACAAAGCATCCTCCTTGTAAAAGAGAACAAATTAAGTTATATGCTGAATTTAGATGCTTTTAAATTAATTAATGGAGTTTAGGAAAATAATGATTGGCTCATTAGAGCTCATTTGTAAACTTCATTTGCAATTAATTAAGGAGTTTTCATTTTAATTAATTAAAAATAGATATTTTAATTAATAGTGGTTATGATTCATTAGAGATTAATTAAAAGTGATTATTTTAATGATAAGAGAAAATTCATTAAAAAAGTTTTAATTAATTAAGAATAAATTGAAAGAGGATCTTTCATTTAAATAAAAGAATAATAGATATATTATAATATATTATAAATATATTTATTATTTTAAAATAATATGTCATGATCCCACATTCCTACATGGTGCAACCTAAGGAAAGGCCTACGATGCTTAAACTTGCCAAAGAAGGAAAATATGGGAGGAATGCACAAGGGATAGGGGATGAGCATTGAAGGAAAGGTGGTGGTGCAAGCTTCGAGAGGGTGATGGATGGACCACCAAGGTGAGGGGGCACGTAAGGAAGAGGTAGAATGAAAGGAGGGAAAAAATATAAGGGAAGAATAGAGGAAGTGAGGGGGAAGGTAGAGGAAAGGAAGCGCACCAGGAGCCGAAAGGGAGGCAGTAGACTTCATCGGACGTCTATCTCAGTGAAACCATAGGTTGGGTTATTCTAAGCTAAGCTTTGGTTTTAATTAAATATGTTTTTAGTGAAGCCATTCTTAAGTTTAGAACCATTGAAGTTGTACCCACATTTGGAACCACCATGAGTGGGAGAACTAGGTTGTTTTAGTGAAGCCATTCTTCCTTGGAAGCATTGTGCATTGTACCTTCATTTGGAACCACCTTGAGTGGGAGAACTGTGTGTTTTAGTGAAGCCATTCTTGCCTTGGAAGCATTGTGCATTGTACCTTCATTTGGAACCACCTTGAGTGGGAGAACTATGTGTTTTAGTGAAGCCATTCTTGCCTTGGAAGTTTTATGTGTTGTACCTTCATTTGGAACCACCTTGAGTGGGAGAACTATGTATTTTAGTGAAGCCATTCTTGCTTGGAAGCATTGTGCATTGTACCTACATTGGGAACTTCAATACTAGTGGGAGAGGTGTGTTATTGGTAAGGCCACTTTGCACTGCATTTGAGTTAGAAACCCCTGGCACCATGAGAGGGCACCATGTTTAACCAATGCTACAGAGAGCGACATCAAATGCTCTATTTGCCTTGGAACAACGTTCGACAAGTAAGCGTAGTGTTCGACAAAGGAAAACCCCTAGGTTTTAGGGAGTGCAAGTTGAGAAAACCAGTCAGCATTAGTAGAACATCCCTAGTTTTAGTGGATGTTGGGTTCACCATGGATGTTTGGTGTGCCTTGTATGGCGTTAAACGACTATAGATTTGCTACGTAAAAGAGCCATAGTTTACGAAAGGTTTTAGATCATGGTTTTAAATAAAAAGAAGGGCCTTTGATTTATATATATGACATATATTAGGACCTTTGATTTATATGTGAGATATATATTAAGATTTAATTAAATGGACCTTTGATTTATATGTGAAACATATATTAGGATTTAATTAAATGGACCTTTGATTTATATGTGAAACATATATTAGGATTTAATTAAATGGACCTTTGATTTATATGTGAAACATATATTAGGATTTAATTAAATGGACATTTGATTTATATGTGAAACATATATTAGGATTTAATTAAATGGACCTTTGATTTATATGTGAAACATATATTAGGATTTAATTAAATGGACCTTTGATTTATATGTGAAACATATATTATAATTGGCTCCAGTTCTGAAGGTACCTAGTTTCTTCTTGTTTTTTTTTTTGCTTCTCTTTGGTTCATTCAGTTTTTTTTAGTTCCCTAGCTCATTCTATTCTTTATTTTGTTTCCTTTGTTGATTCTTGCCTTAATAGTCTTATGGTCTAGATAGGTCTTTGTTTTGTTCTTTTTTTATTTCTTTTTTCCTTTTTGTTTTTTTGTTTAGTTTTTTTAAGGTGGGTGGGTTTTTTTATTTTGTTTTGTTTTTGTGTTCTTTGTGTTGTTTTTTGTTGTTCTTGTGTTTTTGTTGTTTTATTTTTTATTTTTTTATGTTTTTTGTTATTGTTCTTATGTTTTTTTCGTTCTTGTTCTTGGGTTTCTCTTTGTTTGTGTTATTTCGTGTTTTTATGGGTGATTGTTTTCTATATTTTTTGTTTTATTTTTAATTTTTAAGGTTTTGATTGTGTTTATTTTTCTTGTTTTTTTTTGGGTTATGTCTTTGTAGTGTTCTGTTGTTTTTGTCTTGTCTGTGTTTTGTTATGTGTTTCTTGTGTTTTTCTATGTGGTTTGTGTTGTGGTTTATTTTATCTTATTGTGCGTGTTTGGTTGTGCTTTTATTTTTGACTCACTCAAGGAGCATGTTTTTTATTTTATTTTATTATTTTTGTTGTTATTTGCTTATTTTTAATTGGTTTTGTGTGTTTGTTTGCTCCTTGAGTGTTTCAAAGGTGGTAGGCAAGGTCCGAGTCCTGGGCATTTTTGGCGTATTGGATACCCCTGCCTCCTTGGGTCTTACCCGAAAGTGGCATCCCTTTTGGGATGTTTTCCAGAAAAAAAAAAAAACATATATTATAATTTAATTAAAAGAACATTTGATTTATATGTGAAACATATATTAGGATTTAATTAAATGGACCTTTGATGTATATGTGAAACATATATTAGAATTTAATTAAATGGACCTTGGTTTATATGTGAAACATATATTAGGATTTAATTAAATGGACCTTTGATGTATATGTGAAACATATATTAGGATTTAATTAATGGACCTTTGATTTATATGTGAAACATATATTAGGATTTAATTAAATGGACCTTTGATTTATATGTGAAACATATATTAGGATTTAATTAAATGGACCTTTGATTTATATGTGATACATATATTAGGGTTTAATTAAATGGACCTTTGATGTATATGTGAGACATATATTAGGACCTTTGATTTATATGTGAAACATATAGTAGGACCTAAGAAAATTGAGACCCCCTTAGGGAGATAGAGGACTAAGTAGGAAGAGATTACATTTGAGTTAATATAGCTCGTCGAGGAGACGATATGGATAGTTTATCTCATGGTACTCGTAGCATACCTACACATAAGGATTTGTGTATGGTATGGAGATGCGTGTACACCTTCGATGGACATAGGGTGATAAGTATAGCTCATCAAGAATGATGAAATATATGGAATTATCCACAGTAACATATAATACACCTATAGAGATGGATTTGTGCTAGGGTAATTCATGAGATGTAACTTCCAGGGAAAATTAGGAGAATGAAACTTTAGGTTTTTTCTAGTGTATTAGGGTTTCATGAAGGGTTCATGTACCTCTCTCCTTAGTGGATTTTTTTCTTCTATTTTTGTATTTTTATGTTTGTGTGTTTTTGGGTCATTACATCCCCTTTTTTGTTCCTCTATGGAGGAATTACTTATACAAATGGATACATAATAAATATTTTCCCATAACACAAAAATGGGTTTATGGATTTTTCTTCAACTTCTGGTTTTTGATCCATCTAGCAATGGATGGAGAGCATACTCCATCAGTATCCAAAAAAATGAGGGAAAAACAATGAGGGGGAAAAAAGAGGGGAGGATTTCCATGAGAGAAATCCCCGCTCAAGGGTTGACACAGGCAGGATAGTGAACTTAATCTGATACGAAATGTTAGAAATAACAAAATATGAGATATATTACAAATGAAAGTGTTATAATATATAGGCATAAGCCTATATGCAAGACATGACAAGTGTCAAATAAATATGACAAGTGTCAAACTAAAAGTAGGCATAGTGCACATTAATTCTAGCAGATGAATCATTTCTCATAAATTTCTTCATAAGTGGATTGGAAGAAGAAATTAGAGTGGAGGTGATGATGTTCAATACTTGCACCATGTTGGAAGCCTACGGATTAGCCCTATTAATCGAAGATAAATTCAATGCTCAACATTGTCATGAGATGTCATCTATTGAACAATTGCCTGTCCTACATGCTACCCTAGAATATAACCTACCCTTGTCAGTTAAGTATCTCATCCCATAAGATATGGAGGCATGACAAGTGAAAGACCATTTCTATAATTGTGATGACCAATATGGGCCCAATAGTCAATGCACTACACAAACATTGTATTTGTTGAATGTAGTTGATCCTTGTCACTCCATAGAGGGAGAAGATGAGGTGGATGTGCAATTGTTGAATGTAGTTGATCCTTATCACTCCATAGATGGAGAAGATGAGGTTTATGTGCAAGAAGTGATCGAAGCACCTGATCACATAAATGTAGAAATTATCAAAACTTCCTTCAATGCTCTCGCAGTTTTTCCTCCTCCAAAAACTATGAAATTTCAAGGGTACTTCAAACATTAAAATATCATGGTGCTTCTTGAATCATGAAGTACTCATAATTTCATTTACCCACACATGATGAAATATTATAATTGGTATATTTGACCTTGCCATAGCTATAATATGGTGATTGGTACTAGGGAATAAATTACCTATCAAGAAAAGTTTCACAATATAGAGCTCACCATCAGGAACTACCACATGGAAAAGTGACATATATGGTTGTGAACATTCGAGATAATACTCTAGGATTTTACAACCTTATGGATGCAATTCACAGTTGGTGACCAAAAATACACTCTAAACGGACTCCACACATATTTCTCATGAATAGTGAGTTCTCACCACATGGAAATGCCTATTCTAAAATGAGGTGGAAAAGTGAATGCACATTTACTTTCAATTCAATATCCAATAAAACAATAAGAATATGTGGCAGAGTTACCATCACTATTGACACATCACTTCAAAGTATTTAAAGAACCCCAAGGATTACCCCCCATTATTGTCATGATTCTACAATTCATCCTGGCATTCCACCACTAACTATTCAACCTTCAAGATTACCATGCATACAAAAAAGTGATATTAAACTTGTGTAAATGCTACTTAGGAATCACTTCATCAATTTCAACAATAATTTCTTCCATATCAGCTTTGAGGATAAAGCGTTTTCCATGAATGGTGGCATGTTAGAGTTTTCTATCCTAACATTAATAATTAATATTATTAATCCATTAATTATTATATTATTAATTAATAGTGTGAATAGTCACATCTCTTCATCCATGTAGCTTTAGGGTAGGTATACTTGCTATATTTCGATATTCACACAAGGAGGTAAGAGAAGAATAAAGTTAATATTTAAGTATAATGAGGGAGCCCCCCTATAAGTGGCTTGCAATTCCAAGGGAGCCCATTTAAGTGGCCTGTGATTTCTCATTTATATAAATTTATATATTGCAATAAGATATCTTGGATCTTACAAAATTATTCTTCCAAGCTATTTTTATTTTCATTTGGCTTTTTTTACAAGGCCACCTTTTTCATTTTTTTTTTCCTTTGAAAATAAATACTCTTATAGAACACCAAATATTTTTGCACCTTGTCCCATTCCTTATTATCCATCCATATACAACAAACTTGTATTTTATTGGCTACTTTATCTTGGTAGGAACACATTTTACTGGAGTGATTATGTCCTTCACAACTCTCACAAGGATGTAGGTTCTAACACCAAGTTTCTACACATATTGTTCTTCCATACCTACTACAACAACAAATATTAAGATCTTTATCCCCTGTACTTTTCTCTCTTATTACAAATCTAGTCTCATTTCTTCATGTTTGACCTATATATCCAAGGCCTTTATTCTTTGGCCTTATATATGGTATTATGGAAATTTTCACACCTTACCCATATCTTCCCAATTATTTTCTAGTATATCCCATTATTCTAATTAACTTGGAACCAATTCCTTTGGTATACCTTTCAAAGAACCTAAAATATTTATCACCACTATGTTCTTCAACAATATGGTATTTGTCATAATCATCAATGATCTTATGAGGTTCATGTTCCTCTATTGTTTCTTTATCCTTTCTTTTCTCTTTCTTTATAACACAAATCATTGTACCATTATCTTCATTATCACTACTACTGGTGACCTAGGCTATCTGCTTCTTCTTCATGTTTATTTTCTTACTTGTTTCCCCCTTTTTCTCGACTTTTTTCACAACTTCTTTCAACGTTGAATTTTCTCCCTTCAACTTGGACTCATAACACTTGAAGAATTTCTTTTTTGTACTCAAGAACATTATAGGACTGCTATCCACTTCTTCTTATTTGTCTATTACTAGACTTAATGTGTACATATTTCCCTCCTTAAAAGTGCGGGTGTTCACCATACTATGATGTATTAATTTTCTATAAAACTACCATGATATTCCCATTAGTACATGAAAAAGCATCCATAGGTATAATATCACATAGTATTTCATCTTTGTAAGAACCAATTTCAATTTTTACCATACGTTGTTCATTCATCAAGACCTAATATACCTTTTGTAACCATGAGACTTTGTATAAATTTGAATGTTCAATGTTTTTCAACCCAAGATTTTCTACCATATTTGTAGATACTAAATTATTTATACTCCCATTTTCCAAAATTATTTTACAACATTTACCTCATAACTTACAAAGGTTCTTGAAAAAAATCCTTCTTTGGATATATTCATGCACCTCCATTGATGGTTTTAATAATACCCTCTTTTTCATAAGTGACTCTCCTTGTTGGTTCCTCCATTGCTTCGGTGAAGTAATGCTCTATTTATCTACTTTTATAATTTGGTTATGATCTTCCTTTCCATGCCTACTAGTATGATGTGCTTGAGGACACTCATATGCTCTATGTTGTTATTCCAAGCACCTATAACAATTACTAGTAAAACCAAATCCTCCTACTCTACCAAATCCACCTCATCCTCTTTATGATTCACTTTTTTCTTGCTCACTTTAGTTGAATTCACATTAAGAAGTACTAACCTCTTCTTCTTGTATATGGTACCCTCTACAACTATTTGATCATTCTTTTCCTCTCGATAAGTATCCTCTTCCTTTGGAATTATTTTATTGATTGTGAGTCAACATGTTTTTTGTCTTGAGAGCATATGATATGCCTCTTCAACTATCCTAATTTTAAGCATACCAATTTCATATTGTATGGATTATTTTAGTTCATTTATGTATCTTATCACATTCTCTTAATCATATTTAATATTATATGCTCTTATGGTCAATTTATAGAACTCTTTCATATATTCTTTCACTCCCAACTCCTTTTGCTTGAGGTTTTGGAGTCTTATAAAGAACCAAATTTGATAATAAATAGGTATAAATTATAATTACAACTTAGAAATAATGTTATATCATATTTGGATTCTATCCTTCCTTTTCATAGTATTTTTGTTTGGACATGATCCCACCAAATCGAAGCAAATTCCTTTAATCGTGTGCATGAAAATTTTACCTATTTTGAATGTTTCATAGATTCATAGTCAAATAACATTTTGATGTTAGTTATTCAATATATAAAATCTTCCATATATGTGTTCCACTAAAATTATGAGTATCCATCTATGATTTTATTACCGTTCTTGAGATTTTCCAAATCAATCATTATTTTGATAATTCTCCTTGCTTTTCACATTGAGCTTTCACATCACTAGTTTCTTCCTCTTTACTATCAATAATCTTCTCAATATGAAAACCTCCCCTTTGGGTATTCTCAATCAATATAACTTGGTGGTTATTCCTCTTAGTATTTTTTTTTATATCCATTGATCAAGGTCCTAGACCATGTGGTCATGTGGTCTTCCTATTTCTCTTTGTCCCATCTTCCTGCAACATGTATCACAACTTCCACTTTGATACCAAATGATGTAATCTAGAAAGAGGGGTTCAACTGAACAATAACCTTCCCTAGTAGAAAATTATTCATATTTCAATCATATAATAATGTAAAATTTAGTTTTATTCTAATTTACATGCACTAGATGACAACAGTTTAAAAAGTGTATATAAAATTTAACCCTCAATTGGAAAGTTTTCAAAAATATTTTCCTATATATGTTTCCTTCCATAATGGTTCTCATTTTTTTGTCTAGATGATGACAAGTAGATGATTAAAACCTAGGCAATGGTAAGTAAATTAAGACACACATATATCAGAAAGCATATGATGACAACCATAAATATTTAGTCTTGATTTCACTACTAGATGACTCCTTTATATAACAATATGTTTCAAATGGTTCCCTTATGATGACACCTTTAATTACCATGTATTACATAATGAAACTTCCCACATTGACACTTCCAATATGGGATGCACTATATGAAGATACTTCCAAGATAATAGTTCTTTTGAATTCATGAGAAAAAATCCTATGTTAATAATGCAACGAGATGATAGTCTTCCATTACATAAGATGGTTAGGTTCAAGATGAGGAATTATAAAGATGGCACTATTTATAATGGCTAATTGTAGTATGGTAGTTATGTTTATTTTACTTGATGGTTCCTTTTGGATGACATCTATGGAGTCATGTGATAACAATATTTTGACAATAATTACCATTTTTCTAGAAGGGATCTCTGGTTAATTCCTCTCTAATATATCCTTTACTTGGATTTTTTTAATATTTATCATCACCTATGAAATTACATACACTAATACATGTGATATACAATACAAAAATCAAATAGCACAATATATTCATATTCAAACACACATACAAAAAAATAAAACACAAGGTGAATATCAAAGGTATTGCATATACATTAAATAGCTATACATAAAATATATTACCTCCACCCCTCTCCTTCTATATGCCTCTACATTATTTTATTTTACTCTGCATATTACTCCCTCTTATTTTTCTTTGGCTTTCCATGCACATCGTTTTTCCTTGCTCTTCCTTATTTATATGCAAAATATGGAAATTATGTATAGTTTGATGTTACCCTACCTATATATGTTTGGATGCTCTTGCATCAATCATGCTTCATATTTTTGGTAGGTGGTGAAGAGGTTGATAAATTCATTATAATTATGGATGATGTAAATAAAATATGTTACCCATGATGAGTCACATGTTATAATATTAAAACTTACTACTATTTGAAGAGGAAAAGAACATATTTTTACAATAGTTTTTTACTTTATAAAGCCTTAAAAGACCATCTACACAATCCAAATTCCTTAAAGAGTCTTCAAATGGAATGTAGATAAATATGTTTATTAAGTTTCTACATATGTATTCATACATGACAAAGAATATTGGTACTGAATTATCATAAGGAGAGGGATATGTTTTTGACCTAAAAGATCATTTGAATTATGTATTCATAATCAAGCTATCTAAATTTTAATGTACATATTTTCTTACCCTTTTATAACAACAATACTAATTGTTAGATCATCCAATGCTACAAAGCTAGACCTACTCAAATGTAATTGTAATTGCTCTAGGAGAAAATAAAATTTTCTTCCATGGTCACAATGAAAAAAAAAATATTCTCCATAGTCACCATATGTAGCTTGATCATTTATTTTGACTAACTTATCAAGCCCTATATCTTTTACATACAAATTTACAAAAATCAAGGAGGTTGTTTAAAAATCCAATAGGTACAAGTGCAAGGGACTTTGCAAAATAAATCAAATTTTCAATAGTTATTTTCAAGGTCATTTTGTCCGAAGGATTTGCATACCCTCCTTGTATTACACATAATATTAACCATATCAATTATCCCATACTAGACATGATATACATTGTAAAAGTAAACACTTGTATTATGACAATTCACATATGTTGCTTCATAAAAAAATCCAATTAATTTTGTGGAAAAATGATGTCACATTTTAATAAAGTGAGTTTGTTATTTAAAGATATGTTTCATGATGTACATGTAGTTTTTTATTCAAAAAATAGCATGCATACAATTTTGTTTTTCTACAAATAAGCTTGTGATTAGCATTAGGAATATAGGGCCTTCTAAAAACCTATATTTTTAGACCTACAAACAACAATAAACTAAATTTGAAATCTTTTTGTCCTCAACTAGATTTTTCAAATATATTTTTATTTTTATAAAACATAATGGTAAGGTTATTTTTCACTTTGAGGATGACTTTATGATGATGTAGTTATTGCTTAAATTTGATTTAATTTGCTTTTTTTATAAATTTAGTGTCACATGCCTCTAAAAAATTTAAAACCTATATATATATATATAATTTTGTTAATAATTTAAAAAATATTTAGAATAAAAATTGAAGACATAAGATAATTTTATACGTCAATGACTATATATTAGAAAAATGTTTTCATACTTCACGGTAGCTTAAGGTAATTACACACACAATATTTTATTTTTTTATAAATTTTATAATAAATAAGACCCAAGTTTGAAACATGAGGATGATGGCTTCCATTGTACCCTCACTTTATGCTTTGGATATTAAAGTACCTTAAAAAAAAACATATATATGGCCGATGGAAGATTTGTACTATTGGGAGATCTGTGAGACTAGAAGTTTCTATGCCATTGGAATATCTACAAGGCTAGGAGTTTCTATATTGTTAGAATATTTTCAAGGCTAGGATATTTTCGAGACTAGGAGATCTATATCGTTAGGAGATCTATGAGGTTGGGAGTTTTTGGATTGTTGGAAAATCTACATTTCTAGAATATTTTTGTTGTTGGGAGATCACTAGGAGATCTACAATAAAATTACATGTACACTGCTAGAAGATCTACATTAGTGGGAGACCTATGAGGTAAGTAGATCTATACCACTAGGATATCTATGAGGCTAATGCATCTACAACATTGGGAGATTTGTATCATTGAGAGATATTTATGGCTAGGACATATGCATTGCTAGGAGATCCATATCATTGAGAGATATATGAGACACGTATATTTATGCCATTGAGAGATATACATAATTGGAATATCTATGAGGATATTACATCTACACTACTATGAGATCAATATCATTATGATATCTATAAGGGTTTACACTCAGTTTCACCAAGAGACATACATTATTGGGAGATCATTGAGTCATATTACATTAATTTTTATTGGAATTTATGTGGGCAAATGGGATGATAGGACTTAGTGGTTAGGGGCAGTGTGTAAGGTGTGTAGAGTGAGGTAAGCACTAATGGTGAGGAGGACATGGTAGGTGGGTCCTTGGGGATTTATGTAGATATTAATGTGTTTGACCCATATATTGGGAGGATCCAAAAGATCTATTGTTTTCTACTTCTTGTAAAAATGATTCAAACTATTCTTCGTATCATACATTATTAGGAGATGGCCCTATTCTTAAGATTCACTTTGATTTAGTTCTATAGGTGGAGGATGATGTTCCATATTTGTAGGTTCCTTAGCCTATTCTTCATCAAAAAACAATGGAATGAGCAAATTCATTGGTTATAAAGTTTATTTATGTATGGATAGATTTGGAATTTGTTAAAAAATGGGCCACTCAAAAATAGAGGCCAAAAGGGTATATAGAAGTGGTGGTTCTACACAAGGGCTTTCTACTCTTTAATTTTGAGGCCTCTAAAGACATGCATATTGTGGTTATGAAGGGACCATGGTTCTTTGGTTGGAAAGGTCTATTTTTAAGGAAATGGCCCCTAGACTTCCATCCATCCATATATCAATATGGAACCCCTTTGGGTGTGTCTTCTTAGGTTACTTATGGTATTTTGGGATGATGACATCCTTAAGGGTATTTGTAAATCAATGGATAGTTTGATTATGGTGGATCTAACCACCTAGGCAAGAACAAGGATAATTATTTCTAGGTTTTATGTTAACACTTATCTCTCTAAGCCTCTACCATCGTTTATTAAGCTAGTTTTATATTTGAGAGATTAGATTTAGGATATAAAATATGAAACCTGTATGTCTATTTATTCTAACTATAAATGCATTAAAAATTTAAGGCCTAGATATAGGAAAAGAAAAATAAGATTCCCACTCTAAAGCTATTAAGATTTTTCTAGAATTTGGTGGACATTCCAAAGGTACAAAGACAAATAAAAATAAATGTCTTGTATTAGGAGAGTTGTTACTTCTTGGTCATGAGACTAGGTTGGACACTATTCTAGATAAGGGAGTTGAGATCTTGGATCTTCAAGGGGATAAATTGCCTATTGCTCTGGTTCCTTTGTCCCCTCTTCAAGAGGCTTGTCCCCTCTTCTATAAGTTTCCCCTATTATGTTTAATGAGAAGTTTTTTACCCCTATTGATAATTAAAAAATGAAATTGTCATCAAGTCTCTTTGGAATATAGAAGAGGGATGGATTTTTACAAATGCATTGGAAGGGAAATCATAGGAGTTTTGGTCTTCCTTGAATGAAGATGAATTTTAACAAGTTCTAAATAGGAAAAATATAAAACTAAAGAAGAATATAGTTCAATAATAGTAGCTCCTTCTTCAATCAGAAGAGTTAAGCAAGAATGGAAATATTGGCTCTATGCGACTGATCAAAAACACCCAAAAATTATTGAATCTAGGTAGTGGTAGGGGGTTGGGGATACCAATATATTTTGAAGTGCTCTTAATTAAAATGACTCAATATGTAGCTAATTGCTCCTATCCTACATTACCTTTGATTAGAGGGAAGGCTCCACAATACTCGAGGTAATGAATATTGTATCCTGGAATATTTAGGGTTTGAATACCTTGACTAAACAAAAATACTAAATATTTTAGAAACAATTTTAATCTTGATATTCTTTTCCTACAATAAATTAATATGGGTGATGAGTATTTTGATACATTAAAGATATTTGTTTGGAAGGGGTGTGAAGGTGTGAGTATGGTTTCTTGTGGTTATTTTGGAGTATTGTGGATGCTTTGGAATATCGATTCTATGGAGGACAAGCTCATCCAATAGTCTTATCTAGAATTGAAGAATGAAATTTCTCTCCATTAAAATAAATCTGAAACAAAAATTCTTCTTTTAAGCCTTTTTGGGTGGTGGGTTGGTCTATGTTGTGTCATGGTATTATTTTTCTCTTTCAGTATCTTGGGTGGCTATTGGGTTTTTGTTTCTATTATATTATCCTTGGAGGTTATCTTGTCCTTAATTAGCATTCTCTTTTTTTACCTCCTATAATGTAAAAGTTTCTAGGACCTTTCAAAATCCTGCTTTTTCACCATTAATAAAACAAATTGTATATATATAATTTAATAAACTGTAACAATACTTCTTGTTAGATATATTTTAATTATATATATAATAGCATGTAAAATATTTTTTACTTTGATTTATTTAGGCTATTTATTGATGTAAATCCAGCTGCAAGAAGTCAAAATAAAATATCTCCTATTACATAAAAACTGTGATAAGTGAAAATAATATGTAAAAACCTCCATTTACATAAAAAATGCAATAAATGTAAATAATCATTAAAACCCTCCATTCACAGAAAAACTATAATACATGTAAATAAAGCAATAAAAAATTTCTTTTCTCATTCCTGGATTCACTTCCCCCTCTTACAATGCAATACCAATGGAATATATATCCCCAAAGAAATCCTAAAAGAAAACCCTAAATATTGAAACCCTAAAATAAACCCTAAAATAAAACCCTAAAGCTTAAAGCCCTAAAAATAAAAAATTACTATTTTCGGCAAATTGATTTTTCCACCAAAAACTGTCTTTTTAAGTAATTACTATTTTCGGCAAATTATTTTTTCATAAAAATTTAACTTTTTAGTAATTACCATTTTCGACAAATTATTTTTGTGTCAAAGAATACCATTTTGAGTAATAAAAAAATTATTTTAAAACTTCTTAAAAAAAAACCCTCTAAAGATAGGCTCCTGCATCATTTATATATAAACTAAAGAACACAAGCTTATAATGAGATGGGGGGTGAACAGTATAAGACCACTTTTTACTTTTCTTTCCCAATAAATATTATGCAATGTGTAGATAGCAATATCAATAGCAATAATCAAAGTAATGAACAAAACACCACATGCAATAGAGACACCAAAATTTACGTGGTTCACCCAATGTGGGCTACTCCACAAAGAAAAAATTTCACTAAATTTTTCTTAATAAATCTCTTGGGAATCCTTTCCCTATTACAATATTTATGGATCTCTATCCAAAGGAGACACCAATTCCCTAATCAAAGTTTATGGATCTCTATCCACAGGAGACACCAATATCTTAATTCTTCTATGGTTGGTTATCCTCTAGAAGACCCCTGCCTCCACTGCCCTTAGCAAATGGAACTCTATCCATAGAAGACACATGTCTTCCATGATATGGCTAGAGATATTTGTTCTCAACTTTATCACCTCAAAATATTTGTCTCAAACCTATACTAAACATAATCCTTTGGTCTAGCAAAAATATGTCATCAATATCTGTCTCTGGTCTGGCACCAACCTATCCTCAAATATGCACCAAACTCTGTCCTCAAATCTATACTAAATATAGTCTTTCAGTCTAGCACAAATATATCCTCAATATATGTCTTCAAGCCTTAAATCAAAGCTTGAATCAATCTCAAATAAACTCTACTGGATCTACCGAAAAACTTAGCTCAAGTTTTGAACAAATCAATCAATCAACTCTGCTCTCAAGTCTTCTTAAATACTTATCTCAAATTTGCCTTGTAATATTCCACAAAAGCTCACAAAAATTTGTTCTCAAGTCCTCTCTAGAAATTTTCCAATCTACTCAATAAGCTCTCACAAGAGCTCATCTAAATTTCATCTCAATCCGTATTGTAAGCTTCCACAAAAGCTTACCCAAATATGTCCACAATTGTTCTCAAAGACTTACCTCAAATCTGCTCAACAAGTCCCAACTAGAACTTGTCCAATATCATAGAAATATAAAGAGAATTGTTAGAGACTCAATATACTCTAAACTCATCACAATGATCAATTAATTTCAATCACTCCTTTAGAAAAATACAAAGAATTGTTAGAGACTCAATATGCTTCTCATTCACCTCAATGATCAATCACTTTCAATCACTCTTTCAAAAATATACAGAGAATTGTTAGAGAATCAATATGCTTCCCAATCACTTCAATGTTCAATCACATCCTCAAATCAATTCAGAATATAGAATAGTTTCTTTTTATAGAACTTGAAAAATCACTTCACACATCCACTTAACTAGGCTCAACCAACTCTACTCACAAATAACTCAATGAAACAATCCTTGCATACAATCCCTAGTCCAAGCATATGAACCTTCAATCAAAATGTTTCAAACACTGCTTATCAACGAATCTCACATAACAATGATACTCATGTTCTTTTCAAACCCTAGTTCAAGTTCTTCACACAACCAATGGCTTCAACAACAATGCTTATAAAAAAATATTTTAATAGCAACTCTTTATTCTAGAAAATATTGAAGCATTAACTCAATGCACTCAGTAGTAAGACCTACTTAAGTCCTTTTCACTCCAAACTTGTTTTCCATAAAACCAACCAATTAACTCAACTATGGAAGAAAATGCCCATACCTTTTTCTTGATGATGAAGGAACCTCAAAAATCTACCGCAACCACAAACACTTCTTTTCCAAGCTCAAAGAAGTTATAAGGTGATAAACTCTCTCAAATATACAATGTAAATATCAAAACTTACATACACCTTATTACTCCATATTAAAGAAATCATCCATCAACAATAATTGACCAAACACACCTTACTCTTCTCAATATTGCAATAATTGATTAAGTCACTTTACCAAATATATGCAATAAATCATTTTTAACTCCCTAACGTAAAAGCAATATTACCTAGTAAATTTCCATTTACCACTTAGGTAAATACCATAACTAATTGACCCCTTATATCTCCCTAGCCTTAGCAAAGAAAATAATAATTTTTATTTCTATAAAAAACCTTTATCTCTCCATAACCTTAGCAACTTAATCAAAAAATTAAATAAAAAATATAAAAATATTTTATATCTCCTGCTCCGTGTTCAACGGGATTTGATCTTGCACTCTGTCCCTTGCTAGTGCCTTGGTCGTGGCTTGTTAGCTATGTGAGCAAAGTGCTCATGTGCCCACTAAAAGCACAAAAGGTGCTTTAATATTTCATCGAATTCTTTAGAGCCCTTGGATCCCTTCTCCTCTTGCCACGTAGCATGTTCGATGCATTCCTTTCTCACTGAATGCATGAGCCTTTTGTTCACTTCTCCTTGGTACTTTCTCCATAAATCTTAGCATGATTTTTGACACGAAAATAATCAGAGGAAATTTGAATACCTAGTTTTGAACTTAGAAAAAGGTTTAAATACCTTTTGCCTTCCAAATATTTCACGTCGATGGTGTATTAAACTTGGATGTCGAAACCTTTATAATATGAATAATTAATTTATAAATTATTTAAATTCTATTTAGAATTTAAATTTTATAAATTAACTTTGTAAACTTTGGCTTTATAAAAATTAAAGCCTCCTTGGGGGTTAAATAAAAACGTTTTGTTTCTCATAATGATTTAATAAAAAATCATTTTGCCACCATGGTTTTAATAAAAATCCTTTATTTGTGCCTCACATAATATAAAAATTGTAGACACCAAAACAACACCAATCCGATTATGTGACTGCAAACACTGATCGCTTTGACAAACACAGCCCCCAGGGCAGCCCTCAGAGGTTAAACAGTGGTCTTAACCACTTTCATAGCAATTTTGTAAGGTCAAGAAGCAATTTGGCACACTTAGACACTTTGCCCAGGATTCGTCTCACCCAGGGACGAATTCAAAATAGAATCCGTCCCACCCCAGGACGAATTCTGAATCCGTCCCTAGGTGGGACGATTTCTACGCTTAACGGGAAAAAAGACAAATGGTGCCAAGTGGCAGCCCAGAACAGTCAGTTAATGACTCCTACCTTGCACGCATGTGTAGGTGGACGGAGGGGCCGTTAGAAGACTGTCACAAAAGGCATTTATCAAAGCTCAAGTCAATGGAGGACTCCCCTCCGTCATGGGAAGACAAGACTGCCACATGGCGCCTATGACCAACACATGGCATTTGTGCTTCCCTCCCAAAAGATACCCCATGGGTCTATAAAAGGTGGGATTTTTCTCACCCAAGATATACAGGTTGAAGGAGTTTTCAAGCAACGAAGTGCTGTCGAGTTGAAGACCCACTTGCATCCCTTTTGGTTCACCTTCCCACATCCACCAATCTCTTTTGCAAGGGAGGTTGTTGGGTGGCATTTGGAAGCTCGAACCTGACCCAAATCCAACACATGGACACCTAAACCAACCAATTTGCTGACCCCCCAATCCTAAGAGGTTTTGGGTCCATCCCTGGTGGATTGGCTCCAAAATCAAGTGCCAACGGTGGGAGGCCCACTTGGGCACCCCCGCACCTCCCAAGTCATATTTTAAGTTTTAGAGCATTTTAGATTACTTTTTCAGGTTGCATTTTGTGTTATTAGGTTTGATTAACCCATAGCTGCAATTTTGTAACTTTTGGTCATATTCTAGTATGTTTTGTGTCGCTTTGTTGTTTCATTGACTTGCAGGTGTCGAGGTCAAATTCCTGAGGGTAGAGGCCAAATTGGGAGAATTCGACCATCTGGGTCGTCCCAAAATGGCACCAATTACATAACCACCCTATTTGCAGGCATTTTGTAGGCCTCAAGATTCGACATTGGAGCAACAGCAGGTCGATTTCTTCAACACAGAAGAATTCGTCCCACCCAGGGACGAATTGCAGTCAGAATTCGTCCTGCCTAGGGACGAATTCCAGTTGAAGGTAGATTGGCCGGCTGTCTCAGTGGCAGTGGCCTTCTGGTAACTTTTCTTATCTTCTGTCAAGTTTTGAAGCCATTTGGACTCACTGTAATTACTGTTTCAGGAAAATGTTTACATGCATATTTCGTTAGTTTTAGAGAACAAACACTTTTCATTTGCGGCAGATGCTACTGACATCTTGGTTGTTTCTTTGTTCATAGGAGAAGCAACAGAGGTTAAGAAATCATCGACATCAGCGACGACATCATCTTGGCCCGCCCATTGCAATCATGGGCACGCGGAAGGAGGAAGACTAAGTCACACATTGTAACTAAGACAAATTTAATGCTCCTAGTCCCTAAAAATGGAGGAGACGTCTATGTAACCGAGGATAAGATATTTGAATAAAGAGGGCTGTGATTTCTTTACATCTTTTCTCTCCTTTCCAAATTATCTCTTTCCTTTGTTTTGGTGCATAAGGTTAAAGCGTTACATTTCGTCTTACATTGCATAATTAGTGTTTCCTTTGCCCGGAATCTCGTGCTTTCAAAAATTATATTATGACATCTTTTCAATCAACCTATCACATTATTCCTTTTGAACTTTTGACATCAACTATAGCTTATTCCTTGACATCAATGAAAACTTCATTCCTTGACAACAATGATATA
This sequence comes from Wollemia nobilis, assembly GCA_028583015.1. Classification (NCBI taxonomy): domain Eukaryota; kingdom Viridiplantae; phylum Streptophyta; class Pinopsida; order Araucariales; family Araucariaceae; genus Wollemia; species Wollemia nobilis. The sequence goes on from JAQPPZ010000269.1 coordinate 230,897, forward strand.
TTTGACTCAAAATGTCCAACAATATCCCCCTTTGTCATTGATGGTAACCCAAATTATTTTTTCAAAAAACATAACATTTTATTTTTGCTCCCCCTAGGACATTTCTCCCCCAGGCTCAATGCTCTCTTCAAATATCTCCTCTTTACTCAAATACCAAATATCTCCCCCTTACTCAAATCTCTCCTCCTTTGACATCAATGGCAAAGGGTCACCTTTGGGGCTCGGGGCTAAGAATAAGTTTCTTAGCTTAGTCCCTCCCGCACCTCCTCTTGAGGTGGTTAATTCTGGGGTGGGAGTATTTCTACTCCCAGGAAGCACTGGTCTTTACCTTTATCCTATTTTCTTATTATTTGATCCTTTTTATTCCTCTAACTATTCCTTTACATGTCCATATTCCTATACATATCCATTTTATTGTTCTTGTTTCTGTTCCTATTCTTGTTCATGTTCATATCCTTATTCCTGTTCTTGTTCCTGTTCATATTGATATCCCTTTTATTTTTCCTGTTCATAATTGATTCTAGAATGTTTGCTCTACACCACTTTGTTGTGTTTCCATATTTATTGCACTTATAACACTTAATTTTATTATTCCTTGGAGGTACATATGTATTAGAATTTCTCCTAGTGAGGCCATATCCTTTTATGTCATGAACCTTGCAATCCATTACCTTGTGACCAATATGATTCCATTAGTAGCAATACCCATGGAAAAGATTCATGTTTCTAAAATTTCCATTTTCTTGTCTTTCATGTGTCCTACACGGTGAAGCCATGTGTCCAAACCTATGACATGAGAAACACCTTCCATTGAAATTTTCTTATTGTTGTTCCATCTGTTTCTTCTTTGTGCATTATTCATGCCCTTGTTGAACTTTTTGTTGTCCAACTCATTCTGAAATGCCTCACTATCTCTTACACTATCTTCTTCTAAAGTTTCTTCTCTTCTAGAGCTTGATGTTGACTTCTCTTCTTGTTTATTTTAATCTTGTTCAAATCCAAGACCTGTCTTGCTTGATGTAGGCTTTTGTATCTTGATGAACTTATCTAAGTTCTTTGAGTTGTTTTTGAACCCTTGTAGCTTGAATTTGGAGTTTTTGACTTCCATATTTAATGAAGCTACCTCTTGTTCTAGACTTTCACATTCTAAGACCTTTCTTCTAACTTATCCTTGAAATTCTTTGTCATAGCCTTTGATTTATCTAGATTCTCTATAATCATTTTTCTCTCTTCATCACATTCTTGAAACTGAAACTCAAGTTTAGAGTTTTACTTTCTTACCTTATTTATTGTGTCAAGAGCATAAATAAGTTCTCCCTTGAAATCATATCCTTCTTTATCTAATTCTTCCTCTATTTTTTTACCTTTTTTCACATCTTCATTTTATTTTGACTTGTCTTCTATAGGATCACTTTCTTCTTTCTTTGGAGCTATTAGAATATTCTCTTCTAGTCCTTCAAGTGTATCTTAATATTCATCATCACTAAAACTGAAACCATTTCTTGTAAAACTATCTTCAAGATGTCCAAAGTTACCACATCTAAAACATTTGAGAATTATTGGTGATCTTTTCTTGACTTCTTTTTCTTCAATCATAAATAAGACTAAATATTTATCATTATCTGAAAAATTGTTATCACTATCACTTGAGTTCTTACTTGCCTTGTCTGCATAGTAGCTTCTCTTTTTCCTTTGAAATAACTTCTTTCATTGTATGCTTTGTCCATCCTTGCTTTTCTTTTGATACCTGTATCTTTATGATTCCCTATTTCTGTGATCCTATTTTTCTTCATCGTTGTTATTCTTAGATTCTTGACAATCAATTTCATAATGACCATACTTTCCACAATTGAAACATCTAATAGATTTTCCATCTCTATATCTTCTTGAATCCTTATTCCTTCTGCCATAGTTTCCTTCTTCATAACTGGATGACTCATTGCTTGATTATGACTTCTTATCCTTTGCCTTCTTGATTGTTTTCAAGGCTACTTCATTTTGAGGATTAGGTTCTTTTGTTTTCAACGCAAAAGTTGTAAGAATACCAAGCAACATATCTATTGTCAAATAATCAACATCCTTTGATACTTTTTATAGCAGAAACATTTTCACTAAATATTTTTGGAAGAGATCTTAAGACCTTATCACAAACATCTGATTCTTCAACCTTAAGTCCAAGTCCTTGCATAGCATTAACAACCTCATTGACTCAAAGTAGATAAGTACTAATGTTTTTATCATCCTTCATTCTTAACTCTTCAAATTGTCCTTTGAGATTTTGTATCTTTGCTTTCTTGAAACCTTTATCTTCTTCATATATACTTTGTAATTTATCCCACATTCCTTTTGCATCTTGACAATGCATAACTTTTATGGACTTTGTTCTATGCAAACCTCTAAAAAGTGCATTCATTGATTTTGAATTGTAATGTTGTATAAGCTTACCTTCCTTATTTATAGGTGGATTAACTAAGGGATCATATCCATTTTCAAATTATTTTCAACTCTCATTGCCAAGTGCCATCAGGTAAATATTTATTTTACTCCAATATATGTAGTCACTTCCATCAAATACTAGTGCTAAATTATCTGATGATCCATTATTAGAATCCATTGTGTCCTTGTTAGATTTTTCTTCAAGCTATTAAACTCTTTCGAAGGAACCTGCTCTAATACCAATTGAATAACACAAGCCTATACTAAGAGGGATGGTGAATAGTATAAGACCATTTTATACTTTTCTTTCCTAATCAATATTATGCAATGTATAGATAGCAATATCAATAGTAGTAATCAAAGCAATGCAGAAATCACCACACATAATGGAGACACCAAAATTTACGTGGTTCACCCAATGTGGGCTATTCCACGAAGAAAATATTTCTCTAAAATTTTCTCAATGAATCTCTTGGGAATCATTTCCCTATTATAATATTTATGGATCTCTATCCAAATGAGACACCAATCCCCTAATCAGATTTTGTGGATCTCTATCCACAGGAGATGCTAATCTCCTAATTTTTCTCTGGTTGGTGATCCTCTATAAGACCTTTGCCTCCACTGCCCTTAGAAAATGGAACTCTATCCATAAAAGATAACTATCTTCCTTGCTTTGGTTGGAGATCTATGTCCTCAACTCTGTCACCTCCAAAGATCTATCTCAAATATGTACTAAACATAGTCCTTTGGTCTAGAACAAATATGTCCTCAATCTCTATCTCTAATCTTGTGTTAGTACATATTTGAGGACATATTTTGGTACAAATTTTGATAAAAAAACCTTTATTTTTGCCTCAAATAATATAAAAATAATATTATGACATATTTTCAATCAACCTCTCACATTATTCCTCTTGAAATTTTGACATCAACTGTATCTTATTCCTTAAAATCAATGACAACTTCGTTCCTTGACATCAATGACAAATTTGACTCAAAATGTCCAACAATATCCCCCTTTGTCATTGATGGCAATCAAAATTCTTTTTGCCAAAAACATAACCTTTTTTTTGGTCTTTTTTGGTCTACTCCCCCTAGGTCATTGCTCACCCTGGCTTAATACTCTCTTCAAATATCTCCTCTTTACTCAAATTCTAAATCTCTCCCCCTTACTCAAATCTCTCCCCCTTTGACATCAATGGAAAAGGGTCACCTTTGGGGATTGGGGCTAAGAATAAGTCTCTTAGCTTAACCGCTCCCCCACCTCCTCTTGAGGAGGTTAATTCTGGGATGGGATTATTTCTACTCCAAGCAAGAATTAGTCTTTACCTTTATCCTCTTTTCTTCTTATTTGATCCTTCTGATTCATCTGACTATTTCTTTCCATGTCCATGTTCCTATCCATGTCCATTTTATTTTTCATGTTCCTATTACTGTTCTTGTTCATATTCATATCCTTGTCCTGGTTCTTGTTCCTGTTCATATCCATATCCCTTTTCCTGTTCCTATTCATATCCATATCCCTTTTCCTGTTCCTGTTCCAGATCCTATTCATACTTGATTTTGGAATGTCTGCTCTACACCACTTTGTTATGTGTCCATAATTATTGCACTTATAACACTTAATGTTATTATTCCTTGGAGGTGCAAATGTCTTAGGATTTCTCCTAGTGAGGCCATATCCTTTTCTGTCATGAACCCTGCAATCCATTGCCTTGTGACCAAACTGATTACATGAATAGCAATACCCATGGAAAAACTATCTGCTTTTTGAAATTTCTATTTTTCTATCTTTCATGTGTCCTTCACTGTGAAGCCATGTGTCCAAATGTATGACATGAGAAATATCTTCCTTTGAAATTTTCTTGTATTGACCTCATTGGTCTCTTAGTCTCTCTTCACCTATTATGATTGATGTTCCATCTATTTCTCCTTTGTGCATTGTTCCTATCCTTGTTGAACTTTCTATTGTCCAACTCATCCTCAAATGTCACTTTCTCTTACACTATCTTCTTCTGAAGTTTCTTCTCCTCCAAAGCTTGAGGTTGACTTCTCTTCTTGTTTCTTTTGATCCTATTCAAATCCAAGACCTGTCTTGCTTGATGTAGGATTTTGTATCTTGATGAACTTATCTAAGTTCTTTAAGCTATTTTTGAACCCTTGTAGCTTTACTTTGGAGTTTTTGACTTACATATTTAATGAAGCTACCTCTTGTTCTAGACTTTCACATTATAAGACCTTTGCTTCTAACTTATCCTTGAACTTCTTTGTATTATCCTTTGATTTGTCTAGATCCTCTATAAGTATTTTTCTCTCTTCATCACATTCTTGAAACTGAAACTCAAGTTTAGAGTTTTGCTTTCTTACCTTATTTACTATGTCAAGAGCATAAATAAGTTCTCCCTTGAGATCATATCCTTATTTATCTGATTCTTTCTTTATTTGTTTATATTTTTCCACATCTTCATTTTACTTTGACTCGTCTTCTATAGGATCACTTTCTTATTTCTTTAGATCCATTAGAATATTCTCTTTTGGTCCTTCAAGTTTATCTTCATATTCATCATCAATAAACCTAAAACCATTTCTTGTACAACTATTTTCAATATGTCCAAAGTTACCACATCTAAAATACTTGAGAATTATTGGTGACCGTTTCTTGACTTCTTTTTATTCAACCATAAATAGGACTTCATATTTATCATTATTTGAAAAATTGTATCACTATCACTTGAGTACTTATTTTCCTTTTCTGCATAGTATCTCCTCTTGAAAGCACGAGATTCCGGTCAAAAGAAACACCAAGTGCAATTGCATTCAAAATTAAGCACGCCTAAGTCCTAGAAATGTAAATTGCATGAAACGGAAAAGAGACATGTTGGAAGAGACGCAATCAGATAAAGAAAACACAGCCCTTTCATTAATTTCTTTCGATCTCTGTTACAATAATGCCTCCTCCCTTTTCAGGGGCTAGGAGCGCAAATAGGGTTTGATTACAATCGTTGAATGGTTCCTCCTTCCGCGTGCCCACGATTGCAATGGGCGGGCCAAGATGATGCCGCCGCCGATGTCGATGGGTTCTTCGCCTCTGCTTGCTTCTCCTGCGAACAAAGAAATGATCAAGACGTTAGTAGCACCTGTTGCAAATGAAAAGCATTCTCTCTCTAAAACTAACAAAATATGCATACGAATATTTGCCTGAAACCATGAAAACAGTGAATCCAAATTGCTTCAAAACCCGACAGAAGGTAAGAAAAGTTACCAGAAGGCCACTGCCACTGAGGCAGCTGGCCAATCCACCTTAAACTGGAATTCGTCCCTGGGCAGGACGAATTTTGACTGTAATTCGTCCCTGGGTGGGACGAATTCTTCTGAGTAGGAGAAATCGACCTGCTGCTGCTCCAATGTCGGATCCCGGGACCTGCAAAACTCCTGCAAACAGGGGGGTTAGGTAATTGGGGCCATTTTGGGACGACCCAGATGGTCGGATTTTCCCAATTTGGCCTCCACCCTCGGGAATTTGACCTTGACACCTGCAAGTTAGCGAAACGACAAAGCAATACAAAACACCCTAAACTCTGACCAAAAGCTACAAAATTGCAATTATAGACTAATCGGACCTAGTAACACAGAATGCAATCTAAAAAATAATCTAAAGTGCTCAAAAACTAAAATTAGGACTTGGGAGGTGCGGGGGTGCCCAAGTGGGCCTCCCACCGTTGGCCCTCGATTTTGGAGCCAATCCACCAAGGATGGGCCCAAAACCTTTTAGGATTGGGGGTCGGCGAATTGGTAGGTTCAGATGTCCATGCGTCGGATTTGAGTAAGGTTCGAGCTTCCAAAGGCCACCCAACAACCTCCCTTGCAAAAGAGATTGATGGATGTAGGAAGGTGAACAAAGGGGGATGCAAGTGAGTCTTCGATTCGGCAGCACTTCGTTGCTTGAACACTCCTTCAACCTGTATGTTTTGGGTGAGAAAAGTCCCACCTTTTATAGACCCAAGGGGTCTCTTTTGGGAGGGAAGCACAAAAGCCAAGTGTTGGCCATAGGCGCCATGTGGCAGTCTTGTCTTCCCATGAGGGAGGGGAGTCCTCCATTGACTTGAACTTTGATAAATGCTTCTTGTAACAGTCCTCTAACGGCCCCTCTGTCCACTTACACATGCGTGCAAGGTAGGAGCCCTTAACTGATCGTTCGGGCTGCCACTTGGCGCCATTTGTCTTTTTGTCCGTTAAGCTTAGAATTCGTCCCACCCAAGGACGGATTCAGAATTCGTCCTGGGGTGGGACGGATTCTATTTTGAATTCGTCCTTGGGTGAGACGAATACTGGGCAAAGTGTCCAAGTGTGCCAAATTGCTTCTTGACCTTACAAAATTGCTATGAAAGTGGTTAAGACCACTGTTTAACCTCTGAGGGCTGCCCTGGGGGCTGTGTTTGTCAAAGCGATCAGTGTTTGCGATCACATAATCGGATTGGTGCTGTTTTGGTGTCTACAGATGCCCCTTTTTGGGAAGCGCTACGGGTGACGCAGATGCTTGAGCAAAAATAGATAACCAAAGCACTAATGATTAGGGTTTCTTGGTAACCTAACCAACTTTTGATGCCCCAAGTATGGAAAGGGCATGCATTCTTGAATCCTTGCTTCTGACGAGCTAAGGAATTTGATTTCAAGTATTAACCTGTTTTGGTGAGGTGTGACTTGAACTTAGACATTGATCAGTCATGAACAAGTGAAGGGCGTTTTATCCTCAGGGGGAACCTTGTGTTCATGATTCACGAAATGCCAAGTGTTTGATTGATTTGATTGTTGCTTGTTTACCGCCCCAAGCAGGAGCGTGATTGTCTTTGTCAATGATTCTTTGAATGCATGTCGTTTTCCTTAATTGGGTGTGTGATTGTTGATTGGTGACTAAGTGTGACTACCCCCTCAAGCGACGAATCGATGAGGGAATGACCTTCGTGAGAGAAGCGACGAGTCGCTTGACCCAAGATGACTTGTGCAAGGTTTGCCTTTAGAGGGTTTACCGTTAAGCGTGTGCAATTTTTCCAACATATGGACCTATTTTTGGTGGGTGTTAACCCTTTTGGTGATGTCATAATGAGGTGAAATCGTCGAAAACCTATTTCCCGTGGAGCGGTCCGGCTATGATAGCCTTCTTGGGGAATTAGGAGAGCGATAATTTGGACCTCGACATCGATTTTCTTATTTGCTTTGCCCAGAGGTTAAGTGCAAGAGCACTTGTGTCCGCAATGTTTTTGTTTGTTTTTGTTGAATTTTGTACTATTTTTGTTGTTTTTGTGACACCATTTGGTGATTGAATTGTCGACAATCCGTCCTCCCGTGGAGCGGTCCGGCTATGGTAGCCTTCTTCGGGAGTAGGATAGTGACAATGCAAACCCCGACATCAATTTTGCTATGCCAAGAGGTTAAGTGCAAGAGCACTTGTGTCTGGCAATGTTTATTGCTTGTTTTGTGTTGTATTTTTTGTTGTTTTGATTTTTTTGTGACACCATTTTGGGATTAAATTGTCAAAAATCCGTCTTCCCGTGGAGCGGTCCGGCTATGGTAGCCTTCTTAGGGAGTAGGATAGTAACAATTTGTAGACCCCACATCAATTTTGCTATGCCAAGAGGTTAAGTGCAAGAGCACTTGTGTCAGCAATGTTTATTGTTTTTTTTTTTTGTTGTTTTGATTTTCTTGTTTTTGAGTGGGCTTTGACCCTTTTGTGACGTCATTTGGGGATGAAATTATCAAAATCCGTCTTCCCGTGGAGCGGTCCGGCTATGGTAGCCTTCTTAGGGAATAGGATAACAACAATGTAGACCCCGACATCAATTTTGCTATGCCAAGAGGTTAAGTGCAAGAGCACTTGTGTCTGGCAATGTTTATTGCTTTTTGTTTTTGTGTTGCATTTATTTGTTGTTTTTGTTGTTTTGATTTTCTTTGATCTTGTGCATGATGGTTGATGAATATGGATGTATGCATGTTGATTTATTTTGATGGATGCATATGCTATGATGAATGCAAATGGTTTTGATTTATATGTGATATGCAGATATGAAATGGATGAATGGGGTTTGTGATGTTTGGCTATGGCACCATAGACTGTTTAGAGCTCTGTTATTTTGTTTTTAGGTGATTGTTGTGATGTATGACTTTGTATGTATACATGGTTTTTCTATTTTTGTATTTTTTGATGGTATTTGTGAGGATGAAAAGTAGCGTAGTTGGTTTAGAAATGTAGCTAAGGTTTTCTGAGACTCGGACGGTTTTAGCTCACTAGCCATGACCGTACTTTATCTTACAAGACTTTTGACCAAGGTATGAATCGGACTTGTTTTTGACCAAGTTATTTCACATCCCCGTGTGTGCAATTGAGTTCATTTAGTGGTATTTGTTAGGATACCGCCGATGCCGATGGGCTTTCAACCGAACCTCGTACCGAGGATCACCTAATTAGCTCCACGAATTCCTTTGTTGTATGTACTAAGATTAATCTGCGTTGTAATCCAGGATGCCATAAGCTAGCTCATCCACATGCAAACATTGATCTCGTACGCAAGTTAATGTGACGGATATATCGTCATGCGGGAGGTTTACTACATAGGCTATCAACCGAATTGGTATTGAAGCTTGCCTTATGACCTACAGAATGCTGAGAGTTCCAGGGATTCAAGGTCAACTCCCTTCTTTTTTTCAATTGTATTGGGATACTTGCTCATTGTAGTGATGAGATCACTGTTTATTTTGATTTTTTTTCTTTCGAGCAAGGGATTGGGGATATGGAGTGACGAAAATCACTGTTGTTTGTGCCTTTTGATGTGTGCACTATAGTTTGTCAAATTTTGAGTTTTGACATTTTGCAAATTTTTGTGTTTTGCAACTATTGAGAACTTTAGGGATTCTTAGGGAATTGGGTAGGGAGGATGCTTGTCCTTTTGCCAACTCTCAGCATTCTAGGGGTCATTCGCACGGGGGGATGAGCAAGATAACCGTTTCGCTTGTGGTGACCTAGATTATTTTGCAGGTTTCGTCTTTCGTTCACACAATTTGGGGATTTTAGTGTTTTGATTTGTGTTGGGATGTTACGTAACAAGGTGTATTTCAAGTATGACTCTACCTTCGTAAAATCTGTTCGACTTGATACACTACATGGCTAAAGAGGAAAATGATGATTGAATCACTGAAACTCTTGGTACATTCCTAGACCACTGACTGTAGTGTGGTAAAAGTTATGCATGGTGTTTTTGTTGTTTTTGTAACATGAGACAATGTGGAACAAGATGGACTATTAGAGCAATTGCAGCCTATGGTGCCTTTGACCTGTATGACTACAAATATGCAATGTATGGATGCAATGCTTAATGCAACTATATATTTTTGTAATTTTGATGGATTGTTTTTGGTGAAGGTGAAGATGAGGTGCGAGAATATGAATTTTTTTTGATGAATTTGAGTATGCCTAGAATTGAGATGCAAATCTTTGTTGTTTTTGATGATTTTTTGTTTTTTTTTGAATTTCTTGATTTTTTTGACCAAGCGATTGCGATAATCCTTGGAGCTTTTTGGATTGACCAAGAGATTGCGATAATCCTTGGAGCTTTTTGGTTGACCAAGAGATTGCGATAATCCTTGGAGCTTTTTGGTTGACCAAGAGATTGCGATAATCCTTGGAGCTTTTTGGTTGACCAAGAGATTGCGATAATCCTTGGAGCTTTTTGATTGACCAAGAGATTGCGATAATCCTTGGAGCTTTTTGGATTGACCAAGAGATTGCGATAATCCTTGGAGCTTTTTGGGTGACCAAGAGATTGCGATAATCCTTGAGCTTTTTGGTTGACCAAGAGATTGCGATAATCCTTGGAGCTTTTTGGGTGACCAAGAGATTGCGATAATCCTTGGAGCTTTTTGGTTGACCAAGAGATTGCGATAATCCTTGGAGCTTTTTGGTTGACCAAGAGATTGCGATAATCCTTGGAGCTTTTTGGGTGACCAAGAGATTGCGATAATCCTTGGAGCTTTTTGGATTGACCAAGAGATTGCGATAATCCTTGGAGCTTTTTGGGTGACCAAGAGATTGCGATAATCCTTGGAGCTTTTTGGGTGACCAAGAGATTGCGATAATCCTTGGAGCTTTTTGGGTGACCAAGAGATTGCGATAATCCTTGGAGCTTTTTGGTTTGGATTATGGTTCTTCAGGGGATAGAGGTACCCCCAGCTTGATGGTCTTTGCACTCCGGATCTGGCTCTAGAGGTATGGGCATGAATGGATCGGCCCTATGCACGGAGATGAGGATAGGGTCCGCCCGTGGCACTGATGTTGCTATGATGTCTCTTGGTGGAAGTTGCTCTTTGTGTGCCCAAAGTTGTGGATGTAATGCTTGGTCCCACTGTGGTGGGTTAACATGCCACTCATGCCCTAGTATTATGTTTATCTGTTGACATGCTTCTTCAAATTTTATGGGATGTCGATGTTGTCGCATGTGATTGTTGTGGGCTATGTCTGTTTCATCCTCACCTTTGGACAATGTGTATAGCTCATCAGAATCTGTAGATTCTGAGACATGGAGGACTGCATCATCAGGTAGCCCTATGGTTAAAGGTTGATCCTCTTCGAAAGGAGCCTTATGTAAGTTGGGCCTTGGGAGCTCCAAAATCTTGGTCTCTACCAACTCTAAGTGCTCTAGTGCTTTGCATGTATCGGGAGATTTGAACTCCTCCTCTTTGGTTGGTTCTTGTTGAGGAACTTGGGGCTTATGGAGGGGTGGCCAGATGGCACCCCCATGCCTTGGTAGGGCAGTTCATCCCGCTCTTCTTCGCGCTCTGATTCCTTAGAGGCTTCTTGATGAATTTCTAAGGGTGGCTCATAAGCCTGGGTGGATGTCTGAGGAAGGCACCCATCATTGGTTATAGGAGCGGCCTCCCATTCATGTCTAGGAGGCGTCGGGGTGGTGCTTCAGGAATCGGGGGAGTAGCCTCCCGCTCCTGTCTAGGAGGTGTTGGGGGTAGCTTTTGATGAGGTCGCGATGACCTATCTTCCCCCATGGGTTGTGCCACTCAAAATATTTTGTCTTATGCATGTGAGGGGTTGGAGTCTTCTCTTGCATAGTGTGTTGGAACAGCTCATCCTTCTGGCACTGAAGGTGCTCTTCATTAATATGGTACGGTTCCTCTAACGGTAGTCGTTCGAGCTCAAGTTGCGTGAGTTGCTTGAGATGTGTGATATATTCGATAGATTCTACGATAGTTAGTCCCACCGCCTCATGTCTAGAAGGCCTAGACGCCTCTCTTAGATAAAAATCTTGGTCGTAGTGATCCAAGATCTCTATAGGACACATCCCTCTGTTAGGGGTAGCAGCATTCTCTCGGGGCTTTGGCCTCAGTGAGTGGTCCTGATAGATAGCAGGTGCGAAGGCATATTGCTCTCGCATTGTATATTGCTCTCGAGGAAGGTAGAGGTCTTCCTCGTGCTCTCTTTCATAAGTGAAAAAGGGATGGACGGAGCTATCTCGCCTTGCCCAAAGAGCCTTGTGCTCTGGATTTGTCTTTGTAGTTCTGGCAACTAGAGGGGGTGAAGGAGGGATAATGTAATCATGTGGTTCCTCCCATCGAACCCTATGTTGACTTAGCACTTCATCGCGCGATGACCGCTCATAGCGAGCATCTAAGGGAGCTCTCATTGCTTCATGTCTAGAAGGCCTAGATGCCTCTTCTAGATATCTATCTCGGTCGTAGTGATCCAAGATCTCTATAGGTGACCTCCCTCTATTGGGGGTAACAGCATTCCCTCGAGGCTTTGGCCTCAGTGAGTGTTCCTGATAGATAGCAGGTGCGGAGGCATATTGCTCTCGCACTGTATATTGCTCTCGAGGAAGGTAGAGGTCTTCCTCATGCTCTCTTTCATAAATGAAAAAGGAACGGGTGGAGTTGGCCCGCCCCGCCTGAGGAGCCTTGTGCTCTGGATTTGTCTTTGTAGTCCTGACAACTAGAGGGGGTGAAGGACGGGTAGTGTAATGATGTGGTTCCTCCCGTCGAACCCTATGTTGACCTAGCGCTTCATCGCGCGGTGACCGCTCATAGCGATCATCTAAGGGAGCTCTCCTATGACTGTACCCCTCATGGAAGGGTGTGTGATGAGTGCTATGTTGAACAGGAGTGCTCCTCGAAGAGGTGTTCCTGTAGTCTCTTTCCTTTAAGGTGTGGAGGGGACTGCCTTGTGTGTTAGGTCGCCAAGGTGGTATGACCAAATCCTTGGGATTGTAATGGAGGTGACTCGTGCTTCCTTGGATATTCCCCATAGCATCCGCCCGTGATTGGGCTTGGCTATGGGTGAGCACCATGACGATGTCTCTCTAAAAAGCCCTAAAATTGAAAATGAGTCAGATGGGGCCCAAAATTGGTGTGCGCATCCCTCTTATAGTAGATAAGACAAAAATGAAGTTTCAAGTCCTAGCTCTAAATACATTAGGAGATATTGACATCCGAACAGCTCAAAAAGTGCATAGAATTGCGTGCCCAATTTTAAAACCTAATTTCGGGGCACTAGATGATGGAATTTGGCCCCGAAAACTGACTTTTTTGGGCAAATAGAATTCTAGGGAATTATATTTGTTTAAAATTATCCCAACTAACTCCTTGTAAAATTTCAAGTCAATCGGAGCTACGGTTGAGAAGTTATGGCCCCGGCAAGATGCACTAAAATTTAGAGAAAAATACAAGATTTCCCATATTTTGTTGGATGGTCCTGCATCACTTATGGGCACATTTGGGGTGATTTTGGGTTGACCAAAGGGTTCATGGACACCTTTGGGGCATTTTGGAGTGACCAAGCGATTACGGGAATCCTTGGAGCTTTTTGGAGAAAATGACAAAATGCGTAGATTTTTTTATCTTTGTTTTTAATGATTTTTTTTTCTTACACTAAGCATAATTAAACACACACATTCACAAAACCGTGATTATCTCTTTTAAGGATTCTTGGTGTGCCCTAGACTGGTTTAGTGCATTTTGATGTTTTGTTTTGTTTTTGTAGGTTTTGTAGAACGTTTAAATGCATCATGTAGGCTCTTATAACTCCAAAAAGGTCGCCCCTTCAATATACCAACCAGGGCGATATACCAACCTCTCTATATACCCGCCCTTACGAGAGGGAGACTATAGGTACGTGAGAGCAGAAGGTACGTGGTACGTAGGCGGTACGGAAGGGGGATTGTCCTGTTAATGGCACCTACCATAGAAAACTTATCCTCGCGCGCATGGGAATCACCCCAGCTACGCTCGGTCTGTCTTCGTCAGGATTTACGCCTAACAACAGTTGACAATCGGGAAATGGATGCAAATCAAGCCAAGGTGGTGATTAAATCCACCAATGGTCTTGATCAAGGGCTGGGGTCTTACGACCAGCTCCTTGGTTTAAAGTTGTTTCGTGATGTGTGTGGGATTCGTTTTATCCAACAAAATGAAACTAGCATACATGACTTTTCCTAATGCAATGCAAGATTAAATGAAAACAATTAACAAAGAAACAGAAACAGAAACAAAAAATTTAACAGAGATCATAAAAATCCCTACCTCTTCTCTCGCTCGCTCTCGTTGTCTCTCGAATTTCTGCTCCGAAAATCCGCAGAGAGAATTCGTCCCTCCGGGAGACGAATTGCAGAACAGAATTCGTCCCACCCAGAGACGAATTTGAATTCGTCTCAGGGTCAGACGAATTGCAGAAAAGGATTCGTCCCTGTCAGAGACGAATAGCAGTCTGCAACAAAAAAAGATGTACCTGTCAAGCACAAACACAAAACTTTGATCAGTTTCTGTGATTTCAAAAACCAGGGAACAGAGTCCCACCGTGATCGCCACTGAAAGCACGAGATTCCGGTCAAAGGAAACACCAAGTGCAATTGCATTCAAAATTAAGCACGCCTAAGTCCTAGAAATGTAAATTGCATGAAACGAAAAGAGACATATTGGAAGAGACGCAATCAGATAAAGAAAAACAGCCCTTTCATTAATTTCTTTCGATCTCTGTTACAATAATGCCTCCTCCCTTTTCAGGGGCTAGGAGCGCAAATAGGGTTTGATTACAATCGTTGAATGATTCCTCCTTCCGCGTGCCCACGATTGCAATGGGCGGGCCAAGATGATGCCGCCGCTGATGTCGATGAGTTCTTCGCCTCTGTTGCTTCTCCTGCGAACAAAGAAATGATCAAGACGTTAGTAGCACCTGCTGCAAATGAAAAGCATTCTCTCTCTAAAACTAACAAAATATGCATACGAATATTTGCCTGAAACCATGAAAACAAGTGAATCCAAATTGCTTCAAAACCTGACAGAAGGTAAGAAAAGTTACCATAAGGCCACCGCCACCGAGGCAGCTGGCCAATCCACCTTAAACTGGAATTCATCCCTGGGCGAACGAATTCTGACTGTAATTCGTCCCAGGGTGGGACGAATTCTTCCGAGTAGGAGAAACCGACTCGTTGCTGCTCCAATGTCGGATCCCGGAACCTGCAAAACTCCTGCAAATAGGGGGGTTAGGTAATTGGGGCCATTTTGGGATGACCCAGATGGTCGGATTTTCCCAATTTGGCCTCCACCCTCGGGAATTTGACCTTGACACCTGCAAGTTAGCGAAACGAC
Source organism: Wollemia nobilis (assembly GCA_028583015.1). Lineage (NCBI taxonomy): Eukaryota > Viridiplantae > Streptophyta > Pinopsida > Araucariales > Araucariaceae > Wollemia > Wollemia nobilis. The sequence continues at coordinate 245,975 of JAQPPZ010000269.1, forward strand.
AAAGCAATACAAAACACCCTAAACTCTGACCAAAAGCTACAAAATTGCAATTATAGACTAATCAGACCTAGTAACACATAATGCAATCTAAAAAATAATCTAAAGTGCTCAAAAACTAAAATTAGGACTTGGGGGTGCGGGGGTGCCCAAGTGGGCCTCCCACCGTTGGCCCTCGATTTTGGAGCCAATCCACCAAGGATGGGCCCAAAACCTTTTAGGATTGGGGGTCGGCGAATTGGTAGGTTCAGATGTCCATGCGTCGGATTTGAGTAAGGTTCGAGCTTCCAAAGGCCACCCAACAACCTCCCTTGCAAAAGAGATTGATGGATGTAGGAAGGTGAACAAAGGGGGATGCAAGTGAGTCTTCGATTCGGCAGCACTTCGTTGCTTGAACACTCCTTCCACCTCGCATGTTTTGGGTGAGAAAAGTCCCACCTTTTATAGACCCAAGGGGTCTCTTTTGGGAGGGAAGCACAAAAGCCAAGTGTTGGCCATAGGCGCCATGTGGCAGTCTTGTCTTCCCATGAGGGAGGGGAGTCCTCCATTGACTTGAACTTTGATAAATGCTTCTTGTAACAGTCCTCTAACGGCCCCTCCGTCCACTTACACATGCGTGCAAGGTAGGAGCCCTTAACTGACTGTTCTGGGCTGCCACTTGGCACCATTTGCCCTTTTGCCCGTTAAGCTTAGAATTCGTCCCACCCAGGGACGGATTCAGAATTCGTCCCGGGGTGGGACGGATTCTATTTTGAATTCGTCCCCGGGTGAGACGAATACTCGGGCAAAGTGTCCAAGTGTGCCAAATTGCTTCTTGACCTTACAAAATTGCTATGAAAGTGGTTAAGACCACTGTTTAACCTCTGAGGGCTGCCCTGGGGGCTGTGTTTGTCAAAGCGATCAGTGTTTGCAGTCACATAATCGGATTGGTGCTGTTTTGGTGTCTACACCTCTTTTACCTTTGAAATAACTTCTTTCCTTGTCTACTTTGTCCATCCTTGCTTTTCTTTTGATACCTGTAGCTTTATGATTCCCTATTTCTGTGATCCTATTTTTCTTCATCATTGTTATTCTTAGCTTCTTGACAATCAGTTGCATAGTGACCATACTTTCCACAATTGAAACATTTAAAAGATTTTGCATCTCTAGATATTCTTGAATCCTTATTCCTTCTACCATAATTTGCTTCTTCATCATTGGATGACTCATTTCTTGATTATAACTTCTTACCCTTTGTCTTCTTGATTTTTTTGAAGATTGCTTCCTTCTGAGGATTAGGTTCTTTTTTTCTTAACTCAAAAGCTATAAGAATACCAAGAAACATATCTCTTTTCAAAGAATCACCATCCTTTGATTCTTCTATAACATAAATATTTTCACTAAATATTTTTGGAAGAGATCTTAAGACCTTATCACAAACATCTGATTCTTCAACCTTAAGTCCAAGTCCTTGCATAGCATTAACAACCTCATCAACTCAAGTAGATAAGTACTAATGTTTTCCTCATCCTTTATTCTTAACTCTTCAAATTGTCCTTTGATATTTTGTATCTTTGCTTTCTTGACACCTTTATCTCCTTCATATATACTTTGCAACTTATCCCACATTCCTTTTGCATCTTGACAATGCATAACTTTTATGGAATTTGTTCTATGCAAACCTCTCAAAATTGCATTCATTACTTTTGAATTGTAATTTTGTAGAAGCTTACCTTCCTTATCTGTAGGTGGATCAACTAAGGGGTCGTATCCATTTTCAACTGCTTCCCAAATCTCATTGCCAAGTGCCATAAGGTAAATCTTCATTCTCATACTCCAATATATATAATCACTTCCATAAAATACTAGTGTTGAATTATCTTATGATCCATTCTTAGAATCCATTGTGTTCTTGTTATATTTTTCTCTAAGTTGTTAAACTCTTTCAAAGGATACCTCTATGATACCAATTGAAAAACACAAGATTATACTGAGAGGGGGGTGAACGATATAAGACCACTTTTTACTTTTTTTTCCCAATCAATATTATGCAATGTATATATAGAAATATCAATAGCAATAATCAAAGAAATGCATAAATCACCACACACAATAGAGACACCAAAATTTATGTGGTTCACCCAATGTGGGCTACTCCACGAAGAAAATATTTTACTAAAAATTTCTCAATCAATCTCTTGGGAATCCTTTCCCTATTACAATGTTTATGGACCTCTATCCAAAGGAGACACAAATCCCCTAATCAAATTTCATGGATATCTATCCACATGAGACACCAATCTCCTAATTTTTCTCTAGTTGGTGATCCTCTAGAAGACCTCTACCTCCACTTACCCTTAGCAAATGGAACTCTATCCATAGAAGACACCTATCCTCCTTGTTATGGTTGGAGATCTCTATCCTTAACTCTATCACCTCCAAAGCTCTATCTCAAATATATACTAAACATAGTCCTTCGGTCTAGCACAAATCTATCCTCAATATCTATCTCTGGTATGGCACAAACCTATCCTCAAATTTGCACCAAAATCTATCCTTGAATCTGTACTAAACACAGTCCTTCGATCTAGCACAAATATTTCCTCAATATCTATCCTCAAGCCTTAACTCAAATCTTGAATCAATCTCAAATCAACTCTGCTGGATCTGCCCCAAACCTTAACTCAAGGTTTGAAAAAATCAATCAATCAAATCTGCTCTCAAGTCTTCTCAAAGACTTGTCTCAAATCTGCCTTGTAAGCTTCCACAAAAGCTCACACTAATCTATCCTCAAGTCCTCTCTAGAACTTGTCCAATTTTATCAATAAGTTCTCACAAGAACTTATCCAAATATGCTCTCAATTTGTATTGTAAGCTTCCACAAAAGCTTACCCAAATCTATCCACAAGTCTTCTCAAAGACTTACCTCAAATCTTCTCAACAAGTCCACACTAGAACTTGTCCAATCTCATAGAAACATAAAGAGAATTGTTAGAGACTCAATATGCTCTATACTCATCACAATGCTCAATCACTTTCAATTACTCTTTTAGAAACATACAAAGAATTTTTAGAGACTCAATATGCTTCTCATTTACCTCAATGCTCAATCACTTTCAATCACACTTTCAAAAACATATAGAAAATTGTTAGAGACTCAATATGCTTCACATTCACCTCAATGCTCAATCACTTCCTCAAATAAATTCAGAATATAGAATAGTTTATTTTATATAACTTGAACAATCACTTCACACATTCACTTGACTAGGCTCAACCAACTCTACTCAACCAATCACTCAATGAAATAATCCTTGCTCACAAGCCCTAGTCCAAGCATATGAATATTCACTCAAAATATTTCCAACAATGCTTATCAACAAATCTCACATAACAATGATACTCATGTTCTTTTCAAACCCTAGTTCAAGTTCTTCACACAACTAATGGCTTCAACAACAATACTTATAAAACAAGGTTTTAACAACTCTTTATTCCAAAAAACCTTGAAGCATTAACTCAACACACTCAATAAGGAGACCTACTTAAGTTCTTTTCACTCTAAACTTGTTTTCCATAAAACCAAGCAATCAACTCAACTATGGAAGAATGTGCCCATACCTTTTTCTTGATGATGAAGGAACCTCAAAAATATACCACAACCACAAACACTTCTTTTCCAAGCTCAATGAAGTTATAAGGTGATAAACTCTCTCAAAGATACAATGTAAATATAAAAACTTACATACACATTATTACTCCATATTAAAGAAATCATTCATCAACAATAATTGACCAAACACACCTTACTCTTCTTAATATTGCAATAATTGATTAGGTCACTTTACCAAATATATGTAGTAAATCAATTTTTAATTCCCTAAGGTAAAAAAAATATTACCCTAGAAAATTTCCATTTACCACTTAGGTAAATATCATAACCAATTTACCTCTTATATCTCCCTAGACATAGCAAAGCAAAGAATAAATTTTATTTCTATTAACAACCCTTATCTCTCCACAACCTTAGCAAATTAATAAAAAAATTAAAACAAAACAATAAAATCCTTTTATATCTTCCACTCTGCATTTTGCGAGATTTGATATTGCACTCTCTCCCTTGCTAGTGCCTTGGCTTTGACTTGCTATCCATGTGATCCAAGCACTCACATGCCCACTAAAAGTGCAGAAGGTGCTTTAATATTTTTTTGAATCCTTTAGAGATCTTGGCTCCCTTCTCCTCTTGCCATGTAGCATGTTCGATGCATTCCTTTCTCACTAAGTGCATGAGCCTTTTATTCACTGCTTCTTGGCACTTTCTCCAAGTATCTTAGCATAATTTTCGATACAAAAATAATCAGAGGAAATTCAAATACCTGGTTTTGAACTCAGGCAAAGGTTTAAATACTTTTTTCCTTCCAAATATTACACGTCGATGGTGTATTAAACTTGGACATCGGTGCCTTTCTAATGTGCATAATTAATTTATAAATCATTTAAATTCTATTTAGAATTTAAATTTTATAAATTAACTTTGTAGCCTTTGGCTTTAAAAAAATTAAAGCCTCCTTGGGGGTTAAATAAAAACTTTTTGTTGCTCATAATGATTAATTAAAAAAATATTTTTCCACCATGGTTTTAATAAAACCTTTATTTTTGCCTCACATAATATAAAAATAATATTATGGCATATTTTCAATCAACCTCTCGCATTATTATTTTTGACCTTTTGAAATCAACTGTAGCTTATTCCTTGACACCAATGACAACTTTGTTCCTTGACATGAATAACAATTTTGACTCAAAATGTCCAACATAAACATATACCTTTTTTGCACCTTATTTGTTAGAGAAAAATAAAATTTACTATAAATTATTCATCAAGTCTATTCTTATTTAAAAAGTATAAATGTAAGTTATATATCTAAAATTTAGGTTTCAAATGCTATGATTTATATTCTTATACTATTTTTATTCAAGAATATGAATTCGTCATTTCAATCAAAATGACTGAATATTAGGCTTAGTTTAGCCTACCCATGACCTATATTTTTTGCAAATGCAAACAACATTTCACTAAGTTTAAACATTTTTCAATTTTTATTAATTTTTAAAATATTTTTCTATTTATTATTTTAATAAAAAGTGGCAAAGATGATTTTCCTCATCTTGATGTCTATTTTCAATAATCTAATTATTATATTTTAAATATCTATTTTGGAAACCCACTAGCTTACACTTATCCATTAAGTATTTGTAAACCCATAACTATTATTAAAATATTCTAAGTCAAAATTATCACTAATAGTTTTTGATATATTTAGATAAAAAGATACATAGATATTACTAATAGAAAATAACTATATAACCATTATAACATATTATATGTCCTTGTATATTATGCCAAAATTGGTAGAAAAAAATCTAATCTATATTATGTAGTCATTTTTGTGGTCAAGATTAAATGATAAAAGAAAATTTTCTTTGGTGAAGTGGAAGGAGGCATGTGTTGATAAAACTAAAAGATGTCTTAGTTTAGGAGTTCTTACAGATGAAAACTTAGCTCTAAGGTGAAAATTGATTTGGATATTTTAGAAAGAGATTCAAACACAATGGGCAACATTCTTATAAGAATGTTGATCCTAATGATCCAAGCTTAATCTTTACTACATTCTCACTACTAGACGGTTTTGCACTATAAAATTATTTTAAAATTCAATTTATTTAGTGGTTAAATATTTAATATGTGTGGTGGAATTGGAGAAAACAAATTTATTTAGATGGATACTTGGTAAGATAAAAAAGTTTAAAACATTATGTACAAGGATCAGGAAGAAAAATAAAAATGGACAGAATATGTTTTTAGAAGAATACTAGACATTGATGCTAGAAGGAAGTTGAGAAAAATGATAATAATAATGACTATTTCAAATGGAGCCAAGGATAAATTTATTTAAGAGTTAAATATATTAGTATAATACACAATAAAAAGTATATATAATGGGAAACACCAACAAAATAGGAACACGACAAGAACATGGAAAGATATTTGGGATAACCCGAGCATTCAAAAAATTAAAATGTTAGTATGGTTAGTAGGTTATAGTAAACTCTTTTCATAAGATAACATAAAAAAAAGGGGTTTTCATGGCCCCTCACAATGTGTCTTATATAAAAAGGAGGAGAGCATAGACCATTTCTTGGGACACTATTCAATAGTCTGGGAACAATGGGAATGGATTTTAAATATGTTTGGTAAATGCATGGTGATGAATGGTAGAATTGAATAATTATCAAAGCAATGTCAAAATAATTTTAAAAATGAGGTGTTACATATAATCTATGATACATTGAAAGATACAATATTTTTAACTATATAGCTAGAAAGATATTAAAGAATATTTAAAATAAAGGAACAAAATTTATAGGTAATGAAAATAAATATTTGTTTAGCAATAAAGTAATCTAAACCAATCCTATCAACTCATGTAATCCCTAATATTGAAGCAAAGAGACTTGATAGACAGAATCAAGTCATCAAATGGAATTATGATGTTGGGTATAGGAGAAACAAAAGGAAGATAAAGAATATAAAGTGGAAACCACCGGGAGTGAAGTTGGTCAAAATGAATTTTTATGGATCATCTAAAGGAAATCGAGAATTAGTAGGAGGAAGAGAAATAAATAGAAATAATAGTGATGAGATATTGTCGCATAATGCTTTTAGTAGTGTATTTAAGACAAATAATGAAGCTAAAGCTTGGTAAAATTTGGAAGAGTAAAAAATATGCAAAAAAATGAAATAGAATAGAGTATGGATGGAAGATGAATCACTAATAGTAACAAATACATTTTTTAGGAAAGCAAAGGCTCCATGGAATATGCAAGATATTGTTATGTATATATTTATGGATTTTTAAGCCTTAATACTACCACAAATATCACAAGTTATGTGTAATAGGATGGAATATAATATAACCACAATATAATAAGGTCAATATAATGATAAGAGTAGAATAACATGATAAAATTAATATGTAAAACAAGGCTAATAATATATAAAATAATATTGAATTATGTGTACCAATATAAATGTAAATAGCCTTAATCAACATGTATAAATCATGTAATACAACTTACAATATTAATTGCTCAAAATGTATACAAGCTTTATTACTCCTCTTTCTCTTACAAGATATATGAATTGTAGTTGATGATGATTGTTATATCTCATCTATGGAGCATTGTCTCCATAATATAGTCATAGTAGTGTGACTCTTTGTATACTTGACTATCCCTATCCATATGCCAAGTCTCATGACTCTTGGCTTATCTGAATACCACATGCATACTTGATAAAAACGTGACACTATACCATATGCACATCTATACATAACTCTTGTACTTCTATAATTTGCACACCCTAATCTAAGACACTTGTACACAAGTTTACATTACATATTTGTTCTCATACATAAAATATACTTGTGCACATAGACTCAACTTACACGTGTGAACTAACTCACATGACACATGTGCATTTCCTATATATTACAACTTTACATGACACATGCATTTCATGCACATCACACTTACATAAAAGGGAAAATATAAATCACACACTAAACTATGACTCAACCCTGATCTATTATTTACAAATATACCATGAAGGTACCATGGCGTACATTAGCAGGTACCAAATAATATAATATACTTCAAAACCCCTTTGTATTACATTATTTTGTTATTAAAGACTTTAGTCTTCAATCATGATCTTCATCTTTGTCTTCATTCTTCAAGTGACCTTGCAATGCATTTGATCTTCTACTTGAGCTTCATTAGGTTCATCTTCTTGCTTAAATTTGTTTTTGGGTCCATATTCATTTTCTTTGGATTCAACTTCATGTTCTTCAGTATTTGTATCTTCAATATTACAAATTTATTGAACTATCTCATTATCATAAGATTGATGCACGAGATTATTTCCTTTGTATTAAAATTTTGAATCATTTGATTTTTTCTTTTCCAATATAGTAACTTCTAAATATTCACTTAGAACATTACAATATTTCTTGATCTATATGATTGAGGAATATTAATACTGCATGAAGAATGAAATATCCTTTCTAGAAATGATCCATCTATTTCTGCTTTCTTATTAAGATATTTGATAAACTCTTTTTTTTTTAAATTCTCATCTTTATGAAGCTTAAGTGAAATCAATGTCATATATATTATGCTACCTATATCTGGAGGTATCATGATATGATCCTTTCCATCATCAATTACTCCAATAAGTTGTGCATGTAAATAGTATTCAAATACCAAGGTGTTGTAGGTGAGTTGGAGAGAATATGAAAATCCTCAAAGGGAGGTCCCAGGGTCAAATCTTCACCCTACCAAAAAGTTGAATTGGGTACTCAAAATCCAATTAAATATGTTGGTGTGGGTAGGGCCGGGTGCGACTCTTGGGTGACTTTGATGCTATATAACCCCTGGTCGTGGTCTCTCAGACCAAGGCATTCCTATAAGGGGTTTTTAGCTTAAAAAATAGTATTCAAATGTTTCAAAATTTTCTTCTATGGCCTTACTATAGATTAATTTTGAAACTATATCTATCTTTCCTTCAAAAAATTAAAATTTTTAATCCCAAATTTTATGACATCTACTTTTTCCTTCATAGACTCCATATCCATAAAATTTGTATTTTTTGATTCCTTTGGAGTAGAAAACCTTATAAATCCTAGGTTTAAACAATTCAAATTCACTAAATTAAATCTTATGGAGTTGTAAACCTTATGTCCGTAATTTTAGAAACTAATATAAAATTTTGAATTTTTTTATTTTTCCTAGTATTTTGATGTTGAAATCCTTTTGTCTCCCAAATATATAAATTTGCAAAAAACTCAAAAATTTTTCAATTTTTAATTTTCTCAAAAATAAAACCAAATTAAATATTCTTCAAAAACTTAAAGACTTTAAAAATCAAATAAACTAGTTGTATTCCTTATCACTCCAAACTTATTAAAAAAACTTTCAAAGAATTCTCAATTCTTTATTACTCCTTACGTTATAAAATAAAAAAACTATCAAACCCTACTTTAAATAAAATTAATTCATTAACCTTATCACTCCAAATATAAATACTTTAAAAACTTAATTAAACCTTATTTCTCCTACTTTAGAATTTAAACTTCAAATTAATTAATAAACCCTAAAAATGATACTACCAATCTTATATTGTTTTTGCACACATATTGTTCTTTCTGCTTTACTTTGTGTGTCCTTCATGTTCACTTCAACCTTGGTTTGTCCTTATTTCAAGATTCTTAGATGTTTTTTATCATCTTACACATATAAGCATGTATGAGAAGAAAAACCATTTTACTTTCTTGAGATGTTATAATGCTTCTTTCTTTGGTGTGTTACTCAGGTAGGTTGAACATAACACCTCCTTGATCTTGACTATCTTAAACCTTTGGCTTCCACACTGATGTGAATGTGTCGACTTATCCAATTGGCACTTAGACTCTGGAACTTTTGTGTTAACACATAGGTATTATAATCACTTTGCTTTCCAACTTCCACTCAGCTTCAAAAATGGTGCTAGATTTCCAACTTAGCACTTATAATGCTTAAATTCTATCTTACTTAGCTTCCAGTGTAGCACTCAACTTTTGACATAGTGTTTGGCTTATTTATTAGCTTCTAATGTATCATTTGCTACCTTGCTACTTTGTCGATTCTAATTCAATGCTTTAGCTTCTATGAGCTCTCTACTTTAAACCTTTTTTCCTTTTAGCATGTTGGTTCACTTATTATGATGTCAATTTTTAGATTGATATTTCACAACTCTATTACTTTGTAGGTCTAGTCTCAATGTTATATAGTGTTTTATGCTTAACAATCTCAACTTTTTAAAATTTGAATGCTTCTTATTTTCTTTGTTGTAGCTTTGCTACATATTATATTCTCTTTGGTTTTGCTCTTCTTGTAATGCTTCACACTCTTGATTTGTTCCAACACCTAATTTCTATGGAAATTTTCTTCTTTATTTCCTTTCCTTCAATATGGTATGCATTGATATTCTAGCACAAAATACTTTGTTCTTCTATCATGAGCCTTAAGAACCTCTTTAATCTTCTATCTCAAACCTCTTATCTTAGTATATCTTTATATACAATATCCCTCTATCATTTCTATTCACTATATGTATTTCAAGCCTTGTTTTTATTTTGAATGTGTCTCAGGTGTCTCCTTTACTATGTATGTGCCTCTTGTCTTTTTTTTTTCAACAAAATCTATTTTCCTTCTCTAAATTTATGTTTTTATAACTTCTATGTTCTATTTTATATCTCTTCCATACAATGTTGGCTTCGTCATTCAATGTCAATGTTTTTATAACTTAAATATTTTCCTTTTTTTGAATCAATATCAAGATTTGTAGGACTTGAATATCTTTCACTTTTCAATGTCAAAGTCTATATGGATTGAATATATTTCACTTCTTCAATATAAATATCTTTAGGATATGAATATATTTATGTCTTATCAAGGTCAGTACCTTTATGACCTAAAAAATCTTCTTATCAAGGTCAATATCTTTATGACCTGAATATTCTTATTGTATCTTGTATCTCTTTAATCACTATATATTCCAATCATATGGTTGAGTCTATATAAAGTAAGCTATGTGTTTCTTTATCTTTCTTTAAGAATAATTGTCTTTTGAAAATTATTCTACAACTTTATATTCTTTATTTTTGCACTTAGAAGCTAAAACTCTTATCTAGTTGATGTAGGAAGCTTCTCACACTTCTGCTACTTTTACTGCTACTTGAAATTTATAATATTAAATTTTACAACATATTTTCAAGTTGAATTTTTTTTATAAGTTTACAGAAGGGGTTTTGAAAGGGTCCCAAAACCTTTTACAAGGTAAAACTACTTCTCAAACATTAGGGACCAAACTAGCCAAGAACTCATGAGGAAAAAACAAAAAAAAAAACCAACAAAAGCACCAAGAAAGACTTGAGGCAAAGGTACCTCCAAATACTTGGGAGAAACTAACATAACAAAACTGATAGACCTACCCTAAAATCAAATAGGATAAACAACCAAAAGATAAAATAATTCCACATAGGGTAAACCAATTCCCAATAAGGGCTAACAAATATCTCCTTGAAGGTGCAAAATACTAATATCAGTTCTTGAATATTTGTCCTTAATTTACCCTACATGATCATTCATAAGGGAAGCATTAACATAGCTAATATGATATTTATATCACCTGCTTCTATTACCCATATCCTTTGAGCTAAAAACCCTAGGGAATAAATGCATAAGAAACTAATCTTGCTACCCATTTATTTTGGGTATCCTCGTATCCTCTAGGTTTCTTATGTTCTTAGATAAATTATACCACCAAAATAAAAATCAATTTGATTCACTCCCAAGTTCGCCATGAAGTCGATAGATATATTACCTTCCTGAAAGGTGTGTTAAAATATAACTTTCGTGAGAGGTTGAGAATATCTTCTAGCTTTTAGAATTATGTTCAAAGTGGAAATATTAGTGGGAGGTGTCCCTTCATGTGGTTAATGGTGATAAGAGAACCACCTTTCACAATAACTTTATGATGACCTAAAGGATTAATCAGCTGGATGGCCCAATAAAAAGTCTTGACTTCAATAAAACAACTAGTGTTAACTCCGATACATTCAACAAACACCATTAAAATTTCACCCCTCTGGTTTCAAAGAATACCTCCAACTTCAGCTCTTCCTAGGTTGTCCTTCGAGGCACCATAAAATTTTAATCTGACCCAACTAGAAGGGGGAAGCTATAACATTATACTAGATCTAAGGTTAGCATTTGTAGGGATCACAATTTTTGTAAAAACCAATGGCCATTCTAGATAAATCTCAGTCTCCTAAGAATTACCCTTAGGATATCACAAATTCACATTCTCCATCGTGGTAGAAATGCTTCTAAAACAAATAGAGTTGGTTAAGGAGGATACATTTGAGGTATGATTTTGTCCATTTACAAAATCACCCTACAATTAGGATTGAAATCCTCTCTTGTAAATAAAATGTATTTCTCCAAGGTTCTTTTACGTAACATGTTATGTATGTATGATAATATATCAATTAAGTGCACAAAATATCTCAGGGATTAACAATCAACTATTAACAAGGGGCTTGGCATAACAAATATTTTTGATTTTTGAAATCATTACTTGTATTTCTTCAATAAAACTTACTTTCCCAAATGAATTAATTTGCCATCTAAAACAGATTCTTGAGAATGCAAATTTATCTTAAGGTTTTAAACACGAATTTAAATTAAAATGCTTTAACCTTATAGTAAACTTATATGAATATATCTTAAAGAATTTTAATCAAAACTTGCATTTATTCTATGAATGAAGCTTAAAATCAAATTTAATAAATGACAAATAAAATCAAAACCCTAATTATAAAATGTTAAACACTTTATAATTCTTTTGTTAGGGCTTTTAAAAAATATTTTAACCTTGATAAACCTTACTTCTTTTAATAAAATATGAAAAATTAATGTGTATGAATTCTAATCATAAAGATTTGTACTTTATAATATGAAAATTAGAACTCACGTAATCTTATTTAATGTAATGTTTATTTATTCAAATATTTATTAAAGTAAATATTTGAAATAAATAAATTTAATCCTTTCAATAGTATACTTTGGACTTTGTGATTTGAGATTGAAAATTTTAGTAAATCAAAATTTCAGAACATAAGTAAATCTCAAATTATGAATTGTAAAATTTTATGATATTAAAATCAATAATCCATATAATCCTTCCCTTTCTCTGCAAATCTGAATCTTTGAAATTGAAATTAGGGTTTTAATGAATAAATTAAATGAACTTATAAATTTTATGGAATTTAAAATCATAAGTTTGTATGATTTCCTCCACTGTGAAATTTGTTCACCTAATATATTATGGAATTAAATATTTAGGTGATAAATTCAACTTTAACCTAGTTATAAAATTTAAATCCTTTATAAAATAAACTAGGTTTTATCTTAAATATTAATGCCTCAAATAAATTAAAAAGGACTTAGGTAAAGAAATTAATTAAAATGAAACCTTCGGATAAGCTTGCTACAACACAGAAAACACAACCTCAAAAACCAAACCTAGGCAATATTTCACACAATCCTACCATAAATTTGGTGCTATCTTCTATGGAAATTTAATTAATAATTATTTCAATCAACTTATAAATTAAAAAATAGTGGTGTGGGTGAGTGTGTGAGGGGGTGGGTGTGTGTCTCCCTGGTGGAGTTGTCGTAACAGGTTTGGGGATTCTTGGTCAAAACCCCCATATCTTAATATTACAAAAAAAAAAACTTATAAATTAAAAACACCACATTAGTGTTTTTTTTTAATAAAAATTGAATTTGATACAAAATATTATATCTTACAATGAATCCACAACATCTCTGTATTCATCTGCAATCATAGCTTCCTGAAACTATTCTTCTATTTGGGCTCCTTGCAATTTTATATATTCTTCTCCAACCTGTCCGACCCTTTTTTCTCTTGTGATCACGTACTTAAAGGTTTCTTTGTTCTTTGTTTGGTTAGTTTATTTACTGTTCATTTGCATAATGATTTTAAAACTGTTTCCATTTTCATTTTATTTGTAACCAAATAACTCATTACTAACCTTGCTTCACCTTTGCTACTTTTCTATAAATTCTCCATATACAACCGTTTCATGATATCATATTCCTAATTCCTATTTTCTTTTTATTCAATATGTAATACCATCGATTATGTCAAAGGGAGCTAGCCTTATCATGAATGCTACGAATTTAAAACAAAGAATCCACTATTATTATATCACACTTTAGAATTATTAATGTCATCGTGAAATATTTAATATTCCATTAACTTCACTACATCACACAAGACTATTACAATTCCTTCGTCGTCTGAGCTAGTAAACAATATCTTCGGTATTTATGTTGCTAGGGAATGAGATCCATCAAGGTTTAACCACTGGTCTTTTGGATTATTCAACAAAGTAATATTGGGCTCGTGATGGCGTGGGTATGTCCTACAGTTCGCAAGAAGTAATTGGGGCTCACTACAATGGCGAGATAGACAATATCGTGAGTGCCTCTTATCATAAAACTTATGTATTCTACTACCTCAATCAATTTCTCAATCATCCTGCGCATTGTGATAAAAACATTTGCTTTTACCATAAAGCCTGTAATTATCTGACACAAACACCAATTTTTCGTAACATGCAACCCAAAAGCTGAGCTCCTATCAGATCTTTACATTTTGTATATCCTGGAGTTTCATTTTATATCTCTGAATCTCTTTACATTGCTATAGTAGGTAAATTCATTGCTGCATTATGAATCTAATTGAATATGTCTGCTTCATCACTGTTCCATCAATAGCATGTTACCATATCTAACTTTGACGTCACATAATGTTTCTTTAGCCACTTTTCTTCTGATTATTTCCTCTCCATCAAATACCAATAAAAACGATCATTATTATGTTCACCCGACGTCTTCCTGAAGTCCATTCATGATTGTGTTCAACATTATATCCAATTGGTACCATGTCCGCGTACTAGTCGATCAATTCACCTCAATTTATTTTTAATATGCCAATTAGAAGTGTCCAACACTTGCATTTTGCTATGTCATATTTTAGCTAGCATTATCATTCACCCTAGAATACCTCTAGTAACTATGTATTTTAAACTTCTCTTTCCACATGATTTTCGGTTTTTGGCATATAGTTTCTGATCATATGTCTAACCCTTTGATCGTGAGTTCCACCTTGAACATTGTACCTAGACCTACAAATGAATGACCATATTTTTATATAGAATGTCATTCAAAATACTTAACACAAAAGACAATAAAAATTACTACTATATAAAAAACAAACACATTTAACTAACACTCACAAATGAAATAAATTGACCTAAACACTATAGTACCTAATAGCAATAAAACAAAAAATTATAAACACACCATACAAAACTTAAAGTAAAACCTAAAATTTTAATTTATAAAATTAAATTAAACAAAACATCACTTCTCAAATATAACAAAAGCAAAACATCATATAAACTAAACATAAGAAGACAACACAAAAAAAAATAAAACATAATCTAACTAAACTTTTAATATAACCGACTATAACATAACAACAAAGATAAAACACAACATAATTATCCTAACTACAACAACATGACCATACCGAAACAAGTAATGAACCATTAGATTGTAAGAAAAATACATGATCATAAAACCAATTTATGAAAATAGATTTTTGACATCAAATAATGAAAATAATCGACTACATATGGAGACAAAAATCAAACAATTTTTAAAATTTCAAGTGGGTCCCCAAATATTTTTTGGGGTCATTGTGAAGGAGTCACAATAAATGGTGACTCTACTGGTAAATATCCCTAGACATTTTAGACTTATGAACCCAACTTCTAAAAAAAACAAAAACCCAAATATTAGAACCATGAGCATCAATAATATCTAGAGAATGTGAACAGACCAATTCAACATGAAATAGTAGAATCATTAGCATTTTTTTGGTGTGTGTAAAGTGATTTATTTTATAAACCTGAAATCGTTCAACTTTCCATAGCCAATTTTGAATTTAGATTATGAACATTTTCTCTTTGAAGTATACCTCTACCTAGCTCTCTTCAAATATTTCTCTATTGTTTGCCATGCATTTATAGCCCCAGGAGAGATTATCTGAATCTCCCATATATTAGGTGAATTTTATACTTTGCATTCCTCATTTTTATATTCTAGACATAGCTTCACTGCCATAGGAGTGTCTATAGCTCCGGTGAATGTTATCTAGTTCATGGTGATAGATTTGACTTTACTTTTCTTTGTATTCATTTTTTATTTTTCTTTTATCTCGTCATATGTTACTTTGAAAAAAAACTCACCTGCCATTCGGGTTAGAGATCATGTAAGGTTGAAAGAGTATATTAGATTTTTCACCTTAATTTGTAAAACTGACAACTTTATACTTTCAGAATTTCAAAAGATATATTTTAATGTGTTTGTAGTACTTGTGAAGCTTTTGCAATATGATTCTAATTTTTCAAATTTTATTATCTTAGTCCAAATTCATGAAGATATACACTAAAAAATTATTTTCTCTTTTCTTAAGGTTTTACATGTTTTAAAAATAGGTAATTTTATCCTATATAACCCAAGATCAAATACCAGATAAAATCATCAAATGATTAGTGTCTTGGTAACAACTACCTTAATCAATAAAACCTCACTGAAACTTTATCAAATTCAACAACACACATCAAAACAACGAAACTCCAAATATTGGCAAAGCCAATTTATTACTATACTAACAAATAAAACATACCCAAAATTTGATAAAAACTTAAACATATGAAACAATAAACATCAAGAATATCAACAAAATAACTAACTAATAAGCTCACAAAACAACTAGTTATACCAACACAAATTTGTAAAACAAAATTGCAAGCGAGTAAACCTACTTCCTAAAATTGAAAACATTGAAAATAGAACAAATAACAAAATATTACAAAACAAAAACTTATGTACAAACACAAAAATAAAAAAAACAAAGTCCAAAAGACTATTTACAAAAATATACATTATGTACAGGACACTGCAAAATTTTTGTCATAATTTTCCTGGATACCAAACATGATTAGCACACTTTAGAAGACATATATGATTATATTCCTGCCAAGTTTTATAGGAATCCAATAAAAATAAGATTAGGCCAAAAATAGAAATTCTCATTGTGCGTATCTCATCCCACTGATTTGATTCAAGTTGATAAGCAATTCCATGTTTAAGATTTGATTCATTAAACTTAAAATTGAAAACATGATTTTCAATTATCTTTTGTTTATTCAATGCAATGTGAATTTCAAACCTTAATTCATCACTCTGACTTAAATTTTCATTTTCACAAGCATATAGAATTTTTTTCAAATAAGAAGTTATTTCTGAAAGTTTTAAAGCAATATCATCATCTATGTTTTTATGCCAATCATATTCATGTAAGAATTTGTAAGAATCTAGGATATTTAGAAAATAAGAATCATTATAGTTTTGTATCCTAGATTGAATTATTAGTTGTTGATGAACTTGGTTCAATGATTCAAGCATATCTTATTTTTTATTTAACAATGCAATTTTATTTGTGGTGGTAATAAGAATCCATTATATTGCTTCATCAACCTCTAATGACATCTCATCATAAATAACAACATAATCCAATAAATGATTATGTAAAAATTTACCTGATTCTTGGATGTTTGAATACAAAGGATAAGATTCTACCTTTTGTATACTTTCATTTACCACTACTTGATGAGCCATTATAGTATTTTCTTTTTCTTCATGATCTCTATCATCATCATCATTTTGTATTCCTTCATCAATGACCATTTTTTCTCTTTCTATTACAACAAGATGTTCTACAAATACATGTTCAAAATCATCAAATTTTGAAATATGTTCTATCTTTGAAATTGGCATGTCATTTTCTGATTGCATAGGAATTGTGAAATATTCTTTAGAAGTTTTAACATATTGCATATCAATCGAAACGAAAATTTTATCAGTATGAGTGTGAGAAAATAATGATTCACCATACATACCCCCTCCATTATAATAATTATCCTCTCAACCTAAAGGGTTATATTTTATCGTTGCTTTAGACAACATCTAATTCTTTGACTGTACAAGAATTATAGGCTCTTCATGTAAAATATTAATTTTAACATCCAACATATCAGTTGAAGAAAAATTCTTATCAATAGGTATAAAAGAAAAACATTCATCATATCTTCCCCAACCATTATAAAAAATATCTTCTATAGTTAAAGGATGAACTTCAACCATATCTTCTGTACAATATTCAGATACACTTATAGATTTCTTTTCACATTCCCCTTCATCAATCACTTGATGTGAAAACCTACTAATTTATTGTTGTATAGGTATTATAGAATCCTTAAATGACATAAGATTTTCATTTTCCTACACATCAATTGAAATAGAATCTTCTTTGGAAATTGCAAAAGAAGTGAATGATTCTTCTTCATTATCTGAAATAAGGACATCATTATATTTTTGAAGCACCTGGTGAAATTCCATCTCTTATTTTATGACATTTTTAGATTCATCTTCAAACTCATTTTTTTAATTTCAAAAAATTAATCTTTCTCAAATTCATCCTTTGGTAAGACAAGGGTTTCTTCATTGGGATCAATTTCTGAATTTTTATTTATAAGATCACCCAAATCCTATTTTGTGAATAATGGCTCTAAACCAATTTCTACATTTTTATCAACTTGATCATCACAATATTCATTGATGGGTATTGAATTTAAAACCTGCACCTCATTCTCAATAGCTACTATCAATCTCAACCTGACTCATTTGTGATATTTTATTATGAGTTTTAGATCTGAGTTTGTATAATTTCTCCATATTAAC
Organism: Wollemia nobilis; assembly: GCA_028583015.1. Classification (NCBI taxonomy): domain Eukaryota; kingdom Viridiplantae; phylum Streptophyta; class Pinopsida; order Araucariales; family Araucariaceae; genus Wollemia; species Wollemia nobilis. The sequence goes on from JAQPPZ010000269.1 coordinate 264,515, forward strand.
GCCTTGATATATCAACCATTTTTCAAATGTTACTTCCTCTTTGTAAGCTTTGGGCAATGATGTAATTTTAAGACCTTTTACCAAAAATATATAAGTAACGTGATCTAAGGTTCCCATGTATATTTGAGTAGTTATTTCTTTTGAAATGATATAATGTATCCTCACCTCAGTATATAACCTATGAAATTTGTCATTAAATGATCTCATGGATTCACTAAATTTTTTGTGGATAGAAAAAAATTGATTTAACATCATAACTGTGTCATCCAACTTTCCAAAATGTTTTAGAAATTCTTATTCTAGTTTAGCCCAAGAAGTGGTAGAACTTATAGGTAAATGTAGGTACCACTCAAACAAAACTTCATCCAATGGGTAAGAAAACAACCTGAAAGGAACATCTCCCTACATAATTTGTAAATGACTTAACACGCTCTTCTATCTATGAATATGTTCCCTAGCTTGATCCACATCATGCCTAAATAAGGGTAAACAAATTTCTATACATTCAATAATTTAATGAATAGTTATGTTCAAACTACTATAATAATCACCTATCCAAGATGCCATTATTTTCTTTATTGAAGTAAGTGATGCCATTAGTGAACTTCAAAGAACACAAATTTAATGTCAATATTATTAGTCAAATAAATATATCTTGCAACTAAGCATGAAATGATTAATCAATTGATAGAAATATGTGCATAAATTAAATTTTGGCATTAAATAACATCCTTCAATTTGTAATTTTTTTTATACTAAAAAAAATTTGAATGACTTCAAATGAAAATCAAATATTTACCTTTCAAGCCCTCCTGATAGCGTCATTTCAATTGAGGTATGATTTTTTCCATTTATAAAATTACCCCACAGTTATGATTGAAATCCACTCTTGTAAAGAAAATGTATTTATCCAAGGTTATTTTACATAACATATGATGTATTTATGATAATATGTCAATTAAGTGCACATAATATCTTAGATATAAAAAATCAACTGTTAACAAGGGGCCTGGCACAACAAATACTTTTAATTTTTTCGTTTAAAACAGATTCTTGAGAATGTAATTTTATCTTAAGGTTTTAAACACGAATTTAAATTAAAATGCTTCAACCTTATAGTAAACTTATATGAATATATCTTAAAGCATTTTAATTTAAACTTGCATTTATTTTATGAATGAAGCTTAAAACCAAATTTAATAAATGATGAATAAAATCAAAACCCTAATTATAACAAGTTCAACACTTTATAATTATTTTGTTAGTGCTTTTAAAAAATATTTTAACCTTGATAAACCTTGCTTCTTTTCATAAAATATGAACAATTAATGTGTATGAATTCTAATTATAAAGCTTTGTACTTTATAATATGAAAATTAGAACTCACATAATCTTCCTTAATGTAATATTTATTTATTCAAATATTTATTAAACTAAATATTTGAAATAAATAAATTTAATCCTTTCAATAGTATACTTTGGACTTTGTGATTTGAGATTGAAAATTTTAGTAAATCAAACTTTCAGAACATAAGTAACTCTCAAATTGTGAATTTTAAAATTTTATGATATTAAAATCAATAATGCATATAATACTTATTTTTCTCCAAAATTTATTTGTCAAATATTTAATAAATTAAATATTTAACCGAAAAAGTCCGAGGTGTAGACCAATTGGTTCATCCAAACCCCATAAGGGGGGCGAAGGTCCAAGGTTCAAATCTCGGGCCTCGTCGGACTAAACACTTGTCCCTTTCCTGGTGCTTTCAGCGGTGTAAAAGGTTTAAAATGATTGTGGCATGGTGGTTATAGGGGCGGACTACACGAAGATCTGTGTTAGTGGATTCTGGGGCGGACAACGTAGAATACTATGGCGACCATAAAAGTTGGATAGCCTGCCCGGATTCGTGGTGGCTACCGATTCCACCATGTAAATTAAAAAATATATATATATATATATATATATATATATATATATATATATATATATATATATATATATATATATATATATATATTTAACCCAAATAAATTTTGCAAATCCTTTTTTCAAATCTTAATCTTTGAAATTCAAATTAGGGCTTTAATGAATAAATTAAATGAACATTTAAATTTTATGAAATTTAAAATTATAAGTTCATATTATTTCCTCCACTATGAAATTTATTCACCTAAAATATCTATGGAATTAAATATTTGGGTGATAAATTCAATTTTAACCTAGTTATAAAATTTAAATCCTTTATAAAATAAACTAGGTTTTATCTTAAATCTTAATGCCTCAAATAAATTAAAAAGGACTTAGGTAAATAAATGAATTTAAATAAAACCTTTGGATAAATTTGCTATAGCACAGAAAAAAACAACCTTGAAAACCAAACCCAGGAAGACCAAATTTCACACAATCCTACCATAAATTTGGTGTTATCTTCTATGAAACTTTAATTAACAATTATATCAATCAAATTATAAATTAAAAACATCATAATAGTGTTTGCTTTTAATAAAAATTATATTTGATACAAAATACTAGATCTTACAGTGAATCCACAAAGTCTTTGTATTCATATGCAAATGTAGCTTCCTGAAACTATTCTTCTATTTGGGCTCCTTGCAATATTATTATCTTCTTCTTCAACCTATCTGACCCTTTTTCCTCTTGTAATCACATATTTAAAGGTTTATTTGTTTTTTGTTTTGTTAGTTTCTTTCCTGTTCATTTGTACAAAGATCTTAAAATCATTTCCCATATCATTTTATTTATATCCAACAACTCATTACTAACCTTTATTCTTCTTTGCTATTTTTCTATCAATTCTCCCTATGCAACTATTCTGTGATGTCATATTCCTCATTTCCATTTTATTTTTATTCAATATCTAATAGCATCATTTATGTCAAAGGGAGTCAACATTATCATGAATGCTATGAATTTAAAACAAAGAACCCACTATTAATATATCACACTTTAGAATTATTAATTTCATCATGAAATATTTAATATTTCATTAAATTCACTACATCATACAAGACTATTGTAATTCCTTCGTCATTTTGGCTAGTAAACAATATCTTCAGTATTATGGTGTTAGGGAATGAACTGATTTTATTCATGTTATATCTCTGAAGATTTTTACATAGCTATAGTAGGTAAATTCCTTGCTGCATTATGAATCCGATTGAATACGTTTGCTTCATCACTGTTCCATCAATAACATATTTCCTTATCTAACTTTGATATCACATAATGTTTCTTTGGTCACTTTGCTTCTAATTATTTCCTCTCTATCGAAGACCAATCAAAACAATCACTGTTATGTTCACCCGACGTCTTCCTGAAGTCCATTCATGATTGTGTTGAATATTATATCCAACTATTACCATGGCCGCGTACCAGTCAATCAATTCACCTCAATTTATTTTCAATCTACCAATTAGAAGCATTTAACACTTACATTCTACTATGTCATATTTTAGCCAACATTATCATTCAACCTAGAATGCCTCTGGTAACTATGTATTTTAAAATTCTCTTTCCACATAATTTTTTAGTTTCACCATATAGGTACTAATAATATGTATAAACCTTTGATCACGAGTCCCACATTGAATATTGTACCTAGACCTACAAATGAACGAACTTATTTTTAGATAGAATGTCATTCGAAACACTTAACACAAAAGACAATAAAAATTACTACTAAACAAAAAACAAACGCATTAAAATAACATTCACAAATGAAATAAATTGACCTAAATACTATAGTACCTAATAATAATACAACAAAATATTATAAACACACCATACAAAACATAAAGTAAAACCTAAACTTTTAATTTACAAAATTAAATTAAACAAAACATCATATAAACTAAACATAAGAAGACAACATAAAAAAGAATAAAATATAATCTAACTAAAATTTTAATATAACAAACTATAACATAACAACAAAGACAAAACACAACATCATCATCCTAACTACAACAACATGACCATATCGAAACAAATAACGAACCATTTGATCATGAGACAAAAACATGACCATGAAACCAATTTATGAAAATGAATTTTTGACATTAGATAATGAAAAGAATTGACTACATATGGAGAAAAAATTGAACAATTTTCAAAATTTTAAGTGGGTCCTAAATTTTTTTTTGGGTCATTGTGAAGGAGTCACAATAAATACATTGTTGAATGCATGTTGATTACATTCCTTCCACACTCCCCACCACAGGTGAGCCAAGCTAAGGTTCCAGAATAAACAAAGTCGTAGGGAAGCAAAGGGGGAAGACCATTGAAGGAGAAGATGGGAAATAAAGAAGGAGGAAATCCAAGAGAGAACCAACAAGTCAAAGACAAAATCAAAGACTTCCCTAGAAAACCTGTAAAATATTAAACAAGTGTATTGGAGTTTCCTCGTTGACCCCGCAAAGGTAACAATAGTTGGGAATAATCATTCCCCTAGAATTAATATTATCAATGGTGAGCACCTTATTTTGAAATACCAACCAAAGAAAGAAACTAATCTTAGTTATCATCCTTATATACCAAACCAAATGGCTAGTGAACCACGTGGGTGTAGGATCCACCAATATATTAAAATAAATTTGATCAAAAATAAACATGATGGATATACCTTCCAATAGAATGAATATTATTACACTCCAAACTTAATAAGATACAAATTTAATTGGTCAAAAATGAGATTGAGCATTGAGCTCTCCATCTGGGATAATTATGGATAATACAAAGTTTTCTAATTACTACAAACAAAGGAGGAAATGATGAAGTCTAATACTTTAGAACCAAAAATTTTTCTACAAGCTTCCTCAGCAACCACCAGCTCTGGAGAGGATGCTAAAGGAGAATCAAGTAGCCAAGGGTCATTCTATAATTCTACCTTTCAACCATTTCTAATCATCCACTTGCCCCCTTTGGTTAAAAGATGTTTTGAGTTACATTTATGCAAAATGTTGAGCCATCAACTATAATAGGTTTGAGAAGAAACTCATTGTCTAAGTTCATGTATTTAGCCTTGACAATACTAATCCATTCCACATTTCCATTTTTAACTATTATCCAACCTTATTGTGTGATTAGAGCGCTATTCATTAGACTATTATTCCTCAATACCAATCTACCATAAACTTTACTACTACAAACTTGATTCCATGCCACCAAATGAAATCTAATTTTTTCCTCAGCTCTAGTCCATAGGAAGTCTCTTTTAATTTTATCTATTCTTTTATAATTTTACCAAGCATTTGGAACATAAACATGAAGAAAATATGTATGCTCTAAAGGGAATATTTCACATAGAGAATTTTCCTATCCTGGCTAAGGATAGCTCCTTTCCAACCTACCAATCTATGTTGGATCCTTTCAACTATTAGTTTCCAAAGAGTAGACTTATAGAAACCTTTGAATAAGGGTAATCCAAGGTAAGTGGTGAATAACATAATGTTATACTGAGAGGGGGGGTGAACAGTATAAGATCATTTTTTACTTTTCTTTCCTAAATAATACTATCCAATATTTTCAATGGTAATATCAATAGCAAAAACTAAAACAATGGACAAATCATCATCAAAGGTAACGTGGTTCACCCAATGTGGGCTACGTCCACGGAGAAAATCATTCAATAAAATTTTCTCAACAATTATCTTAGGAATCCTTCCATATTACAATATTTATGGACCTTTGTCCAAAGGAGACACCAATACCCTAATCAAGTTCATAGAAACCTATCCATAGGAGATACAAATACCCTCAGCTGGTTTGTGGATATCTATCCACAAAAGAACTCATTTTCCTCTACTCTAGCTGGTGATCCTCTTAGAAGACTTACTGCCTCCACTACTCTCGGTTGTGGATCTCTCTCCATAGAAGAATCTATCCTCACTCAAAAGAATTCTTTCATCACTGCCCTAGCTAATGGATATCTATCCATTGGAGACTGTTATATTTTACTCTATCACCTTCAAATCTTGCTCTTAGCTCTACTCACTATCTATTCTCAAATTTACACTAAACATAGTCCTTTGGTCTAGCACAAATCTACTCAGTATCTATCTCAAATATACACTAAACATAGTCCTTTGGTCCAGAACAAATCTACACTAAACATAGTCCTTCGATATAGCACAAATCTACTCAATCTCTGTCTCAATTCTGGTACAAAAGCTATCCTCAAATCTACACCAAACTCTATCCTCAAACTATATTCAAGCTTTAACACAAATCTTGATCCTATCACAAATAACCTCAACTAGATCTACCCCAAACATTAAATCGAGTTTTGAACAAATAAATCAATCAACTCTGCTCTCAAGTCTTCTCAAAAACTTATCTTAAATCTACCTAACAAGTCCTCACTAGACCTTTTCCAATCTGCTCTCAAGTCTTCACTAATACTTACCTCAAATCTGCCTAACAAGTACACACTAGAACTTGTCCATTATGCTCAACAAGTCTTCACTAAGACTTATCTCAAATCTACTTTGTAAGCTTTCACAAAAGCTCACACAACTCTATCCACAAGTATTCAGTAAGACTTATCCAAAAACTGCTCAACAAATCCTCTCTAGAACTTATTCAAATCTGATTGTAAGATTCAATAAAATCTCATAGAAATTTTTCCTTAAGATTTCACAAAAAGCTTCCTCAATTCTATCCTTAAGTCCCCTCTAGGACTTACTAAAATCTACTCACAAGATTTCACAAAAGCTTATTCAAATCAATTGCAAACTTGCATATAAAAATCAATACAATCTCTCACAGAAAACCTCTTCAATCCCATAAAGAAGTTTCACATAGAATATTGTTTAAATTAAAAAACATATAGAGAATGGTTAGAGACTCAATATATTTCACACTCACAAAATACTCAACTTAATTTATAAAAATTATTCAATCACTCAAACAATTTTCACTCAAAATCTTGTTAAATGACATAAATATATAGAGAATGGTAAGAGACTCAATATATTTCACATTCGTAATCACTCACTCACTTTCAAACACTTTTCAAATAAATTAAGAATAAAGAACAATTTGTTTCATAGAACTTGAACTATCACACCAATACATTTAATAAATAATGGTCAACTAACTTCACTTCACCAATCACTATATGAAACACAATATTTCTCTCAACATAAATGAAGCCACAACTTGATTCAATTGCACTTATGGAAGCTTCACATGCATCACAACTCTATCTCAATAATGGTCTCCACATCACATAACAATGATACTTATATTCTTTCACAAACCCTAGCTCAAATCTTCAATATCTATATCAAACGTTCTCAAAATATTAATCAATAATGCATGTACCAACTCACTTAAAATTTCCAACAATTCTTATCAAACAAAGTTTCTACCATCAACTTCCATTCCATAACTTTTTATAAAAACATAGAAGTAATTTGATCTAAGACTCTCATGTATATTTGAGTAGCTCTTTATTCTGAAATGATATAATGTATCCCCACTTTAGTATACAACCTATGGAATTTGTCATTAAATGATCTCATGGGTTCATTAATTTTTTTGTGGATAGAAACAAATTGATTTAACATCATAACTGCCATCCAACTTTCCAAAATTTTTGAGAAATTCTTCTTATAGTTTAGCCCAAGAAGTGGTAGAACTTACAGGTCAATGCAGGTACCACTCAAATGAAACTTCATCCAATGGGTATGAAAACAACCTACAAGGAACATGTCCCTACATAATTTGCAATTGATTAAACATGCTCTTGTATCTCTGAATATGTTCCCTGGCTTGATCCACATCATCCCTAAATATGGGTAAACAAACTTCTATACCTTCAGGAATTTGATGAATAGGCATGTTTAAATTGCTATAATAATAACCTATCCAAGATGCCATTATTTTCTTTGCTAAAGTAAGCGATGCCATTAGTGAACTTCAAAGAACACAAATTTAATGTCAATATTATTAGTCAAAGAAATATATCTTGCAACTAAGAATGAAATGACTAATCAATTGATAGAAAGATGTGCATCAATTAAACCTTGGCATTAAATAACATCCTTCAGTTTGTAATTTTTTTTTCTAATACTAAAAAATATTTGAATGACTTCAAATGAAAATAAAATATTTACCTTTCAGGCCCTCCTTCTAGCACCATTTTTGTTGAGGTATGATTTTATCCATTTAAAAAATCACCCCACTGTTAGGATTGAAATCCTCTCTTGTAAAGAAAATGTATTTCTCCAAGGTTATTTTATGTAACATGTTATGTATGTATGATAATATGTCTATTAAGTGCACATAATATCTCAGGGATTAATGAGTCTATCCATAGAGTCTTTGATGAGTATATCCATGATCATAAAACTATCATTGCTAGGATTCTATCCTTTGCCAACGAGAATGTGAACCTTATCCCTTTTGTTAGTCGTAAACCTCATCTGCAAGAGACCACGATTGCTCAATATTTAAGCTTAACCTTGTTAGATGTGTTTGTGCCTAGGGTAGTCAACCCTAGAACCAATGTTAAGTGGTCCCCACCTCCTACGGGTTAGTTTAAGATTAATTTTGATGGAGCAACTAAGGACAATCCTAGCAGAGCAAGCACTGGTGGCATTGTGCGAGATCATAATGGGAATATGATGCTTACGTTTTTTGAATATTTTGAAACAAGAACGAACAACGAAGCTGAAGCTAGAGTTATGTGGAGAGGCCTTCAAATGACTCGATACTTAGAAGGAAATTTGATTGTAGAATGAGACTCTATGCATGTTATAAATCTCCTCAATAATTGGAAAATACCTCCTTGGAGGATTAAAACAATTGTTGAAGAGGCTAGGATCATTTTCTAGGGAAGACAAGACAAAAAAGCCCAACATGTCTTTCGGGAAGCTAACAAAGTTGCTAATAAGTTGGCCAATTTGGGTGTCAATGATGATAGGCTTTTCAAATGGGAACACGATGTACTGAGTGAAGTAGATGAGCTTATTCAATAAGAATGCCAAGAATGATAGTCGAATTTAGCAACAGATAAGGCACTGTAAGTTCATAGGCTATGAGTATTCCCGTCTCTTTTTTGAAATGTAATCACAATAAAAATTATTTGAGTTGTCAGTCTTGGTGGATGTTGTTTGGAAATACCAAAAGACTAACGGGGACAGTCACATGTCAGATAACATGGCTCCTAGTCGTCTTAGTAATTTGAGGTTGGTTGATAATTATAGGGCAGGAAATAAACGACAATATAAGACTTTGAACCAGAGCCATGTGGACCACCAGATAGGCACCACCATAAATCTAGCCAGTAGGTTCACTTCTCTAAGGCTGATTGGCCAAGACGGGATGTGGTCCCAAAGCATGTCATATATGAAAGAAAACAACTACCAAAGAATGATTAAGAGTAACTATCAATACAGAGCTTGTGGGAGTTTTTTCAGTACTCTGCTATGTGTGTTTGCAACTTTTTATTTCTCCATTGTTTCAAAGAAGGGATCTGTGTCTGTTTATTTTTTTGTAATTATGATGCAGGTGTGTTTTATCGGGGTATACCCAAAATGTTGTATCAAAAGTTTCTTTTTGATAATAGGTTATGTGCCTTACCGGATGTAATGGCTTTGGCGGCATGCAGATTTTACATATATAGGATCCTTAGTAAGGACATGTTCATCAACAGCCCTGGGCTGATTTTTGTAAAATGTTTTGGGTCCACCTATAAAACCCGGTATTAATGCTATAGTATCTTATCTACCAAAAAAAAAAATCTCAGGTATTAACAATCAACTGTTAACAAGGGGTCTGGCATAACAAATACTTTTGATTTTTGAAATTATTACTTGAATTTATTCAATAAAACTTACTTTCCAAAATGAATTAATTTTTTGTCTAAAATATATTCTTGAGAATGTAAATTTATCGTAAGGTTTTAAACACAAATTTAAATTAAAATGCTTTAACCTTATAGTAAATTTATATGAATATGTCTTAAAGCATTTTAATCAAAACTTGCATTTTTTCTATGAATAAAGCTTAAAATCAAATTTAATAAATGACGAATAAAATCAAAAACTAATTATAACATGTTAAAAACTTTATAATTATTTTTTTAGGGCTTTTAAAAAATATTTTATCCTTGATAAACCTTGCTTCTTTTCATAAAATATGAACAATTAATGTGTATGAATTGTAATTATAAAGCTTTGTACTTTATAATATAAAAACTAGAACTCACATAATATTCCTTAATGTAATATCTACTTCTTCAAATATTTATTAAACTAAATATTTGAAATAAATAAATTTAATACTTTCAATAGTATACTTTGGACTTTGTGATTTGAGATTGAAAATATTAGTAAACCAAACTTTAGAACATAAGTAAATCTCAAATTATGAATTTTAAAATTTTATGATATTAGAATCAATAATCCATATAATCCTTCTCTTTCTCCTAAATTTATTTGTCAAATATTTATTAAATTAAATATTTGACCCAAATAAATTTTGCAAACCCTTTTTGCAAATCTGAATCTTTGAAATTCAAATTAGGGCTTTAATGAATAAATTAAATGAACTTATAAATTTTATGAAATTTAAAATCAGAAGTTCATATGATTTCCTCCACTATGAAATTTATTCACCCGAAATATCTATGGAATTAAATATTTGGGTGATAAATTCAACTTTAACCTAGTTATAAAATTTAAATCCTTTATAAAATAAACTAGTTTTTATCTTAAATCTTAATGCCTCAAATAAATTAAAAAGGACTTAGGTAAAGAAATGAATTTAAATAAAACCTTCGGATAAATTTGCTACATCACATAAAACACAACCTTGAAAACCAAACCTAGGCAGACCAGATTTCACACAATCCTACCATAAATTTGGTTCTATCATCTACGGAACTTTAATTAACAATTATATCAATCAAATTATAAATTAAAAACACCACAATAGTGCTTGCTTTTAATAAAAATTGAATTTGATACAAAATATTAGATCTTACAATGAATCCACAAAGTCTCTATATTCATCTGCAAATGTAGCTTCCTAAAACTATTCTTCTATTGGGCTCTTTGAAATCTTCTTATCTTCCTCTCAAACCTGTCTAACCCTTTTTCCTCTTGTAATCATGTATTTAAAGGTTTATTTGTTCTTCATTTGGTTAGTTTCTTTCTTGTTCATGTGTACAATGATCTTAAACCTGTTTTCCTTTTCATTTTGTTTGTAACCACCAACTCATTACTAACCTTTATCCACCTTTGCTACTTTTCTATCAATTCTCCATATGCAACCATTTTGTGATGTCATATTCCTAATTCCCATTTTCTTTTTATTGAATATGTAATACCATCGTTTATGTCAAAGAGATCTAGACTTATCATGAATGCTACAAATTTAAAACAAATAATCCATTATTATTATATCACACTTTAGAATTATTAATTTCATCACGAAATATTTAATATTCCAATAATTTCACTGCATCACACAAGACTATTGTAATTCCTTCGTCATTCAGGATAGTAAACAATATCTTCGGTATTATGCTGCTAGGAAATGAACTAATCCAACAAGGTTTGACCACTGGTCTATTGGATTATTCAACAAAGCAATATTGGTCTCATGATGGTGTAGGCATGTCCTAAAATGCCTAGGCAGTGATGGTAACATAAACAACATCGTGGGTGTCTCTTATAATAAAACTTATGTATTTTACTACCTCAATCAATTGCTTAGTCATCCTACGCATCGTGATCAAAAACATTTGATTTTACCATGAAACCTATAATTATCTGATGCAAACACTAATTTATCATAACATGCAACCCAAAATTTGAGCTCCCATAAGATCCTTAAATTTTGTATATCCTAGAGTTTCATTTTATATCTTTGAAGCTTTTTACATTGCTACAGTAGGTAAATTCCTTGTTGCATTGTGAATCTTATTGAATACGTATGCTTCATAATTGTTCTGTCAATAGCATGTTTCCATATCTATATTTGACATCACATAATGTTTATTTGTCTGATTTAGTTCTAATTATTTCCTCTCTATTGAAGACCAATCAAAATGATTACTATTATGTTCACCTAACGTCTTCCTGAAGTCCATTCATGATTGTGTTCAATGTTATATCCAACTCTTGCCATGGTTGCGTACCAGTCAATCAGTTCACCTCAATTTATTTTGGTTGCCGCCATATAGGTTCTGATCATACGTCTAACCCTTTGATCATGAGGTTCACCTTGAATATTGTGCCTAGACCTACAAAATAACAAACACATTTTTAGATAGAATTTCATTCGAAATACTTAACACAAAAGATAACAAAAATTACTACTAAACAAAAAAATAAACACATTAAAATAACACTCACAAATGAAATAAATTGACCTAAACACTATAGTACCTAATAAAAATACAACAAAACATTATAAACACACCATACAAAATATAAAGTAAAACATAAACTTTTAATTTACAAAATTAAATTAAACAAAACATCACAACAAACCATCTAAAATAAGAAAAGCAAAACATCCTATAAACTAAACATAAGAAGACAACATAAAAAATGAATAAAACATAATCTAACTAAACTTTTAATATAACCAACTATAACATAATAACAAAGATAAAACACAACATCATCATCCTAACTACAATAACATGACCATACAAAAACAAGTAACGAATCATTGGATCGTGAGACAAAAACATGACCATGAAACCAATTTATGAAATTAGATTTTCGACATCATATAATGAAAATAATGGACTACATATGGAGATAAAAATTGATTTTTTTTCAAAATTTCAAGTGGGTCCCAAATATGTTTTGGGGTCATTGTAAAGGAGTCACAACAAATACATTGTTGAATGCATATTTATTACATTCCTTCCACACTCCCCACCACGGGTGTGCCAAGTTAATGTTATAGAATAAACAAAGTCGTAGGGATGCAAAGGGGGAAGACCATTGAAGGAGAAGACGAGAAAGAAAGAAGAGGAAAATCCAAGAGAGACCCAACAAGGAAAAGAAAGAATCAAATACTTCCCTAGAAAACCTGTAAATACTAAACAAGTGTATTGGATTTTCCTCAGTGACCTCGAAAAGGTAACAATAGTTTGGAATAATCATTCCCCCAGAATGAAAATTATCAATGGTAAGAACATTGTTCTAAAATACCAACCAAATAAAGAAACTAATATTAGGAATCATTCCTCTACACCAAACCAAATGGCTAGTGAACCACATGGGAGTAGGATCCACCAATTGGTTAAAAATAAATTTGACCAAAAATAAACCTGATGGATATACCTTCCAATAGAATGAATCTTATTCCACTCTAAGCTTAATAACATATAAATTTAACTGGTCAAAAATAATATTGAGCATTGAGCTCTCCATATAGGATAATTATGGATAATACAAGGTTTTCTAATTCCTAAAAACATAGGAGGTAATGATGAAGTCTAATACTTTAAAACCAAATAGTCTTTTGCAAGTTTCCTCAGCAAACACCAGCTTTGGGTAGGAGGCTAAAGGAGAATCAAGTAGCCAAGGTTCATTTTAGAATTCTACCTTTCAACCATTTCCAATCATCCACTTTTACCCTTTGGTTAGAAGATGTTTTTACTTACTTGCATTTATCCAAAAGGCTAATCCATCAACTAGGATAGGTTCAAGAAGAAACTTATTGTCTGAGATCATGTATTTAGCCTTAAAAATATTAATCCATTCCACATTTCAATTTTTAACTATTCTCCAACCTTATTTTTTGATTAGATATCTATTCATTAGATTATTCTTCCTCAATACCTATCTCCCATAAACTTTACTACTGCAAAATTGATTCCATGCCACCAAATGAAATATCCTTTTTTTCTCAACTCCAGTCCATAGGTTTTTCACATGTAAACTTTACTACTGTAAACTTTACTATATATTTCCTTAATGAAATAAGTCTCTTTGAATTTTATCTATTCTTTTTATAATTTTACCAGGCATTTGGAACATGGACATGAATAAAAAAGGTATGATCTAAAGGAAATATTTCACTTGGATCACTTTCCTAGACTGGATAAGGATAGCTCCTTTCCATCCTACCAATCTATGTTGAATCCTTGCAACCACTAGTTTCCAAAGAGTAGACTTATAAAAACCTTTGAATAAGGGAAATCCAAGGTAAGTGGTGAAGAACACAAGCTTATACTAAGAGGGGGGTGAAAAGTATAAGACCACTTTTTAATTTTCTTTCCAAAATAATATTATCCAATATTATCAATGGCAATATCAATAAAAAAAACTAAAGCAATGCATAAATCATCACACACAATAGAGACACCAATTTAATGTGGTTCACCCAATGTGGGCTATGTCCATGGAGAAAATATTTCACTAAAATTTTCTCAACAAATCTCTTGGGAATCCTTCCCTATTACAATGTTTATGGACCTCTGTCCAAAGGAGACACCAATCCCCTAATAAAATTCATAGAAACCTAACCATAAGAGACACCAATCCCCTCAACTGGTTTGTGGATATCTATCCACAGGAGAACTCCTTCTCCTTTTCTCTAGATTTTGATACTATTAGAAGACTTACTGCCTCCACAACTCTGGCTTGTGCATATATCTGCATAGAAGAATCTATCCTCACTCAGAAGACCTCTTTTCTTACTACCCTGGCTAATGGGTCTCTATCCACTAGAGACTAATGTCATTTACTCTATCGCCTCTAAAGCTTACTCTTTACTCTGCTTATTCTCTATTCTCAAATTTGCACTAAACATGGTCCTTTGGTATCGCACAAATCTACTCAATATCTATCTCAAATCTACACTAAACATAGTCCTTTGGTCTAGAACAAATATGCACTAAACATAGTCCGTCGGTCTAGCATAAATCTGCTCAATATCTGTCTCAAGTATGGTATAAAATTTATCCTCAAATATTCACCAAAATCTATCCTCAAACTATCTTCATACTTTAACACAAAGCTTGATCCAATCACAAATAACATCTACTATATCTACCCCAAACCTTAACTCAAGGTTTTAACAAATCAATGAATCAAATCTACTCTCAAGTATTCTCGAAGACTTATCTTAAATCTACCTAACATGTCCCTTATCCAATCTGCTCTCAAGTCTTCACTAAGACTTACCTCAAATATGCCTAACAAGTCCTCACTAGAACTTATCCAATCTGCTCAACAAGTCTTCACTAAGACTTACCTCAACTCTGCTTTGTAAGCTTTCACAAAAGCTCACACAAATTTATCCACAATTCTTCACTAAGACTTATCTCAAAACAACTCAACAAATCCTCTCTAGAACTTATTCAAATATGATTGTAAGATTCCACAAAAGCTCACAAAATTTTTTCCTTAAGCTTTCACAAAAAGCTTCCTCAATTATGTCCTTAAGTCCCCTCTAGGAATTACTAAAATCTTCTCATAAGATTTCACAAAAGCTTATTCAAATAAATTGTAAACTTGCATATAAAACTCAACACAATCTCTCACAGAAAACCTCTTCAATCCCACAAACAAGTTTCACACAGAATCTTGTTTGACTTCAAAAACATATAGAGAATGGTTAGAGACTCAATATGTTTCACACTCACAAAATACTCAACTTAATCTCTTTTAGAAAACCTCTTCAATCACTCAAAAATTTTCACTCATAATCTTGTTAAACCACATAAACATATAGATAATGGTAAGAGACTAAATATATTTCACACTCACAATCACTCACTCACTTTCAAACTATTTTTAAATTAATTAATAATAAAGAACAATTTGTTTCACGAAACTTTAACTATCACACAAATACATTTAATCAATAATGCTCAACTAACTTCACTTCAACAATCACTCTATGAAACACAATATTTCTCTCAACGTCAATTAATGTACAACATGATTCAATCACACTAATGGAAGTTTCACATACATAAAAACTCTATCTCAAGAATGGTTTTCACATCACATAACAATGATACTCATGTTATTTCACAAACCCTACTCAAATATTCAATCTCTATCTCAAATGTTCTCCAACCATTCATCAATAAAGCATGTACCAACTCACTCAAAATTTCAAACAATGCTTATCAAACAAAGTTTCTAGCATCAACTTCCATTCCAGAAAAACCCTCATCAATCAACATTGGAGATCTCAAAACCAAACTCAACAATGCTTATCAAACAATCCTTTTCACTCCACCTTATATTTAAAAAACCTCAATCAACCATACACCTCATACAAATAAGAATGTGCTCATACATTTTTGCTTTGATGAATATATATATTCAAAACTTGTTTTACTCTCAACCAAAAACTCTTGCCAATTCCAGGTTATATAGTGACAATCTACCTCAAAAATATTCATTAGAAAATTCACTTTAATATTGAAATAATTACAATGTAATGTTCAATATTAAATACACCTTATCACTCCTATTTCAAAAACAATATCTAAAACATACATAGCAATATTATTCCGTAATTACACCTTATAATCTCCATACTGTTAAACACTACTAAAAACCCTAGATCTCAAATTAAATTGCCAAAAATAAACTCCTCAAAAATTTCATTATAACCCCTTTCTCAAAAATTAAATCACTCCTTTAATATGCTCAAAAAAGCAAAAATTTAACTTTAATAAAACACCTTATACCTCCCTTTAACTTAAAAATTCATGCCACATTAAAAACCTTAGGAGAAAAATTTAATTAAAAAATTAAATACCTCTATTGCCTTCGGCGGCATTCGATCCCTTGATGTGCTTCCACCAATGCCCTAGCGACTACCCAACTGTTGTGTGAGCTAGGTGCTCATATTGGTAGAAAAATTACCTTGTGCACTCTGTATCCTTTTCTAGATGCCAAAACAAAAAGGACCTCCAACAAAACACTCCTATACCTATCGTTAGAATTTGATCGTGAGACCTCCTGCCTGTCAACGCTTCAATGCACTTCCACTTACCGCTAGCCCAACCACCATGTAGGTAATAAGGCTTTAAGCCTCCACTGTATTATTCCTTCGATGGCCGCAAAAACAATAAAAATATTATCCTTTGTCTTTCACGTAGATCATGGAAATTCGCAAGCACTAGCAATATTAATCAATCAAAGGTAGGAGCTTAGGCAACCAAATGCACATATTATTTATACCATTGTGCCATCTCCATTTGGATGTCAGCTGAGGGGGAAAATATATATGACGTTGGTGATTTAATAAAAATTAAACCTTTAGGTGTTAATTTATAAATTAAATAATAAATTAATTTATAATGAAATTATTATAATTAATTTAATAACTTTAGGTGTTAACATTAGACCTTTAATATTATAATAAAATATTATAATTTATTTTTCTTGGTTCTTCCTATTGCTCCTTTAGACCTTATATGACCACCTTGAATATTATAATAAGGAATATTATAATAGTATTTCCCTTAGGCCTAGAAGCAATCTTCTCTTGCACTGCTTACTGAAACTAACTCTTGACATCCTTACTTTTGTACTACTTACTAAAACTGAATCTTGACATCGATGACAACAAAAAATTTTCATATTTCCAACAATCTCCCCCTTTGTCATTGATGGCAACCCATTTACCTTTTACCATTTCCTTTACCTCTTTCTGTTATGCTCCCCCTGAGAAACTGCACCCCTGACTGAATGCTCTCCCCCTAACTCAAATATCTCCCCTTTGACATCAATGGCAAAGGGTCACCTTTGGGGCTTGGAGTTAAGGATGAGACTCTTAGCTTAGCCCCTCCCCCACCTCATTTTTTGAGATGGTTAATTTTGGGGTGGGAGTATCTCTACTCCCAACATATATTGATCTTTACCTTTGTCCATCTTCTTTTTCAATTGACCCTTATGACTCCTCTGACTGTTCCTATTCATGCCTGTCTTTGGAAGTTCTACTCTACACCACTTGGCTATATGCCCAAAATTATTGCACTTATAAAACTTAATTTTGTTATTCCTTAAAGGTGCAAATATCTTGGGATTTCTCTTGGTGAATCCATATACATTTATGTCATGAACCCTGCAATTTATTGCCTTGTGACCAAACTAATTACAATAGTAGCAATACCCTTGAAAAATATGTGTGTATCTAAAATTTACATATTCATGTATTTCATGTGTCCTGCATTGTGTAGCCTTGTGCCCAAAATTATGACATGAGAAGCATCACCCATTGAAGAAACCTTTCCTTGAACCCATTGGTCTCTTAGTATCTTCTTACCTGTATTTTTTCCTATTCCATTTGTTTCTCATTTGTGCATTGTTCCTTTCCTTGTTGATATTTCTATTTTCCAACTTATCCTTATAAGTCTCACTTTCTCTTAAACTCTCTTCTTTTGAAGCTTCTTCTTCTTTGGTGCTTGAGCTTGACTCTTATTTTTCTTCTTCTTGTTTCCCTTGTTTTTCTTTAAAATCAAGTCCTATTTTGGTGACTGATGATCTTTGTGCATTGATGATCCTATCCAAGGACTTTTAATTTTTCTCAAATGTGTGTAGCTTTTTCTTTGAGTCTTGCACTTCCATACTTAGTGAAACTATCTCATGTTCTAATATTTCACACTCTACATCTTTTATCTTTTATTTTTAGCCATACCTTCTTCAATTTTCCTTACCTCTTCAACCTTGATTTTTAAGTTAGTGAGATCTTGTAGAAAATTTGCTTTTGCTTTCTCGTATTATTGAGCTTGAACACTTAATCTTGAGTTCTCCCTTTTTAATTCTTCAAGATCAACAATAAGTCTTTCACATTTTAGCTCTTTTATCTTTGACTGTTCAACCATACCTTTTCCAACTCTCCTTATCTTTTCAACCATATCTTTCAAGTTAGAGATATCTTGTAGAAGCTTTGTATTACATTTATCATCCTCTTGTATTTGAGCCTTTAATTCTAATTTTTCTCTTTTCAACTCAACAAGTTCCTTAACAGTGGCTTCCTCCTTTTCTTTTTCTGAATCTTCCTCTTCTTTCTTTTCTTGATTTTCTGAATGGTTTTCAATACGAGGATGTCCTTTTTCTTCTACTATCAAAAGTATAATTTCTTCTTCATATATATTTTGAATATCCCTATTATATTTTTGTTTTATTTCATCTTCATTGCTACTAAGCCCATTGCAATAACCTACATCATGGTCGATTTGACCACAAACAAAATATTCTTCACCATCTTGTAGATAGTAAGTTGTATGGTGACCTATATTCCTACATATGGTACAAAATATTGTCAATTTAGCCTCTTCTCCACTACTTGATTCATATCTTGAATCTATTTCCACTTCTCTTAGAACAAAAAAATCTAATTCATCTTCCTTTTCTTTCATGGCCATGTGTTTCCTTTCCTTTTTGGGTCTTATGGTTCTGCTTTTGTCATTCTTTGCCATGTGTGTTCTTGTAAGATATTCCTTCAAGATGTTAGACCTTTTACAAATGAAGCTACTCTAATACTAATTGAATAACACAAGCTTATAATTAGAGAGGGCTGAATAGTATAAGACCACTTTTTACTTTTTTTTCTAAATAACATTATCCAATATTATCAATCACAATATCAACATCAAAAACTAAAGTAATGCACAAATCATCACACACAATAGAGACACCAATTTAACATGGTTCACCCAATGTGGGCTATGTCCATGGAGAAAATCATTCACTAAAATTTTCTCAACAAATCTCTTGGGAATCCTTTCCTATTACAATTTTTATAGACCTTTGTCCAAAGGAGATAGCAATCCCCTAATCAAGTTCATGGAAACCTATGCACAGGAGACACCAATACCCTAAGTTTATTTATGGATCTATATCCACAAGAAAATTCCTTCTCCTATGCTCTTTTTGATGATCCTCTTAGAATATTTATTACCTCCACTACTCTAGCTTGTGGATCTCTCTCCATAGAAGAATATATCCTCACTCAGAAGACCTCTTTCCTCACTAACCTGGCTAATGGATCTCTATCCACTAGAGACTACTATCCTTTACTATGTCACCTCTAAATCTTAATCTCAGCTCTGCTCATTCTCTATTATAAATTTTGTACTAAACACGGTCCTTTGATCTAGCACAAATATTCTCAATATCTATCTCAAATCTACACTAAACATAGTCCTTTGATATATCACAAATTTACACTAAACATAGTCCTTCGGTCTAGCACAAATCTACTCAATATCTATCTCAAGTTTGGTATAAAATTTATCCTCAAATATGTACCAAGCTCTATTCTCAAACTAACTTCAAGCTTTAACACAAAGCTTGATCCAATAATAAATAACCTCTACTAGATCTACCCCAAATATTAACTGAAGGTTTGAACAAATCAATCAATCGACTTTGCTCTCAATTCTTCTCAAAGACTTATCTTAAATTTGCCTAACAAGTCCTCATTAGAAATTCTCCAATCTGCTCTCAAGTCTTCACTAAGACATACCTTAAATATAACTAACAAGTCCTCACTAGAACTCGTCCAATCTACTCAAAAAGTCTTCACTAAGACTTACCTCAACTCTGCTTTGTAAGCTCTCACAAATCACACAACTCTATCCACAAGTCTTCACTAAGACTTATCTCAAAACTGCTCAACAAATCTCTCTAAAACGTATTCAAATCTGATTGTAAGATTTCATAAAAGTTCACAAAAATATGTCCTTAAGTCCCCTCTAATACTTACTAAAATATTCTCACAATATTTCATAAAAGCTTATTCAAATCAATTGCAAACTTGTATATAAAACACAACACAATCTCTCACAAAAAACCTCTTCAATCCCACAAACAAATTTCACACAGAATCTTGTTTGACTTCAAAAATATATAGATAATTTTTAGAGACTCGATATGTTTCACACTCACAAAATACTCAACTTAATATCTTTTAGAAAATCTCTTTAATCACTCAAATAAGTTTCACTCAGAATCTTGTTAAATCACATAAACATATAGAGACTGGTAAGAGACTCAATATATTTCACACTCACAATCACTCACTAACTTTCAAATTCTTTTCAAATCAATTAAGAATAAAGACCAATTTATTTTATAGAACTTGAACTATCACACCAATACATTTAATCAATAATGCTCAACTACCTTTACTTCACCAATCAATATATGAAACACAATCTTTCTCTCAACACCAATAAAGGCACAACTTGATTCAATCACACTAATGGAAGCTTCATATACATCAAAAATATATCTCAAGAATGGTTTCCACATCACATAACAATGATACTCATGTCATTTCACAAACCCTAGCTCAAATATTCAATCTCTATCTCAAACGTTCTCAAAATATTCATCAATAAAGCATGTACCAACTCACTCAAAATTTCAAACAATGCTTATCAAACAAAGTTTCTAGCATCAACTTCCATTCCAGAAAAACCCTCATCAATCAACATTGGAGATCTCAAAACCAAACTCAAAAATGCTTATCGAACAATCCTTTCCACTCCAACTTATATTCAGAAAACCTCAATTATCCATAAACATCATAAAAAGAAGAATGTGCTCATACATTTTTTCTTTGATGAATATATATCTTCAAAACCTGTTTTACTCTCAACCAAAAACTCTTGCCAATTCTAGGTTAGATAGTGACAATCTACCTCAAAACTCTCCACTGGAAAATTCACTTTAATCATGCAAGAATTGCAATGCAATGTTCAATATTAAAGACACCTTATCACTCCTACTTCAAAAACAACATCTAAAACATACATAGCAATATTATTCCTTAATTACACCTTATAATATCCACACTCTTAAAAACTACTCAAAACCCTAGATCTCAAATTAAATTGCCAAAAATAAACTCCTCAGAAATGTCCTTATAACTCCTTTCTCAAAAATTAAATCACTCCTTTAATATGCTAAAAAATGAAAAAAATAAACTTTGATAAAACACCTTATACCTCCATTTAACTTAAAAATTCATGCCACATTAAAAACCTTAGGAGAAAAATTTAATTAAAAAATTAAATACCTCTATTGCCCTCGGCAAGATTTGATCCCCCGATGTGCTGCCACCAGTGCCCTAGCCACGACCCAACTATCATGTGAGCTAGGTGCTCACGTTGGTAGACAAAAGTGTCATGTGCACTTTGTATCCTTTTCTAGGTGCCAAAACAAAAAGTACCACCAACAAAACACTCATAGGCCTATCATCGGAATTCAATCGTGGGACCTCTCACCTGTCAATGCCTCAACACACTTCCACTTACCACTAGCCCAAAATATAAGTTGGTAATAAGGCTTTAAGCCTCCACTATCTTATCCCTTCAATGGCCACCGAAATAATAAAAATATTATCCTTTGTCTTACACACAAATCGTAAAATTCATAGGCACAAGCAAATATTAATCGATCAAAGGTAGGAGCTTAGGTAACCAAATGTACAAGGTATTTATACCATTGTGCCATCTCCCTTTAGACGTCGGTGGAGGGGTAAAATATATATGAAGTCAGCGCTTTAATAAAAATTAAACCATTTGCCCTTATAATCGTAACCTTAGGGTTAATTAAATTAAATTATAAATTAATTTATAATGAAATTATTATAATTAATTTAGTAAATTTAGGTGTTAACATTAGACCTTTAATATTATAATAAAATATTATAATATTATTTTCCTTGGGCCTTTCTATTGCTCCTTTAGACCTTATCTAACCACCTTGAATATTATAATAAGGGATATTATAATATTATTTCTCTTAGTCCTAGAAGCATTCTTTCTCTTGCACTACTTACTGAATTTGACTCTTGACATCCTTCCTTTTGTACTGCTCATTGAAACTGACTCTTCACATCAATGACAACAAAAATTTCTCATATTTCCAACAATATCCCCCTTTGTAATTGACCGTAACCCATTTACCTTTTGCCATTTATTTTACCTCTTTCTATTTTGCTCCCCCTGAGAAATTGCTCCCATGATTGAATGCTTTTCCCCTAAGTCAAGTCTCTCCCCCTTTGACATCAATGGCAAAGGGTCACATTTGAGGCTTAGGGTTAAGAATGATACTCTTAGCTTAGCCCCTCCTCCACCTACTCTTTAGAGGTAGTTAAATTTGGGGTGGGAGTATCTCTACTCCCAACATATACTGATATTTACCTTTGTCCATCTTCTTTCTAAATTGACCTTTATGACTCCTCTGACTGTTCCTATTCCTGCTTGTCTCTGGAAGTTTTTCTCTACACCACTTGAATATATTCCCAATATTATTGCACTTATAACACTTATATTTTTGTTATTCCTTAAAGGTGCAAATGTCTTGGGGTTTATCTTGGTGAATCCATATCCATTCCTGTTATGAACATTACAATTTATAGCCTTATGACCAAACTGATTACAAGAGTAGCAATACCCTTGAAAAATTTGTATATTTCTAAAATTCCCATATTCCTATATTTCATGTGTCCTGCATTGTGTAGCCTTGTGCCCAAACTTGTGATATGAGAAGCATCATCCATTGAAGAAACCTTGCCTTGATCCCATTGGTCTCTTAGTCTCTTCTTCCCAATGTTGTTTCCTATTCCATTTGTTTCTCATTTGTGCATTGTTTCTTTCCTTTTTGATCTTTCTATTGTCCAACTTATCCTCAAAAGTCTCACTTTCTCTTACACTCTCTTCTTATGAAGCTTCTTATTCTTTGGTTCTTGAGCTTGACTCTCCTTTTTTTGCTTCCTGTTTCCCTTGTTTTTCTTCAAAATAAAGTCTTATTTTGGTGATTGATGATCTTTGTGCATTGATAATCCTATCCAAGGACTTCGAATTTTTTTCAAAATTGTGTACCTTATTCTTAGAGACTAGAGTCTTTCACTTCCATCCTTAGTGAAACTATCTCATGTTCTATTCTTTCACACTCTAGATCCTTTATCTATAATTTTTCAGCCATACCTTCTTCAATTTTCCTTACCTCTTCAACCTTAATTTTGAAGTTAGTGAGCTCTTGTAGAAACTTTGCTTTTTCTTTCTCATATTCTTGAGCTTGAAACCTTAATCTTGAGTTCTCTCTTTTTAATTCTTCAAGATAAATAATAAGTCTTTCACATTTTAGCTCTTTTACCTTTGACTTTTCAACCATACCTTTTTCAATTCTCCTTGCCTTTTCAACCTTATCTTTCAAGTTAGAGATATCTTGTAGAAGCTTTGTCTTACATTTATCATCCTCTTGTATTTGAGACTTTAATTCTAAGTGTTCCCTTTTCAACTCAACAAGTTCCTTAAAAGTGGCTTCCTCCTTTTCTTTTTTCGAATCTTCTTCTTTATTTTCTTGATTTTCTGAATGGTCTTCACTTGGAGCATCTCCTTTTTCTTCTATTATCGAAAGTATAATTTCTTCTACATACCTATTTTGAATGTCCGTGTTATATTTTAGTTCCATTCCATCTTCATTGCTACTAAATGCATTGCAATAACCTGCATCATGATCGAGTTGACCACAAACAAAATGTTCTTCACCATATTGTGAACAGTAAGATGTATGGTGACCTATCTTCCTACATATGGTAAATTTTTTTGTCAATTTAGCCTCTTCTCCATTGCTTGATTCATCTCTTCAATGTATTTCCACTTCTTCTCTTACAACAAAAACATTAAATTCATATTACTTTTATTTCATGACCATGTGCATCCTTTTATTTTTAGGTCTCATATTTATACTTTTACCATTCTTTGCCATGTGTGTTCTTGTAAGATCTTCCTTCAATATGTTAGACATTTTTCAAATGAACTCGCTATGATACCAATTGAATAACATAAGCTTATAATGAGAGGGGTGAACAATATAAGACCACTTTTTACTTTTTTCACAAATAATATTATCCAATATTATCAATGGCAATATCAACAACAAAAACCAAAGAAATGCACAAATCATCACACACAATAGAGACACCAATTTAATGTGGTTCACCCAATGTGGGTGACGTCCATGGAGAAAATCATTCACTAAATTTTTATCAACAAATCTCTTGGAAATCCTTCCCTATTACAATTTTTATAGACCTCTATCCAAAGGAGATATCAATACCCTAATCAAGTTCATAGAAACCTATGCACAGGAGACACTAATCCCTTTAGTTGGTTTGTGGATCTCTATCCATAGGAGAACTCCTTCTCCTATGCTCTGGTTGGTGATCCTCTTAGAAGACTTACTGCCTCCACTACTTTGGCTTATGTATCTCTCTCCACTGAAGACTTTGTACTCACTCAGAATACCTTTATCCTCACTACACTGGCTAATGTATCTCTATCCATTGGATACTACTATCCTTTGCTCTATCACCTCAAAATATTTCTCTCAACTCTACTCAATATCTATTCTCAAATATGCACTAAACACATTCCTTTATTCTAGCACAAATCTCCTTAATATTTATCTCAAATATTTACTAAATATAGTCCTTCAATATAGCACAAATTTTCTCAATATCTATCTCAAAAATACACTAAACGCAATCCTTCAGTCTAGAACAAATCTACTCAATCTCTATCTCAAGTCTAGTACAAAATCTATCTTCAAATATGCACCAAACTATATCCTCAAATTGTGTTCAAGCTTTAACACAAAGCTTGATCCAATCACAAATCACCTCTTCTAGATATGCCCTAAACCTTAACTCAAGGTTTGAATAAATCAATCAACCAAATCTACTCTCGAGTCTTCTCAAAGACTTATCTTAAATCTGCTTAACAAGTCCTCACTAGAAATTGTCCAATCTTCTCTCAAGTCTTCACTAAGACTTACCTCAAATATACCTAAGTCCTCACTAGAACTTCTCTAATATACTCAACAAGTCTATGCTAATACTTACCTCAACTCTGCTTTGTAATATTTCACAAAAGCTTACACAACTTTATCCAAAAGTCTTCACTAAGACTTATCTCAAAACTACTCAACAAATCCTCTCTAGAACTTGTTCAAATCTGATTGTAAGATTCCCCAAAATCTCACACAAATATTTCCTTAATCTTTCACACAAATTTTCCTCAATTTTGTCCTTAAGTCCCCTCTAGGACTTAGTCAAATCTACTCACAAGCTTTTACAAAATATTATTCAAATTAATTGTAAACTTACATATAAAACTCAACACAATATCTCATAGAAAACCTCTTCAATATGATAAATAAGTTTTACATAGAATCTTGTTTGACTTCAAAAATATATAGAAAATGGTTAGAGACTCAATATTTTTCACACTCACAAAACACTCAACTTAATCTCTTTCAGAAAACCTCTTCAATCACTCAAACAAGTTTCACTCAAAATCTTGTTAAACCACATAAATATTTAGAGAATGGTAAGAGACTCAATATGTTTCACACTCGCAATCACTCACTCAATTTCAAACTCTTTTCAAATCAATTAAGAATAAAGAACAATTTTTTTCACAAAACTTAAACTATAACACCAATACATTCAATCAATATTTCTCAACTAACTTTACTTCACCAATCACTCTATGAAACATAATATTTATCTCAACATCAATGAAGGCACAACTTGATTCAATCACACTAATGGAAGCTTCACATGCATCACAACTTTATCTAAAGAATGGATTCTACATTACATAACAATGATACTCATATTATTTTACAAAACCTAGCTCAAATATTCAATATCTACCTCAAATTTTCTCAAACCATTCATCAATAAAACATGTACTAAATCACTTAAAATTTCCAACAACGCTTATCAAACAAAGTTTCTAGCATCAACTTCCATTCCATAAAAATCCTAATCAATCAACATTGCTTATCAATCAATCCTTTTCACTCCACCTTATATTCAGAAAACCTCAATCAACCGTACACCTCATACAAAGAAGAATGTGCCCATACATTTTTGCTTTGATGGAGATATGTCTTCAAAATATGTTTTACTCTCAACCAAAAACTCTTTCCAATTCCAGGTTAGATAGTAACAATATACCTCAAAACTCTCCAGTGGAAAATTATCTTTAATCATGCAAGAATTACAATGCAATGTTTAATCTTAAATACACCTTATCAATCCTACTTCAAAAACAACATCTAACACATACATAGAAATAGTATTCCTTAATCACACCTTATAATCTCCACACTCTTAAACACTACTCAAAACCCTATACCTCAAATTAAATTGGCAAAAATAAACCCCTCAAAAATATCCTTATAACTCCTTTCTCAAAAATTAAATCACTCCTTTAATATGCTCAAAAATGTAAAAATTAAACTTTAATAAAACACCTTATACCTCCCTTTAACTTAAAAATTCATGCAACATTGAAAACCTTAGGAGAAAAATTTAATTAAAAAATTAAATACCTCTATTACCCTTAGCGGGATTCGATCTCCCGTTGCACTGCCACTAGTGTCCTAGCCATGGCTCAACTACCATGTGAGCTAGGCACTAACATTGGTAGACAAAAGTACCTTGTGCACTTTGTATACTGTTCTAGGCACCAAAATAAAAAGGACCACCAACAAAACACTCCTAGGCCTATCGCTAGGATTCGATCATAGGACCTCCCAATTATCAATACTTCAACACACTACCACTTGCTGCTATCCCAACCACCAGGTTGGTAATAAGGATTTAATCCTCCACTATCTTATCCCTTTGATGGCTATTGAAACAATAAAGAAAATTATATCCTTTGTCTTGCATGCAGATCACGTAAATTCACAGGTACTAGCAATATTAATTGATCTAAGGTAGGAGCTTAGGTAACCAAATGCACATGGTATTTATATCATTGTGTCATATCCCTTTGGATGTTGTTAGAGGGGGAAAATAAATATGATGTCGGGGATTTAATAAAAATTAAACCTTTTGCCCTTATAACCCTAACCTTAGGGTTAATTAAATTAAATTATAAATTAATTTATAATGAAATTATTATAATTAATTTAATAAATTTAGGTCTTAACATTAGACCTTTAATATTATAATATTATTTTTCTTGGGCCTTCCTATTGCTCCTTTAGACCTTATCTGACCACCTTGAATATTATAATAAGGGATATTATAATATTATTTCCCTTAGGCCTAGAAGCAATATTTCTCTTACACTCCTTACTGAAATTGACTCTTAATATCCTTCCTTTTGTACTGCTCATTGAAACTGACTCTTGACATCAATGACAACAAAACTTGCTCATTTTTCCAAAATGTGGAGGATAACGAAGCTATTTCGTATCCAATAATATTGGTAATATTCCTTTATCTAGCCCTAGGAGTGTTTAAGAAGAAGATTTTTCTTTTTAAGTAGTTGATATATTGTCCTGCTACCTTTTCAAATGAACTCAAAACATATTTAATCACCTCGACCTAATGGACAAAAGCCAAGAAGGAAAGTAATGTGTCATATAAGAATTGCTGGTGTGAGATGGGGAAAGATCTCAAGGTAAGTTTGATGCCCACAATATCAAGTTTTGCAAAAATTGATTGCCCTAAAGCTTCTACCATTTAAAAGACAGGGGGATAAAGGATCCCCTTGGTGAATTCCCTTACAACTACTAAAATAACTAGTAGGAGAGTCATTCATCAAGACTAAGTATTTTACTGAGGATATGCACATTTTTATTATGGCTATTCATGCCTTTTTAAAACCAAATATCCCTAGAACTTCCAATAAAAAATTCCAAGAAACCCGATTATAAGCCTTATGTATAAGTTAGGAAAAGCCCCTACTCTCCTACTTTTATCCATCGAATGAATAAGTTCATGGATAGTAATAAACCATCCAAAATATAAAGACTAGCCATAAAACCACTTTGGACGAAGTTAATGAGGAGGGGTAGAAGAGGTTTAATTCTATTGGCCAAAATATTGGTGAAAATCTTAAGAATGGTGTTGCACACGCTAATGGGATGATAATCAGAGAACTTGATGACCCCATAGACTTGGGTATGAGGACCAAAAAGGTGTAATTGGCATCCCTTGGTATCGCCACTGAGTTTTGAACATCCCTTAAGGCTATACAAACCTCATTCCCAACATTAGACCAAATTTTTTGAAATAATGTCAAGGGAAAACCATCAGGTCTTGGGGCTATCTAGCCATTCATCAAGAACACTACAATTCTTATATTCTCATATTGAAATGGATAATTTAAAGAGATATTATTGGGATCCTAGACCAGGCTTGAAATATTTCTTAGAAGGCTCTCTACAACTTTGGGTTCACCAATATCATGCTCACAAAGCAAGGAATAAAAAAATAAGATAGCTTCATTTCTTATTTCAAAAATATCCATTCTTAAGCTCTCATCATTTTTTCTAATTTATCTTATTATGTTATGAGCTATGTGTCTCAAAGTATATGTATGAAAGAATTTTATATTTTTATCTCCTTTCAACCATTGGAATCTAGTTTTTTGTTTCCAAAAAACCTCTTCCTTGCTTAAAATATTGTGAAAATATGCTAGGGTGTTTAGTTCTAAACTTCTAACTTCGTTGGATAAGGTTTTCCCCTCGATGGATATTTTGATGTCTTGTAGTTGTTGCTTAATCTCCAGTTTTTTTTAAATATCTCCAAACACCTGTTTTTTCCAGCATTTTAGGTTTTTTTTATAAACCTAAGTTTGGACATCACCGTCTCAATAGGTATACGTGGAAAGTCAAAATACCACCATTTATTAATGTAATTTTTAAGCTCAAAGTGGAAAAACCACATTTTCAAGAGAGTGCATAGTGTTAGATATTCAAAAATGTAACTGTCTCTTTTGAAATAAATATTCTCTCAAATCTGGTTTGAATATATTGATTTCCTAACCTTTGATTGCTCAAAGTGAATCTCAAACCTTTGAGATCTAGATCCATGAATTCTTGGTGTTGAACAAAATAAAAAAATTCCTCCATACCTTTGGTAAAGGAGGTGTCACCCTTGAATTTATTAGATGGGTAAAGTGCTATGTTGAAGTCCCATACCAATATCCATACCTCATGCTTAAAAACATATCTCATGCCCTCTAAGGACAACCAAAAATATTCTCTATCTATTCTAGAGTTGGGTGTATAAATATTAGACATCACCCATCTAAAATCAATTTTCTTACAATAGAACATGATGTTGATAACTCGATTGGATATAGAAATTGTGGTCCTGGATACTCTACTAGGATCCCAAAAACAAGTAAGATCACCTAAATCCCCTATGGTCGAATTATCCACCACCTTCACTTTCTTCTAAACTATATTATGGATTGATATTAACTTATTGTTCTCCATTTTAGTATCTTGAAGAAACAAAATATATGGGCAAATCTATTTTCTGAGGGACTTTAAGGTTCTTTGTTTTGAAATCCCATTGAGATCCCATATGTTCCATGACATGACTTTCATTTTTGGTTTCTCTATTTCTTACTCCTAGAATATTGAGCCGAGTGGCAAAAGAATTTAATTTTCAACTCCTTACCCTCTTTATAATTAATATAATCAATATTTAAAAGGGTCTGGGAGCCATTTTCCATCTTCATATTAGCTTCTCATGATCAGTGATATTTATTAGGGGGTCTTTCCACTCAGCATTCCACCCCTACATCCATATATTTTGTTGACTTCTCATTTTAAGGGGGGACCCTTTCTAATATAGAAATTCATCCTTTTGGTTCAGGAAGAAGTTAGGCAACTGAGTCTCAATCACACCAGATTCTAAGGGTTTTGGACTTTGGTTAATATAAGCAAAAGAGTTTTTAACAGGAATGTAAAAATTAGAAGGACCTAACATGGGGATTACCTGAGCCATCGAGAGAACCAACTCTACTAAATATTCCTTTAACTACGCACATCCCATCTCAAGAACTTAGAAATTAGGTTTCTTTAAAGTCATCTTGTTACAAAGATATATTTCTTGGGCCACCATATCCATCACCATGGAGATACTAATGAGGAATCTTAGACCTAGGGGCTAATTATTTTTAGACCTAGGATATGTTCATTAGGACTTAGTATGCAGAATAATCAACGTGAGTTGTTTCTTTCCTCCGTTGAATGGTCTAGGTCTAGGTGTAATTCTTTTCATTATTTTAGGGCTTATATCTTTAGCCTTTCCGTGATTGTGTACGTAAATCCTTGGAGCAGTTCATGATTTCCAGGATTACGATTTTCATTTTGGACTTATTTAAGTCCTAAGTTTGCAAATAATATTTAGCTTCATATTTTCCATATCAGTTGGTATCAGAGCGAAGGATTTTTGGAGATTTTGGGTTATTTTCGATCTCCATAGGGTGGTTTGGATAGCTTGTCACCACCTTCGTTCCTATTTGAAGCTCAGGAGAAATTGTTGCAATTTTGCTGTCGAGTTTTGCAGCAAATTGTTGACAAATTCATTTGTTGTCAGAAGTTGCTGACAATTTTGCTACAATAAAAATTTAGTCGACAACTTTTGAAGCAATAAAAATTTTGTCGACAATTTTTGTAGCAATAAAATTTTGCATGTGGCGATTCATTTCTGCACAATATTTTGTCTTCATTTGAGGTAGCATGCCGGTTACGTTGACCTTCTATGGTTTCTGAAGTCGATCTACATTTTTTGTAATTTTTGAAGCCAGAGGAACCTCTCATTGGTTTGCAATTCCCGACGCCCACTATGAATTTTGAAACCTCTAATTGCACTACGACCACGAGAAGGGAGGTCGAAGACCCTACATATTCTGACGCCATGGATGACCACATCTTCTACGACCACGTAATACTAAACCCTCAAAAATCTGCATTGTTTCTACATTTTTCGTAGACCCTCCAGACGATCCTACCGCGATAGATTACTCCGTGTTCCAACGCTGACGATCCTACCACGATAGACCCTTGAAAATCTACATCGTTTGAGGAGTTTGAGATTGGTGCCCAACCTGTTTTTCCTGTCAGGTGGTCGTTGGATGCACACGTAGGTCTTTTTCACACAGTCGGTCGACAGACCACTGGAGCCTACCGTCCCGATTGTAGGAAAATGACAATTCCCTTGGCTCGCGTGACAGACACCCTACGCCAATATTGTCAGGAAGTGCCAGTCCCGAAGGAGCTCGACTTGAGTCTACCACATTGCCAGAGCTGGACGTAATTCTACGTGTTTGTTTTCATAGATCAACCGAACGTAGGCCCCTGTGTTCTCTGACACTGTCAGATCTGGAACCCAGCGATAGCATCCGTTCGACCCTGATACCTACGTGCTGAGCATGGAGGGATCTGTTGTTCGTGGCCCAAGTGGAAGATCTATTGTTCATGGCCCGAGTGGAGAGATATGTTGTGCATGGATAGCAAGAATGGCTCTGATGTTTGTGGATCGCGTGGAAGGATCTGCTACGCATGGATAGAGTGGATAGATTTGTTGTTCGCTGCTCGTGGATGCGTGGACACGCGTGGACAGCTACGCGTTCATGGATTTTGGCAATTGAGGATAACCTTTGCTAGGTATTCGTTGCCTAGGTTTGATAGGATTTACATTTCCATTAAAGTGGGCCCATAACCCACCTTTTTGATTTCTAAACTAAATTAAAAAAAAAAAAGGTAACTTTTTGTCTTTACCTCAAGTCAACTTTGACTTTTCAAATATTGTGCAACTATTTTTGCCCTTCCATGTTGTAAATTTGCAATTTTTGCAAATTAAATTGGGCACATTTTATTTTGCACATTTTGTAACTTTGTCTTTTTGTGACAATTTTTGTTGGCGCTCACTCGGGGTCAAATGGCTTTCGAATTAGCCGACAAATTGGCTCAAGTAACCCAACTTGTCAGCGTTTTGGCTGATAAGGTTACTTCTAATGAAGTCCAACAACAATGTGAGGTTCCCATTTACACTGGCTCGCGAGATCCAGAGGTCCTCAACAGCTGGATTTTGGACATGGACAATTGGTTTGAGTATACCAAGATAGCAAAGGATCAACAAGTTAACTTTGCTAAGTTGAAGCTTTCTGGCATTGCCAAGGTCCTTGTCACTGATCGACAATGGACCCAAAATCCCATTGACACGTGGGATGAATTGCAAAGAGTTTTGAAGAATAATTTTTATCCTTCAAACTATGCCACTGAGCTTGACATCAAGTGGCTTCGTCTTCGACAAACCTCCAATATGAGTGTTCATGACTATATTTTTCAATTTAACAAGTTGCGGATTTTGAATTCTATTCAGGATAACGCGGCACAACTTGTTAACAAATTCAAAAGTGGCTTGCAGGAACCCATTTACAGGAAGATGAAATACAAGTTGATTGTTAACATTGACATGGCTTTCAATCAAGCCCTTCTTGCTGAGGAGGAAATGAGGGAGCAATCGCGTGGGACTCGCTCTTCTACGTCAGGAGGAAATCAGAAGGCTTCTCCTCAACCTTCCAAGGGAGCTAAATCTTCTTCTTCTCCTTCTCCCTCTTCTTCATCTTCCCCTTCTTCTTCTTCACAAAAATCTTCTTCTTCTAAATCACCTTTGATTTGTAATTATTGTAAAAAGCCAAGACATACTCAAAAGAGGTGTTTTAAGTTGCAAAATGTGAAGAAACAATCCCTAGTTGTAAAGCCTTCCAATGAGGACTCACAAGAAAATCCCATTGAGGCTACAGGGGAACGTAAGCCTTATAAGGAATTGGCAGGGTTAAACAAATTGACCCTTATGAATACTTCACAAGGTGATCGCGAGAATTTGTTTGTGACTACGGTCCATCTCAGTGACACCTTTATGGTTGATTGTATAATCGATAGCGGCTCATAGAAAAATCTAATTGCGAGGTCCGTTGTTGACAAACTGAAGTTATCGATGAATCCCCATCCTCATCCTTATCCTTTGGGATGGAAGGACAATGGGATTACATCCGACATCACACACACTTGCACCGTGAATTTTGCTTTCAGTCCTTCTTTTGTGGACTCGGTTGTGTGCGATGTAACTCCAATGGATTGTTGTGGCTTGTTGCTTGGAAGACCCTATCAATACGATAGGAGGTCTATACATGATGGGTACAAAAACACATACACTTTGCACAAAGACAATAAAACTTTCATAATCAGAAGTACACAACAAACTCCACATAATTTGATGTTGAGTTGTAGACAAGCACGCAAAGCTATAAATCAAGCAAAGGAATTAGCACTCATCTTCATCAGACCAATTCAAGAAGAAAAGCAAGCACCTAAGCACACTAATAACAGGAGTTCTTCAGTTCATTCAATACTTCAATCATTTTTTGATGTTTTTCAAGAACCCACAAGTCTTCCTCCTGAAAGACAGATTAATCATAGTATTGAGATTGTTCCTGCATCTTCTCTTCCTAATTCTTCAATGTATAGACAATCAATAGTGCAAATGGAAGAAATTAAGAAACAAATTCAAGCATTGTTGACTAAAGGGTTCATCAAACCCAATACTTCCCCTTGTGCTTCTCCTATCTTGCTTGTGTTGAAGAAGGATGGCACATGGAGATTATGCATTGATTTCAGGGCACTCAATAAGATTACAATCAAGAATCGTTATCCACTTCCTCGCATTGATGATCTCTTGGACCAATTGCAAGGTGCAAAATTCTTCTCCAAGATTGATCTCAAAAGTGGGTATCATCAGGTGAGAATTCAAGCAGAAGACACTTGGAAAACAACATTTAAGACCAAAATGGGGCTCTTTGAATGGCTTGTCATGCCCTTTGGCCTTACAAATGCTCCAGCTACATTCATGCGGTTGATGAATGAAGTATTCAGAGATTGTTTGGATCAATTTGTAATCATCTATTTGGATGACATTCTTATATATTCTTCTACTTGGGAGAATCATTTGGAACACTTGGAAACGGTTCTTCAAACTCTTCGAAAGAACCAATTGTATGCAAATTTTCCTAAATGTTCCTTTGGGCAAACATTCATTGCCTATCTTGGATTTGTAATTAGTGAAAAAGGTGTGCAAGTAGATCCTTCCAAAGTTGAAGTTATCTTCTCTTGGCCAACTCCTACTTCAGTCATGGAGTTAAGAAGTTTTCTTGGACTTGCCAATTTCTATCGCAAGTTCATTGGAGGATATTCTTCTATTGCTGCACCTTTACACTATTTGACGAAGATCAAAGTTCAGTTTCAAGTGGACAAAGGATCAACAAAAAGCCTTTGACACATTGAAACACAAATTGAGTACTGCACTAGTTCTTGTTCTTCCCGATTTGTCTCAACCATTTGAGATAGAAACCGATGCTTCGCAAGTTGCACTTGGAGTTGTGCTCATGCAGAATGGCCATCCAGTGGCTTACCATTCAGAAACATTTTCAGAGGCCAAGAAGAACTATTCTACATATGATAAGGAGTTCTATGCTTTGGTTCAAGCAATCAAGTATTGGAGGCATTATCTCTTGGGAAAAGAAACAATTGTTCATACAGATCACATGCCCCTTAAGTTTCTTCAATCTCAAACAAAAATTGAGGAAGCTAGGCACATGAAATGGGCATCGTACTTGCAACAATTCCATTTGGTAATCAAGTACAAGAAAGGACGAAACAATGCAGTGGCTGATTGTTTGAGTCGTCCTCCTTCTACTCTTGTTTTGACAAGTTGTCACTACATCCCATCTTGGCTTCCAAACTTGGCCTACACAATATCCTATGGATCCAAATTTTGGCAAAGTTTTCCACCAACTTTCCAATCCTTCTTCTTCAAATTTGAGAGCTCTTCAGGACTTTCATATTCAAGATGGAATGTTGTACAAATTGGACAAACTTTGTGTTCCTCATGGGAACAGGGAGTCTCTTCTGAAGGAGGCTCATTCCACACTCTATGGGGGACATTTTGGTAGGCAAAAAACTCTTCATCATCTTCAGCGGTTTTTCTTTTGGCCACACATGCAAAGAGATGTTCTTCGCTTCTTGCGACAATGTGCAATCTGTAATCGCTCCAAATCAGCCAATAGGACATTGGGAATGAGCATGCCTTTGCCCATTCCTTCTCGTCCATGGGAAAGCATTTCCATGGATCTCTTGAGCGGTTTTCCAATGACAATACGCAAGCATGATTGTGTCTTTGTTGTGGTGGATAGATTCAACAAAATGGCCAAATTCATTCCTTGTCGCAAGACAAGTACTGCACAGGATCTTGCCCAACTCTTCTTTGAGGTGGTATGGCGTTCTTTTGGTCTTCCTACCAGCATTGTCTCTGATCGTGACTCACGCTTTGTGGGTCACTTTTGGCGATCACTTTGGAAGATTTTGGGAGTATCTCTTAACTTCTCTATTGCTTATCATCCTCAATCCGATGGGCAAACAGAGGTAGTTAATCGTACTCTCATGCAGAGTTTGAGGATTTACCATCATTCCACTCCAGCCAAGTGGGACTTAAGCCTCACTCACATTGAGCACGCCTACAACAGGGCCGTCCACAGTTCTACCGGGCACTCTCCATTTGAAGTGTGTTTTGGTTTTCAGCCACTTGCTCCTTATGAGTTACCTTTGTCTTTGCCTTCTTCAACCACAATGCACATTCAGAAGGAACAAGACAAGGCCAACTCTTTTGTACAACATTTGCAGAGTCTTCAAGCCAAAGTGGTTCAAATTCTTCAGAAGACTCAGCAAAAGCAGAAACAACAGATGGACAAGCACCGCACACCTCATTCCTTTCAAGTTGGTGACAAAGTATGGTTTCATCTTGACAAACGATGATTTGCAGATAAGGCACATAGCAAAATCAAGCCTCTTCGTTATGGGCCTTATACTATTCTTCAAAAAATCTCTGAGAATGCCTTTCGCTTGGACCTTCCAGCTCATCTTGGCATTCACGATGTCGTCAATGTTGATCTTCTCAAACCATACTATGATTCGACACTGGAAACAGTTCCAACCATCATACATCCAGTTGATGTGGTTCCTGATGCTCAGCTTCCGCTTGACGCCGATACAGTCTTTGATACGAAGACCCGACAAACACGCCAAGGTGCTTCTACTTCATATCTTGTGGCCCGACGAGGCCAATTTCCACATCAGGCTCGCTGGATTTCTGCTCACATTCTGTCCCGAGATTTTCCCTCTTTGTTAAAAGCATTGGAGTCCAATGCTTCTTTTGTTGGGACGAATGATGAGGAATCTTAGACCTAGGGGCTAATTATTTTTAGACCTAGGATATGTTCATTAGGACTTAGTATGCAGAATAATCAACGTGAGTTGTTTCTTTCCTCCGTTGAATGGTCTAGGTCTAGGTGTAATTCTTTTCGTTATTTTAGGGCTTATATCTTTAGCCTTTTCGTGATTGTGTACGTAAATCCTTGGAGCAGTTCATGATTTCCAGGATTACGGTTTTCATTTTGGACTTATTTAAGTCCTAAGTTTGCAAATAATATTTAGCTTCATATTTTCCATATCAGATACCCAAGGCCTCCTCACTCTCAAGAGAAATTTTTGAACCAGATCCTTTTGCTAGAAAAAAATTGTCCATAATGTTTGACTGAATTTGAGGTTTTTTGAAGTCTTTTCCATAAATATATTACTAGTTCTTCCCACCCTTCTTTTTACAAGAAGGCCTAGGAGGGCAACGAGCTACCACATGACCAATTTTTTATAAGTAGTCCATCAAAAAGGTTGATTTTTATATTCAATCGACTGAACCCTTGTGCTTTCATCTACCACCAATTTAATAGAAATTGGGAGATCTACTTCGGGGTTGGCCATCACATAAAAATAAGCAAAAATAATTATTTTTTACCCTATTACTTTGGTCAATCGATACCAAGTTTCCAATATCCTTGGAAACTACCCTCAAGATATCATCATGTTAAAGGTGGTATGGTAAGCACGATATACATACCCAAAGAAGTAGAAGGTTTATTTTTTGGGTACTAGAATTGAAAATTTCCCCCCATTATCACAAAAATAATTTCCTTTCACCATAAAACCAAGGACCCTCTCTGAGAATACGCTTGGAATCATCAACACAACTAGGATTAACAATGAAAAAGGAGTTGAAAACAACAATGATGTCTAGAGAGCCATATGATCTCCATCTAGAAATCGCCCATCTCCTAATAGACTCTAGGTCAAACCTGCTACCCTAAATATTTATAACCAAATTCTTAGACCCATCACTCATTGTGGAAGCAGCAAGAGTACTAGGGACATGGATTTCACCCTAAGATAAGGGAATGATCAAAATAAATTTTTGAATAACTAGCTTGACAATTTTGATATGTTACCATTGAGGTATATGATACCCTAGGGTCGAAAGGGATCACCTAGATCATGGCCCTATTAACCACTTTTCCATCTTATACCTTGTGACTACCAAGGAGGTTTGGGTTACCTTCATATGATGCTTCAACCTATATCTTTTTTTTGCCATCCAGCTCTTGCATATTCTTGATCTGCTCATCCACATTTCCACATTGTTCCATTCAAAAATCCTAGCTCTACTCCTTAGAAATCTTAGCTTCGCTCATTGGAAACCCTAGCTATGCTCTATCTCAATTTGATATGTTTGTCAAGGTCACTTGAAAGTCCCTATATCATAAATTTTTTATGTCAAGGGATATGTTTGTCCCTGAATCTTAAACTTTATATTATTAAGGGTTTATTTGAATCCTAAAAATATAGTTGAATCTAGGTCTTTACTGGTTATTCTTCAACTGTAGAAAGACTCTATAGCTAAGTCCTAGTCTTCACTGGTTATTCTTCAACTGTGGAAAGAATCTATATTTTTCTATTCAATATGACCTTTAGAAATAGACTATGAGTCTCATTGTCTTCAAAGTGGATAAACTCTTAATTGACTTTATCTAACTAGATAATATCAATTTTATGATAGTGGCTAAAATAAACTCTTGTCAATTTAGATAGAGTTAATGTTAGCTTTGATACCACTAGTGGCTTTAAGCCTTAATACTACCACTAATATCACAAGTTACGTATCACATGATCAAATAAAATATAGCCATAATATAATAAGATAGATAATGATAAGAGTAGAATAATATGAGTAAATTAATATGTAAAAGAAGGCTTATAATATATCAAATAACATTCAATAATATGCAGCAATATGAATGTAAATAACCTTAATCAACATGTACAAAGCATGTAATACAACTTACAATATTAATTTCTCAAAATGTATACAAGCTTTATTACTCCTCTTTCTCTTACAAGATATATGAACTATAGTGTATGGTGATCATTGTATCTCATATATTGTGTATTATCTTCATTTTATAGTTATAGTAGTATGAATCATTGTATTCTTGACTATTACTATCCATATGCTCAGTCTCTTGACACTTGGTTTATCTACTTGCCACTTGCATACTTGATGAACACTTACACTATAACATATGCACACATATAAATGACTCTTACACTTCTATAACTTACACACTCTAATATAATATACTTGTGTACATATTTATAGTACATATTTATTCTCATACATACAAGACACTTGTGCACATAGACTTAACTTACACTTGCACACTAACTCACATGACACTTATGTTTTTTCTACATATTTACACTTACATCAAATAGGAAATATAATTCACACACTAAACTATGACTCAACACTAATCTATTATTTACAAATATATCATAGGGATACATTAGCATATACAGATAATGTAATATACTCCAAAAAATATAAAACCATATTATATAGTTTGAATAAATATTGTTTACACATATGTTAAGGGAAGAGAACAAAACTATATATAGGCTAGCCAATAGAAGGATTTTAATAGAGGATCGTGAAGTTAATTTTTTCCATGGTTAGAGGAAGTAGTAAGTCAAGCTAAAGTTGACAAGAAAATATTGATTGCATGAGTCAAATAATGATTAATATTTATTTTAATATTTTCCATGGCTAATATTTTTCGTATTTTATAACATTAATGTGTTTTGAAAATTAACAATGAAACTAACAATTGAGATCCGATAAAGCAAATTTTGATAGTGCAAAGTTTTGAAAATATTACACTACTAAGATGTAGTGTGTAGATAATAGAGGTGGAGTTTTGGTATTGTGGAGGCTATTGCAGAAAAATATTTTGAAGAAAGATGCTAAGTTTTAGAATATTTGAATTTACAAATAAAATTGAAGGTGATCTTTTATGAACAAAAATATAAATATTTAGTTATAGCAACTCAATTGAGATGAGAGTTGAATTTGTTTGTAAAATCTCAAGTTCTAAGGAGAAAGTAATAATTTGTCAAGAGTGGCGGACCAAGCACAACCCCTTTATCTCTAGTAGGAAAAAACATCTCTCTTTTTTTACAAGAATTCTTCTATATCAAATTGAATATTATTAATAACTTTTCACTTGTTCTTTTGCACCCATGGTTGTGTAAACCTCCATTCTTCTTGAAAAATATTACATCTTTATAAATTTTAATGTTTCTCGTTTTTCTCAATACCTAATTATCTAGCATCAACTCTTTTACTTTTTCATTTTTTAATTTTTTAAACAAATTACATATCTAAAATATTATTTGTAAATTAATTTAAAACTAGGACTAATATTTTTAAGTAACTATATTATTATATTTTAATAAACTATATAAAATTATTATAATAAATAATATAATATATATAATTTCATTGTATAAAACTATTGTTTAAGTCACTTAAACTCTTGTAGCTTATGTTTCTTTTTTACTCTAGACATTAGATCTTTTTTTAATGTGACTGACACATTATGTGGTTTTAGGTGACTTTATGGGATAACATAAAAAGGCTAAATAAATCTCTGACCCATGTGAATTACAAATTTATATCTACCTCGCATGAAAAAGACGGTATAATCGAGAACCACCAAAACTTCATTGGCCTTTGCTAGTTGACCACTTGTTCAATGCTACACGTATCTAACAAACAGTCAAACCAATAACTTATACTGATATCGTTTAGATTGTCACGAGGAAAATGCAGGTGGAGAATGCCAAGTTGTTTGCACGTCCTCAAATTTTGAGAGAACCTTCTTAAATTTGCCAACTTATGCGGCTACCTTCCCTTCCACGATCTGTGGTAAGTGTAAGAGATACCAGTTTGGCACCAATGGAAGCACGTGAGGTTCATCTAACTCGCGTCCGGTATTGCTTTTTGCTATAAAACATGGGTAGCATGGCTTCTCTGCCTCACAGCTGGACTTGTGCACTGACACATCCTCCGCTTCAGCGCTCAATTCTTAATATCATCAAACTGGTTTCGGGAAAGATGATCTCAGCGGAGGAGGTGGAAGCATTCAGGAAGGTCCAGAGGGCCGAGGGCCCGGCCTCTGTTCTCGCCATCGGCACCGCCACTCCTCCTAATGCCATCGAGCAGAGCAGTTATCCCGACTACTACTTCCGCATCACCAACAGCGAGCACAAGACCGAACTCAAGGAGAAATTCAAGCGAATGTGTAAGAATCTACCGCAATTATGTAGTCAATTTCTCATATACATGTGGGTATGTCTCGATGGTTATGGAATATGTGTGATGTTGCAGGCGAGAAGTCGATGATAAAGAAGAGATATATGCATTTGACGGAGGACATACTGAAAGAGAATCCCAACGTGTGCGCATACATGGCGCCCTCCTTGGACGCCCGGCAGGACATGGTGGTGGTGGAGGTGCCCAGGCTTGGAAAGGAGGCGGCCGCCAAGGCCATTAAGGAATGGGGGCAGCCAAAGTCGAAGATTACTCATGTCATCTTCTGCACCACCAGCGGTGTCGACATGCCCGGCGCGGACTATCAACTTACCAAGCTCTTGGGTCTCCGCCCCTCCGTGAAGAGAGTGATGATGTATCAGCAGGGCTGCTTCGCCGGTGGTACCGTCCTCCGGGTGGCCAAAGACCTCGCCGAGAACAACCGCGGCGCAAGAGTTCTGGTCGTCTGCAGTGAAATCACGGCCGTTACCTTCCGCGGGCCGTCGGACACACACCTCGACAGCCTCGTCGGGCAGGCACTCTTCGGCGATGGAGCCGCTGCGGTGATCGTGGGATCGGATCCCATCCCGGAGGTGGAGAAGCCCTGCTTCGAACTTCTCTGGACTGCTCAGACCATTCTCCCGGACAGCGAGGGCGCCATCGACGGCCATCTGAGAGAGGTGGGACTCACCTTCCATCTTCTGAAGGACGTGCCGGGGCTTATCTCGAAAAACATCGAGAAGGCCCTGGTGGAAGCGTTCCAGCAGTTTGGAATTTCTGACTGGAACGAGCTGTTTTGGATTGCCCACCCAGGAGGGCCGGCAATTCTGGACCAGGTGGAGGAGAAACTGCAACTGGATCCCAAAAAGATGAGGGCCACTAAACACATCCTGAGCGAGTACGGAAACATGTCGAGCGCGTGTGTGCTGTTCATATTGGACGAGATGAGGAAGTCGTCGAAAGAGAATGGGTGTGCGACCACAGGAGAAGGGCTGGACACGGGAGTTCTGTTTGGATTCGGCCCGGGACTAACCGTCGAAACTGTCGTCCTCAAGAGCGTTCCCTTGCAATAAGTGGGTATTTAATTCCAGTGGCATATTGCTATGACGGAATTTCAGATCCACATTAATACCTCATCTTCCTCTCCTCCTCTGAAGTAATAAAAGGAGCAAGGATGTGGATGCTTTGAAGCCGCAGTTTACGGCGGCATTGTCCTTTGACGTTTAGCTTTTAAATAAGAAGATTGACGTGTTGAAGAAACTTATTGTGATCATTGTGCTCGTGTACACTTATTAGGTAAACATCCACTTATTTGTTTTAGATGCGTTTAATTGAGGCAACAACATCATTTTTTCTTTGCCTTATACAAAGCAGGCTTGTCGAATGAATTTTTTCAGAGCCTTACACGAAGCAGGCTTGTCGAATGATGAATGTTTGAATAAAGTTGTACATATTTGCATTTATGATAGGAGTTGTTTCTCTATAGGGTTTTTTTTTTTTCTTCTTTCTTTCTATTAATCCTCTTCTAACTATTTATTTTTTATTATGTTTTTTTTATTGATAGTAGAAAGGTTCTAAAAGGTTTTCGAACCCATTACAAGTAGGGTTT
Organism: Wollemia nobilis; assembly: GCA_028583015.1. Taxonomy (NCBI): domain Eukaryota; kingdom Viridiplantae; phylum Streptophyta; class Pinopsida; order Araucariales; family Araucariaceae; genus Wollemia; species Wollemia nobilis. The sequence goes on from JAQPPZ010000269.1 coordinate 307,522, forward strand.
TGAAAAGCATCCTCAAACTTTAGATCTAGCAATAAGACATCGAGAAAGACAACTACAGCAGATTTTTATCAAGAAAATATAAAATATTACCCCACAGTCAAACCATTGTGTGCTCAAGAATCTAAAGCATAGGAGAAAAACAACATAATAACATAAATGTTATCGGTTAAAACAAACTTACAAATAAAGATCGTCCAAATCGAAAAATTTTTTGCCTCAAAAGAAATGAGAACAGGGGAATCTTATCATCACGATCAACAAATCCATCCAACAAAGCATGTAACAAGACAACCCCTCATAACAACAATCAATTTAAGAAAACAACACTAAAAAATACCAGCCAACAAAATCCACAACATATAAAAAACAAGCCCATAGGGCTCACTTGTCTAGCGAACGAAAGACCCACCAGACAAAAACCATCATAAATAATCACCAAAAAGCCCACATATCTCGTTGGAAAAACCACTCTGAGGGCATTTGGAAAGAAAAAATAGAAAACATCGAGCACAACACCTTTGAGAGAAAAATGGAGGATCTCGGATAAAAATGTGAGCGTTGGAACCCTAGGATCCTACTCGTTTGTCATCCTACCTTAGTTGAAAAAATATTCCAAAATAAAGCTTCTCAAACCAAAGCACACCATGGAGATAAAACAAAACTAACCGAAAGAGTAGATCTACAACATAGTATCCCAATGATAAAAAAAACCCTCCAACACAAAAATCTATGAAGGCAAAACCTCACAAATCAAGATGGAGTCCAATCATAGCCTGGTCTAGCCATCTAACCATCAACAAAGCTGGATGTTGAGGTTCCTTCAGTTGGTCCAACCTCCTTTCCCTAGCCCCCCTATTAGGGTTTCAACTGTCCAACCTTCCACCTCCATGATCTCACCTACATCTGTAGTAAAAATAATCAAACTAGAGATCTAGTGACCTAGAACGAACCAAGATAGGAGACCACCCAACAACACATCCATATGTTCTACTAACCATATTCCCTATTCAAAAATGCATCTAGGTTACTCGGGTTTCCAAAAATATCTGGAGCTATAGTCTTTAGAGTCACGACTCTCTCTACCATAGGGTTATGCATAAGGGATCGGTCCCGAAATCTATTTATAAAATTAAGGTAAATTTTCTTGGAATTATGACGAAATTTGTAGAAGTATACATGGCAAATTGAGTTTATTTATCTCCAAAAATTTTCAAACCATGGCAAATTTCATTAATTTATCTAAAAAAAATTTCAAACAGTGGCGAATTTTTTTGTGTTGGGGGCTATGAATATCACTTGCAAAATCTAAAAATGTATGGCATACTTAAAAGCTTTAGGCCGATATGAAAGAATTTAGATCGATATGACGATAAATAGCATATTGATTGGTTGCAGTCATGACGATTGGTTGCAGTCATGACGATGAGTTGCAGCCATGATGATCGGTTGTAGCCATGATGATCGATTGTAGCCATGATGATCAATTGCAGCTATGACGATCAGTTGCATCCATGATGATCAGCTATAACCATGATGATCTACTGATGATCGGTTTCAACCATGATGATTGGTTGCAGCCATGACGATCGGTTGCATCCATGATGATCGATTGTAGCCATGATGATCTGCTGACGATCGATTGTAGCTATGACGATCGGTTACAACCATGATGATCGATTGCATCCATGATGATCAACTGTAGCCATGCCAATCTACTAACGATTTGATGACAATCGATTGCAACCATGATGACAAACAAACATGGCTCTACAACTGATCTCCTTATGTCGACAGACACGATCCTACAACCAATCGTCTTATACCGATAAACACAACTCTACAATCGATCAACTTATACCGAAATACATGGCTCTACAACCGATCATCTTACGTCGACAGATAGGCTCTACAATAAATCAGCTTATGCTGACAAGTATGGCTCTACAACCGATCGATTTATGTCGATAGACATGGCTCTACAATCGATCAGCTTACGCTGATCGACGCGGCTCTACAATCGATCGGCTTATACCGATAGACACGACTATGTAATCGATCGGCTTATGCTGACAGACAAGGCCCTACACTTGATCAGCTTATACCGACAAAAATGGCTCTATAACCAATCATCTTGCACCGATCAACACTCCTCTACAACCGATCGGTTTATTTTGATAGTCACTCCTCTGCAACCTTCTCAAGTTTTTCGTTGTTTCAGAACTATTTTCGAGTTAGAATATTTTCGATGTATATTTATCGGTACCCATTATAGTATATATATGAGTAGTATATGAGGCGATTTGGGTGGGAAAAATAAAATCATTTATAATTTGAATGCGATTTGGACGGGAAATATAAAATCATTTATAATTTGAAGGCGAATTGGGCAAGAAAATCAAAATCATATGTAATTTGAGGTTAGCGAATTAAAATAAAGTTAAGTTCATGATTATCAACGATGGGTGAATTTACCCCCAAAAAACTTCCACCCCGTAAATTTTGGGCGAATGGACCCTAGTGAAAGGATCTAAAATTAGCCAATTTAAAATATTGAAAATTCTAAATAGAGCCAATTTGTGATATTTCATGCTTGTGCATAACCCTTCTCTGCCACTATGAGGCTCAGGATCCCTTTGCCATAGTGAGACTCGGACCCTCTGCCACAGTGAAGCTCTCACCCTTATTATTAATATTTTAATCTTTCCACTTTATAATATCAATGAATTATTATTTTCTTTCGTAGGCACCTATACCTAGATTAAAATATAGGTCATAAAACATGACCTATAAAATATACATGTATAATAATTATAGGTTTCATTAGTTCTAAATTAAAGGTATATTTGCATGAACAGTCGTTAGAATAATTTACATATTTTTTCATAAGTACATCTAATTACCATAGAATAGTTATTTGGTGTAAATATTATATTTTATAATATACATTTTATCATTATTATCTATTTCTACTAACATTGTAGACATAATAAAATTAGAAGAAAATATTATTTATGTTTATTACAAATAATAGATACTATTTATTTTCATCTGGTTAATAGTGATGTGTCTTTCTTCATTTATTAAAAAAATTCATTTTCATTGATTAAAATATGCATTTTAATTTATTTTTAAATTTAATCTTTGATCAAATATTTTTATCTAGAGTATATAAATTTGTTTTTTTAGAGAAATATTTTCATTTACAACACCTTAATTGAATTGACTAAAACAATGGAAATCAATTAAATATTGGAGAGGTATTTCAAAGAAAATCATAGATTACATAATCAAGTTTGATAATGAAAGAAATATACATAATGTTGTAGGAATTTATGAAGATATTAATAACCAAGCTATTCTTGGATGCTCTTTACCAAATAATCCTAAAATGTCAAGTTCTAAAATTTATGGAACAATACACGAATGATAATATATAAATGAATATACCCTACTATAATTGCTTCTAGGGAGCTAAGAATCAATTGCGAATATTTTCGAAAAGTCAATAATAAGATTCATACAATTCATCCCATAAAAATATAGTACAACAATGATATGTTGGAAATATTGAGAATATGAGTTGTCATTGATGTCAAAGGGTACATGAGGAAGAAATATTCCCCATGGTCTTGATAGCAAGCAATGAACAAATATTAAAGGTAAAAGAAGGTTTTTTCTAAGAGAAGGGTTGTAATATTTAAATGTCAAATTTAAATATTATGAAGAAATACAAAAGTTTAAAAGGCTTGGGATTAAATATTGCAAGAAAAGGAAAAGGTTTTATTAGCTTGAAAAATATTTAAATACCACAAAGGAAGGCAAAAGGTTAAAAGCTATTATTATAATATTTTTTAAAATATTATAATATAAACAAGTGTAAGGTTAAAAGGCTCTAATGTAAAATCAAAAAATTAAAAAGCAAATATAGCACTGATGTTTCCAAGGAGTAATCGAAATGCATATTTAAATGAGGGTAAATAATTCATTGAGCTAATATTTTTGAGTGCATGCCAATTGACATCCGTTCGCACAGAGTTCGTAGAAGGTAGAAGAAAAGAAAGTGGAAGTGCACACATCATTTGAGGTAGAGCTAAAATAGAAGACAAATAGAGGATAACACGTTCATAGTTCCATCTAGATGGCTAGCCCTGACAACAAACCGTCCCTGCGCTAAGACGTGGGAAAGAAGGAGGTCACAGGATCAATTCGTAGCGGCTCTATTTTAATTGAAATTTTGGTCAAAGAAGTTGTAAAAGATGTTAAAGAGGATATTCATGTGCTTTAATCTTCATATGGGTAGCTAGCTCAAGCGGTACCCTAGCTTGCACTAGGGCATGGGCAAGCAAGAGGTGGTAGGTTCGATTCACGGTAACTGTATGTTGGTAAGGGCAAAATTTTAATTAAAATTTATTTTAGGAGTTATAAGGTATACATTGTGTTTGATTATGTTAGAAAGTTATAAGGTGTGTTGGAATTAGTTATATTTTACATATTGTTTGGAGTGATAAGGTATATAGTGATAAATAGAAAATTGCATTTCAGATATTATGTAAGGGAGTATAAAGTTAAATTTATTTTGTGCATTAGTAAAGGAGATATAAGGTGTATAAGGTTGAATTAAAAGTTATCATTTGAACATTATGTTTTTTGTGTTATAAGAGGTATTTTGGGGTGTATGGAACATTATGAAAAACTTTATTTTGTGAGAACAAAGGAGTTATAAAGTAATATTTTTAAGTCTTATTATGCACATATTTTGAGAAGGATTTTAATGTGGATGATTTGAAAAAGATATCTGCTAACCAATTTTTGAAGTGGGAAAAGAAAGAAAAATTATTTTGAAGCGCATTTTGAAGGTACATCATCATCAAGGTAATTTTAGAGGTATGGTGATTTAATTCCTTCTTAAGGTGGTCAAGTTGTCATATGTTTGGAGAAATAAGGATTGATTTGATGAGCATTTGTATTGAATGAAATTGGGAATATGTATGCAAGGGTTTGAGAACAAAGTTGTGCATTATTGTTGAATGAATTTGAAAATATACTAGCAAGGGTTTGAAAGTAAACTTGTGCATTGGTTTTGAGTGATATTGAAAATGAAAATGCAAGAATTATAGGTCATATTTGTGAAGCCAATTTGTGCATCATCATGATTGAATTGGGGAGTAGATAAAAAGGACAGACTTGTGTATTGTTCATGATTGATTTTGTGAGTAGATGAGAAGGAATTTTGCATTATGATTGGTTTTGGAGTTTTTTTTCAAATAAAAAAATACCAGGTTGAGGAGGATTTTTTAGTAGAGTTGGAAGTAGATTTGAGCAAGCCTTGTATGTAGGCTTGAAGCAGATTTAAGTAAATTTGAGAGTAGGTTTTGGTGAGCAGATTTGAGAAAGCCTTGTGTATAGGCTTGGAGTAGATTTGAGCAAGTTTTGATGAGAAAATTTGAGCAAGCCTTGTGTGTAGGATTGAATCAAATTTAAGTAGGGTTAAGAGCAGGTTTTGGTGACCATATTTGAGCAAAGTCTTGTGTATAGGTTTGGAGCAGATTTGAGTAGGTTTTGATGAGTAGATTTAAGCAAGCCTTGTGTATAGGCTTGAAACAGATTTAAGCAAAGTTAAGAGTAGGTTTTTGAGTAGACTTGAGCAAGCCTTGTATAGGCTAGGAGTAGGTTTGAGTAAGTCTTGTGTAAATATTTGGATAAAATTAGAGAAGAGGGGATTAAGGTCTCCTATGGATAGAGGTCCATGAACAAGAGAAGAGGGGATTGAGATCTCATGTGGATAGAGGTCCATACAATAGACCATAGGAGATTGAGGTATCCTATGAATAGAGGTCCACAAAAAATATTAGAGGGGATTGGTATCTCCTATGGATAGAGGTCCATGAACTTGAGCATAGGGGATTGGTGTCTCCTTTGGATTGGTACCCATAAATATTGTAATAGGGAATTGGTTCCCAAGATATTTGTTGAGAAAATTTATAAGAAATATTTTCTTCATGGATGTAGCCCACATTGGGTGAACCATGTTAAATGTGTGTCTCTTATGTGTGTGATAATTTTTACATTGGTTTATTATTGCAATTTATAATATTGAATAATATTGCTTTGGAAATAAAAGTAAAAAGTTTTATCTTATGTTGTTCATCCCCCCTATTAGTATAATCTTATGTTCTTCATTTGGTATCATAGAAGGTTCCTTCGTGAAATCCTAATATCTTGAAGGAGGATCTTAAGAACACACATGACTACTAAGATGAAATAATATGCCCCTATGATTGAAATCAAAGAGAGAGATCCAGAAAATGGAGAAGCAATGGTTGACATGAAAGAGGAACTTATTCTTGCTCTTGGAAATTTGAAAAGAGTTAGAAAGAAGAATTCAAGTTTGAAAGCTGAAGTTCAAGAGGATGAGGAAACAAAGGTAAATATTCTATAATGTCTCACAAAATTAAAAGTGAAGGTTGAAGAGACAAAGAGAATTGAAGAAGTTATGGTTGAATAGTTAAAGGTAAAAGAGCTAGAATATAAAAAATTGGAACATGAAGTTGTCTCTCTAAGAAAGGAATTTGAAAAGTCTAAGGATAAGTTACAAAAAAATATAAGGTTAGAGAAATAGAAAGAGGATTCAAGCTTAAAATAAATAAATACATAAAATATCATAAGAAAAGAAGAGGTCATGACCTATGCTAATATATTGAAAGGTAAAAGCATTAAGGAGGAAGAAAACAGAGAATCATCATGGATAAAATTCAATCATAGAAATAGGAATGGAATAACCATGTGACCATATCATCCAAGGTAATCTAATGGGTTTTAATATTTCTTCCATGGTTATTATTTTTAATGTAACAAATATGGTCGTAAAGTTGTATATTGCATGGTCCGTGTGAAAAATGATGTTGATAGAAATTTTAATTCATTTGCACCTCTCATGGATAACAATATCATATGTTACAAATGCGATAATTTTGGACAAAGCTAAATGGTGTAAAAAAATGTATCCTGAACTTCCTAAATCAAGAAAGAAAGAAGAAGGTCAATCAACTCAAAAGGAGATGTCCTTAAAATTTTAGAGAAAAAAAGGAATAAGAAAAATAAAATTCCATGTTGGTACAAACAACTCTTCATGTGCATAATAAAGAAAATCAGTGGTGCATTGATAGTGGTTGTTCAAGTCATATGACAGGTGACAAAACCAAGTTTCTTTATCTCAAGAAAATAAATGGAGTAGTAAAATTTGGTGATAATGCTTCTACCAAAATTGTTGGAAAAGGGACTTTGAGTTTGGATAATGAAAAATCAAAGACATAAAATTTGTTATATGTTGAAATATTGAAGCACAACCTACTCAGTGTAAGTCAATTATGTGATCAAGGGCACATTCTCACATTTCACCCAAATGGATGTGAGATTAGGAAATCCAAGATAGGAAAGCTTATTGCAAATGCCAGTAGAACTACAAACAATCTCTACATGTTGAGCATAATTAAGGGAGAAAAATGTTTCTTATCACAAGAGTATGGGAGCTAGCTATGGAATAAAAGGATGGGTCACTTGAACTTTGATAACATAGTGAAGATAAGCAAAAAATAGGAAGTCAGATATTTTCCTAGGATAACAAAACCCCGAGTATGATTTGTGCACAATATTAGTATGGTAAGCAAACAATATCAAGTTTCAAATCAAAGGAGTTTTCTTCATCCAAGCCTTTGGAACTAGTTCATAATTATCTATGTGGTCCTAATAGGACAAATATTTTACAAGGTGGGAACTATTTCATGTTATTTATTGATTATTTCTTTAGAATGACTTTGGTAACATTCTTAAAATAAAAATTAGAACCTTTTTAAATGTTCAAGCCTTAAGGAATTCAAGGTACTTGTAGAAAATAAAACAGGCAAAAAGATCAAGTGTCTAAGATCAAATAGAGGAGAAGAATTTAATTTAGGTAAATTTCTAGAATTTTGTGAATAGTATGGAATCAAGAGATACTACTCAGTAGCAAGAACTCCACAACAAAATGGAGTAGTTGAAAGGAAAAACAAAATTTTTCAGGGTATGGCCAGAGTTATGTTGAATGAATCTAATATCTCTGATGCTTTTTTGGAAAGAGGTAATTTATACAATTTTTTATATCAGTAATAGAGCTCAAGTAAGAGTAAATCACCACAATACCCTTGTGAAATTTGGAAAGAAAGACCAAATACTCTGAAGTACTTCAAAATGTTTGGAATAAAATGCTACATTATATGAGAATGGAAAATTTGGGTAAGTTTGATTCCAAGTGTGATGAGGGGATCTTCCTTGGTTATTCCACTAAGAGCAAAGCTTATAGACGCTACAATAATAGATCACATACAATTATGGAAAGTGCAAATGTAAGAGTTTATGAAAAAATAAATCTAAGAGAACAAGCTCAAGAGATTATTTATCAAGAAGGAGAAAGTTGCAAAGAAGAAGAAGGTGAAGAAATTGAATAAGATGAGACACAAAGAGCACCACCTAAGACACCATCCAGATATGTGCAAAAGAATAATTCAAGAGAACTAATTATTGGGAATATTGAAGAGAGACAAACAAGAAGGAAGACAATAGGAACATGTGAACATGCAAATTTTTCTTTGCTATCTAAAGTTGAGCCCAAGGATTTCAATGAAGCAAGTGAAGACAAATATTGGTCTAAGGTAATGGAAGAAGAGTTAGACCAAATTAAAAAGAGTGATACTTGGAAACTTATCCCACATCAAAAAGATAATAATAAAATTGGCACCAAATGGGTCTACAGAAATAAATTGAATGAAGATGGTCAGGTTATCACAAACAAAGCAAGACTTGTGTGCAAAGGCTACGCATAAGTTGAGGAGATTGATTTTGAAGAAATATTTTCTCCTGTTGCATGTCTTGAAGCCATAATAATGCTTCTATATTTTTCAAGCTTCATAAACTTCAAAGTGTATCAAATGGATGTAAAATTAGCATTTCTCGATGGTTACTTAGAGGAAGAAGTCTACATAGAGTAACTAGAGGGTTTCAACTTGATAGATAAGTCAGAATATGTATGTAAATTAAATAAGGCTCTTTATGGACTAAAGCAATCCCCTAGGGCTTGGTACTCAAGATTGGATAAATATCTCCAAGAACAAGGTTTCAAAAAAGGTATAGTTGATAAAAATATATACATCAAAAATTAAGGAAATAACTTGCTGATTATAGTGGTCTATGTGGATGATATCATTTTTGGAGGTAATAATGATAAGATGTGTCAAAAATTTGCAAAGTATATGCAAAATGAATTTGATATGTCTATGCTTGGTGAGTTATCCTTCTTTCTTGGTTTGCAAATTTCATAATCATATAAAGGTATATTTCTCTCCCAGACCAAGTATGTGAAAGAAATGTTGAAAAAGTTTAGGATGGAGGATTACAATCCGATGAGTACTCCCATGGTTACAATATGTAAGTTAAGTAAATATGATGAGTCTCCTAAAGAAAATCATATATTGCATATATTCATTATTAGAAGTTTACTATATGTCACAACTACTAGACCAGATATAATGCAGACAGTCAAATCGATGGTAATATTTCAAGTTGCACCTAAAGAAACACATGTATATTTAGTAAAGAGAATATTTAAGTGCTTGAAAGGAAATATAAGTATTGGATTATGGTACCCCAAGTACAATAATTTCACACTCACTATATATACAGATGTGAATTGGGCAGGTAGTGTTGATGACAGAAAAAGCACAAGTGGAGGAGCATTCTTTCTTAAAGATTGTTTAGTCTCTTGGCTAAGCAAGAAATAAGCATCAATATCCTTATCCACTATAGATGTTGAGTATATTGTAGCAACTACTTGTTGTACACCTGTTTTATGTATGAAGTAAACTTTAAGTGATTTCAAAATAGATCATGATCATCCTAAATTCATATTATGTGATAATACAAGTGCCATTAATATGTTAAATAATCCAGTGATGCATTCAAGGACCAAGCATATTTCAATAAAATGTCATTTTTTGAGAGAGCAAGTGACTAATCAGCAAGTCAATTTGGAATACATTGCTACAAAGGAATAGATTATTGACATATTTACCAAGCCACTTCCAAAGGAAACTTTTGAGTATCTCAGAGTAAAGTTGGGAGTAGTTTCACTTCCATCCCAAAATCGATCACCTCAAGGAAAGGAGGTGGTGAGGGGGCTATGCTAAAGTGTCTTATTTTTATTCCCAAGAAGACCTTTGCCACTAATGTCAAAGGGAGAGAGAATTCAGTGAGGGGGAGCAGTATTGGAATCGAGTTGTAGTAAAATATAATTTTTTTTGTAGGGTTGCCATAAATGACAAAGGAGGATATTATTGGAAATAATGAATATATTGAGTTGTTATTGATGTCAAAGGGTATATGAGGCAGAAAAATTTTGATGTCAAAAGTGCATGGTTGTCAAGGAAAAAATATTCCCCATGGTTTTTATAGAAAGCAATGAACAAAAAATCAAGGTAAAAGAAGTTATTTTTCTAAGAGAAGGGTTACAATATTTAATTTCTAAATTTAAATATTATGAAGAAAGAAAAATTTTAAAAGGCTTGGTATTAAATATTATATGAAAAGGATAAGGTGTTATTTTCTTGAAAATATTTAAATACCACAAAGGGAGGCAAAAGGTTAAAAGCTATTATTATAATATTTTTAAAATATTATATTATAAACAAGTGTAAGGTTAAAATGTGCCAATGCAAAATCAAAAAAGCAAAAATTAAATATAGCACTAACGTTTCCAAGGAGCAATCAAAATGCATATTTAAATGAGGGCAAAAAATTCATTGAGCTAAGGTTTTTGACTGCACACCAATAAAAATTCATTCACATAGAGTCAACAGAGGGAAAAATAAAATAAAAGGAAAGTGTACACATCATTTGAGGTAGATCTAAAATTGAAGACAAATAGAAGATAACACGTTCGTAGTTTCATTTAGGTGATTAGCCTAGATGGTAGGCCATCCCAACGCTAAGATGTGGGCAAGAATGAGGTCACGAGATCAATTTGCAGTAGCTCTATTTTGGTTGAAATTTTGTCAATTAAATTGTAAAATATGTTGAAGAGGCTATTCATGTGCTTTAAGTTTCATTTGGGCAACTAGCTCAAGCGAAATCCTTGATTGCACTAGGGCATGGGCAAGCAAGAGGTGGTAGGTTCGAATTGGTAAGGGTAAAATTTTGATTAAAATTTATTTTAGAAGTTATAAGGAATGCATCATGTTTGATTATGTTAGGGAGTTAGAAGGTTTGCTAGAATTAATTATATTTTACATATTATTTGGAGTCATAAGGTATATAGTGATTAATTAAAAATTACATTTTAGATATTGTGTAAGGGAGTATAAAGTAAAATTTATTTTGTGCATTAGTAATGGAGATATAAGGTGTATAAGGTTAAATTAAAAGTTGTCATTTGCATATTATGTTATTGGTTGTTACAAGGTATTTTGGGGTGTATTGAAATTTATTTTTGTTTATTATGAAAAGCTTTATTTGTGATACCAAAGGAGTTAAAACACTATTATTTTGAAGTCTTATTGTGCACATATTTTGAGAAGGATTTTTAATGTGGATGATTTGAAAAAGAGATTTGCTATCCTATTTTTGAAGTGGGATAAGAAAGAGAAATTGTTTTGAAGTAGGTTTTGAAGGCACATCATCATCAAGGTAGTTTTAGAGGTATGGTGATTTAATTCCTTCTTAATGTGGTTGTGTTTTCATATGTTTGGAGAAATAAATATTGAATTTATGAGCATTTGTATTGAATGAAATTGAGAATATGTATGCAAGGGTTTGAGAATAAAGTTGTGCATTATTGTTGAATGAATTTGAAAATATCCTAGCAAGATTTTGAAAGTAAATTTATCCATTGGTTTTGAGTGATATTGAAAATTAAAATACAAGAGTTATAGATCAAATTTTTGAAGCCAATTTATGCATTGGTTTTGGTTTTAGAGTGAAGTTGCAAATCAGTAAATACCAGGTTGAGGAGGATATTTGAGTAGATTTGGAAGTAGATTTGAGCAAGCCTTGTGTGAAGGCTTGAAGCATATTTGAGCAGAGTTGAGAGCAGGTTTTGGTAAAAAAATTTGAGAAAGCCTTCTGTGTGGGATTGAAGTAGATTTGAGTAGAGTTGAGAGTAGGTTTTGGTGACCAGATTTGAGCAAAGCCTTGTGTATAGGCTTGAAGTAGATTTGAGCAGGTTTTGATGAGTAGATTTGAGCAAGCCTTATGTGTAGTCTTGAAGCATATTCGAGCAGATTTTAGAGTAGGTTTTAGAGTAGATTTGATAAAGCCTTGTGTAGGCTTAGAGTAAGTTTGAGAAATCCTTGTGTAAAGTTTTGGAGCAAATTAGAGTAGAGGGGATGGAGGTCTCCTATGGATAGAGGTCCACAAACTAGAGAAGAGGGGATTAAGGTCTCTTGTGGATAGAGATACACAAACCATAGGAGAGGGTATTGAGGTATCCTATGGATAGAGGTCCATAAAATAGAGTAGAGGGTATTGGTGTCTCCTATAGACAGAGTTACATGAACTTGAGCATAGGGGATTGGTATCTCCTTTGGGTTGGTACCCATAAACATTGTAATAGGGAATTGTTTCCCAAGAGAATTGTTGAGAAATTTTATGAGAAAATTTTTCTCCCTAGACGTATCCCACATTAGGTGAACCACATTAAATATGTGTCTCTTATGTATGTGATGATTTGTGCATTGTTACATTATTGTAATTGATAATACTGGATAATACTACTTTGAAAAGAAAAGTAAAAAAAATTATATTATATTGTTCACCCCCCCCATCTTAGTATAATCTTATGTTCTTCATAGTATTTCATTGTGTGGCACATTAAAAAGCTTTGATAACTACAAAAGCTACATATTAATTTTTTGAGTTTATGCATCATTTAGAAAATTAACAAAGAAATATATAGATTTGAAAGGATTAAAGAAATAATTTAATATAGGTTGGTTACAAGTTCTTCAAATACATCATAGGCATTAAAAATATAGAGAACAAGTGAAGAAATAATGGTGATAATTATGCTAGCATCGTTCAAGGAATGACAACTTGAAGATTCAAATTTGTATGGTATAACAATTATCTTTCAAATTAAGTTTTATATTCATGTACTTGCAAACGTACTAGTTGGGTTGAACAAATTGAAATATCAATTTCAAGAAGATCATATGAATATAACCATTATTGTCCCTCATATAAATATGACTATTGGAAGCTTAGGAAGGTGATTCTTGGCAAACCCCTTTGAAATAAGTGCTTAGCATGTGTTCCTCTTTAAGGAAGTCAAATAAAAGTAATTTTGAATTTGTGGATGATACAGGTGCATTTAATTTACATGTATTCAAAGTTGAGTCTTTGTTGAATGCATTGGGCTTTAAATCACTAGATGATTGTCTTGAGTTGATAAGATCATTTATTGAAAGAATAAAAAACAACATCAACTAAAGATATATCGATTTATCCATTTTAATCTAGAAAAACTCTTTAGTTTTATAGACTACTATAAACAATAATATGAAAGAAACTTTCAAATAAAGAGGTGGACTATTTGTTTATGTGAAAATTTTGAAATTTAGGGTGTATCAAACATCATAAATATTGAAAAGTGTGAAGCAAAAGTAGAAAAGTTCACTATGATTTTTTTAATCTTATGCAAAAAAAAATTGATAAAAGGAACCGAACAATGTGATCAATATTTGGAGTGGATTTATGAAGATCTAAAATTAATGCAAGTATTGGATGACATCCTTTTTATTCTACCTAGCACTACAACTAGTGAAATAAAATTTTATCTTTGATGTACTCTTCCTTGGACACTTTAAATACATTAATACTTCTATCTTTGAACATGCCTTATAATTAGATCAAAGAAAATGGGATGCAACTTTGAAACATTATATATATTCATTGATCTCCTCTATTAAAATAAAAAATATATAGTAAAAAAAAAAAATTGCAGTTCATCACTTAATAATAAAAATAAACATTAACTTTACATGCAATATTTAAATTTTATTACTAATTTTTTTATTAATTTTCTTTTTAAACAATATAATATTAGTTTCAAAATTTCAGTAAAAACTGCTTATATCCCTTCAAACCAAATTTTATGAACTTCACAATTAGTAGACAACACCACTCACTTCAAACTTATTTTCTTCATGTATATATAATTTTATTACTAATTTATATTAAAATATAATCAAAAATTTTATTTAATTTTCTTTGAACAAGACATCATTAATTACAAAATTTTACTAAAAGTATTGAATTGCTTATATCCCTTCAAATCAAATTTTATGAACATCACAATTGGTGGACAACACCACCCACTTCAAACTTATTGCCTTCCTATCCATGAAATTTTAATACTAATTTATATTAAAATATAATCGGTAATTTTCTTTAATTTTCTTTTTAAACAAGATAGCATTAATTTCAAGATTTCACTAAAAGTATTTAATTGCTTATATCGCTTCTAATAAATTTTTATGATGCTTCACAATTGGTCGACAACACCAGTCACTTCAAACTTATTGTCTTCCTGTCCATAAGAAATTCACCGTATTTTATTGTTTTTAATCGCTGGATGACATTTGCACCAATTACAATGTATAATAATCATTTAACTTACACTCTTTTTTAGTAGTGTTTATTTGTTTTATTGTTACATGTGCAGGGAGAACTTACGTTTTTATATTTTAGTTTTCTTCTGATCATTAATAATACTAACTATAATTGTAATCCTATCATCTTTTCTTCACAGCGAATGATTATAATTACTTACCATACAATATTGTTTAATTTATTGTTAAATTCGAAAAATCGAGGGACTTTTTTTTCCATGATCCTCCACCTCCGTCCTTTTAAGTTCAACTATTCCATTGTTACAAATTCTACTCAATATTAGACTACTGCAATTGCTCCACGTAAGTGTACAAAAATGAGTAGAAACCTTATTCGTTCCGTTATTCGTCCCATCGTCATTTCATGTGTACTGCAATTATTCCATTTATCACGCACCGTTTTTTAACCATTACAGCATAGAATTCGTCCGTTGATCAACACCAATATGAACCAGTCGGACAATTTATTTAACACTAAATTACCATACAAATTCGCCTAAGCTTCTCCTTGAGGTCAGTCTTATTCTCGATGTTCGTGATGAAGAAGTAACAGTCGGAGTACGTGCTTTGTTACAGGATTGGCGGTGCTGACGGCGACGATGGGAGAGGGGCCGTCGGCCCTCTCAGCCTTCCTGAATGCTTCTACGTTCGTCATTTTCATCATCTTTGGTGCCGACATATTGTTACTGTGTAAAGCGTCCCGATTGTAAAAACAACACCAGTACCTTGTAGAAGGAACTATAACATCCTGGCTTTCCGACAATCGTTTTTGATAGAATTGGTTGAAGATATAGTATACGGTATCTATAGGGTAGCTGTCTGATTAGAGAGAATATTTTTTTGGGGAAAGAAGTTTATATTAAGGGTATACTAGGCAACATATATAATTATAAGGCCTAGCCATGCAAATAATATATTTTTATATATAAAGAATTTAAATCTATACATAAAATAGGTCAAATCTAAATGGATTTTTAAAGGTGATAGTTCACTGCACATTATAACAATTAATACACATGAGAATGATAGGAGTAGCTTCCATGCAAAACAATAGTAAATATATTACATGCAGCTTTCTACAGTACTTTGTTAATGTTCATTTGCAATAGGATGTCATGCATGAGGGGACTCGCTTGCCCAATTATAAAAAAAATTATATCTTACTTTCCAAATAAATGGGATAACACTAACTTTCAAAGAATTCCACCTCACATAAAAAGGATCATAATAGGTTATCCTAAAATAAGTGCTTGAAGTTGATAGACTTCAGTTGTCCATTGGCAACACAAAACGGGCTAGTTTAGGAACTTTGCTAGGTACTAAAGAGAAGAGATTTTGCATTCAATAAATCTCGAGGCAAATAATAGAGATCCTCCAAAGCAAGTGGCAATAGACTTTTAAAGGTACTAACTAAAACTTATATTATATTTATAAGGTTAATATAATTTAGGTATTAAAAATATAATATTATAATTTTAGCGAGTATAATTTTTTTTTATTATTATATTAAAAAACATTACCTCTATTGGATTTTTTTAGATTTTATTTGGAAGCACTATAAAAATAAAATTTGATAAGCCTACTTCTAGACATTTGGACATGGGTTAAAACAAATCCTTTATTTTAATACCATTGTCATAAATAACTCTTTCATGTAAATTCAATTGCTATAATCAAGTGGTTAGCACCTTCCCACAATAAACACCATATTTGTAAATATTCTACAAAATAGACAAAAAATTAATTCTAAACTTAGGCATGAGTTTGAGATTTACTTTCAAAAGTTCTATTATTTCCTTTCAAGCCATAGATTCTAATAAATAATGCAAAGGATAATTTTCCATAAAATACATAATGATTTAACTTTGAAATAATTAACCTAACATTTCATTAACCCTTTCAATGTTAATGGATTTGCTCAACATATTCTAATATTTTGAAAATACAACCCCAAATAATGTGAGCAAAGGGAGAGGGAAGAAGTAAATGGTTAGATCTTTCTAAATCCTTCTCACATAAGACACATCTAAAATGACCATGATATCTTCCTCTTTGTAAAATATCTAATACAAGAATATTATATTGAAATACTAACCAAAGGAATGTTGAGGCCTTACGAATAGCCTCTAGTGTTACTCTAAATCCTCACATCCCAACTTGACCGAGTCTCCAACATATTTTGATAGATTCTAAACCAATTGATCCTTATGTGTAAAAATAATTAAATAAAATACTTGAAGCATTTTTTGAGGTTCATTTGCAATCATTTTAGTCTCTCTCCTTTAAATAATTTATAGAGAGAAATTTGTGTCTAGATTTATTTCTCGCATGATCCACACCCACATGTGCATCAATGCTAACCTTGATTCCTCTCTTATTTTTCTATCAAGATAATTTTAGATGAGATCTCCAAGACTCAAATCTTAGAATATGAGAATAATCCAACCTTCTATTCCTGGTGCTCCAAGTAAGGTCACCTTAGCTCTCAATGTTAGATGTCTAAGGTTTCTACAATACTTTCTACCCAAAAACTTAAAGAAAAAAGTTTTGATAGCAACAATGTTCCCATCATTGATCTAAATATTCTTATTTTTTGGACTTCAAGCCCAATATTTCTAGTATTGAAACTATTTCAAATTAGGATATTCTTTCTCAAGGTCCATTAGGGGAGGCTTCAAACAATCTGGTCCAAGATTTATCGTTCATTGATCAAAGCTTGTTGGGGGATCCTTTTAATGCACCATCCTTTGTATATCAAACTCTCCAAGATGTTCCCCTCACTCAAGTCAACATGTCATACTCCTTTAAGGTATACCCTATAGATTTTGTTTCTAGTCCTTCTTCTTCATTGTATATTCCTAAGGTTCTTCTTTTTATTCAGAATGTTGGTCTTCAAATCCCTCCTTCCCATAAGGTCTTCTTGGCCCTTCCCCTTGTAAAAATATTCCTAACAATATTTTTTTCTTGAGCCTCCCCTTCACCAAAAATAAAAAAGGCTCCATGCTGATGTCGGTTCAGAGAAGAAACAAGGTCATCCTTCCTCTTAGCTCATCAAAAATAGAGAATATTCTGAGGACATTACCAATGGAACTCAACTCACTTTGAGTATCTCCTCCAAGCTAAGCCTTCTTTTAGATCCACTTAAAAATGATACTCGATCCAAATTCCCCTCTTCATAAGAAAAAGGGAAAAGATACTCTTCCAAAATTTCTAAATGAAGATCCTCTCATGGAATGTGAGAGGCCTCAATGGACACAAAAATAACATTTGGTTAAGTCCATAAGAAAATACCTAAAACCAACCATTTTTCTCTTGTAATAATCTAAACTAGATACCCAAAATGCTTCACATATTTCAAAATACATATGGAAAAATTATGAATTCCCCATAAGCTCTACCAATGGAGCCTCTGGAGGGTTGTCATGTTTATGGAATCCAAATTTTTTTGAAGGTAAAATCCTGTGTATGAAAGAAAAATACATGAAGATCTTGTTCTTCAATAAGGACTACCATTGCATATGGGTTTTATCAAATATTTATCCTCCAAACTTCCCATATGGGATATTTTATCTCTAGAATAATATTATTCAGATGATAGAGGTTTTTCAATAAGGTTTGGATGCTCGTTAGAGATTTTAATTCTTCTTTACTCCACACTGATAAGAAAGGAGACTCTAAAATAATATTTAATTGCTACGAAGATTTTGCTTCTTTTGGGGATGAGAAAAAACTCATGGATATCCAAATAAAAGATCAATAATTCATCTAAATCAATTGTAAAAATGGTGATAAACTTATTCAAATAAGGCTTGAGATATTTCTAATTTCAATTAATGAAATATGTCCCTTTGGAGATGTTGTCATTCGTTCTCTACCAATAGGATCTGATCACAATCCCCTTATCCTTGATTGTTCATTCCAAGTCTTCCTATAAAAATTACCTTTCATATTTGAGGCTATGTGGCTTAAAAATCCGGATCTCAATGCACTCATTACAAATTAGTTATCTTGTAGTTTTTCTAGGTCACTAGCCTCTCGGGTCAGCAATAAGCTTCGATTTGTGGAAGCACAACTCAAGAAGGAGAATAGAGATATTTTTGAAAATATGTTTTCTAAAAAATAGAATATCCAATCCCAACTCACAAAAATTGATATTCTTTCCCAACAGGGAGAATTGGAAATAAATATTATTGAGTCTAAAAAGAAGCTTCTATATAAATACCACAATATTCTTAAAAGTGATGAAGTTTTTTGGAAGCAGAAGTCCAGAGTTACCTGATTGAAAGAGGAAGACTCTAATACTAAATTTTTCCATATCGCTACAATGATCCACAAGGGCTCTAACAAGATCAGGGAACTCACCAGAGCTTATGGAACTGTTATTTTAGAAATTGTATATATCAAAGATGAGGCAATATCTTTCTTCAAATATATATTTGGATCAAGTCTAGAGTGCAATATGCAAATGTTAGAGATCATTCTAAAAAATATACCTAGGTTAGTATCCCAAGAGCATAACAATTTTTTTCTTAAACCATTTTCCACTAAGGAAATCTATAATGCATTTTTTTCAATGTAAGGTAGGAAGGCTTTAGGTCCATATGGTTCTCCCCTATTTTTCTTTTAGAAATATTGGGACATTGTGGAGCCTGAATCATTTCAACTCTCCAACAAATGCAACATACTTAGAAAATTCCTAAAGATGTAAGCCTTGTTGGCCCTCGTCCCTAAGTCCAATAATACAAAATATTTATCTAATTTTTGCCCAATCAATCTATGCAATTTTTTTTTATAAAATCCTCACCAAAGTGATTACCACAAGGTTGAAACCTATTATCCCTTTCATCATTGATTCCTATCAAGGTAGTTCTATTCTAGGGAGGCTAATTATTGATAGCATAATTACAATCCATGAGCTTATACATTATATTTCTAAAAGTGGTAAATCTGGTATTTTCCTCAAATTAGACATGAAAAAGGATTTTTATAGAGTATCTTGGAGTTTCCTCTTCTCTATCTTGTCCATTTTTAGTTTCTATCCTTATTGGATCAACCTAGTCAAGGCATACTCTCAGGAGCTAGATTCTCTTTCTTATTTATTGGCTCATTTGCTGGTTATTTCTATATTACCAAAGGTATAAGACAAGGTGAAATTTTATCCCCTTTTTTGTTTATCATTGTGGTAGAAGCCCTAGGGAGAACTCTATGATATTTTTATTTCAAATAAAAAATATCTAGCATTAAACCTACCTCATATCTCATGCCCATATCCCACCAGTAATTTTGGGATGACACCATTCTAGCCACTCCTATCTCTGTTCCCCAAGCCAAAATCATCAAGTCCATTCTTCTCTCCTTTGAGTCTACTACTGGAAAAAAAGTCACCTTCTCCAAAATTAAGCTATATTTTGTCAATACATACCCAAATGATAAACCAACATAGTTAAAATACTTGGTTGTACCATTACTGACCTTCCTGCTACTTACCTTGGTTTTCCACTTTTTGTTGGTTCTTCCAAAAAATCTCTTTGATTTCCACTCATTGATAGAATTCACAAAAAAATGGTAGTTTATAAAGGAGGTATCCTTAGTTAGGTGGGAAAGACAACCTTAGTCAAAGACACTCTCCATAGTATCCATGTTTTATTTTTATCCATATTCTGCATTTTGATTGAAGTTTATAACAAGATTGAATAGGTCCAGAGGAATTT
Organism: Wollemia nobilis; assembly: GCA_028583015.1. Taxonomy (NCBI): domain Eukaryota; kingdom Viridiplantae; phylum Streptophyta; class Pinopsida; order Araucariales; family Araucariaceae; genus Wollemia; species Wollemia nobilis. The sequence continues at coordinate 327,926 of JAQPPZ010000269.1, forward strand.
TCTTTGGTTAGGCTCAGAACACAAACAAAAATTTCATTTAGTTACATGGGACCAGGTCTCCTCAAATAAAAATATGGTAGTATAAAACTTAAGAAGGTAATATAGATGAACCTAACCTTCATTACCAAGCAAGGATGACAGATCCTTCAAAATGAAAAGTCACTATGGGTTTATATCATCAAGGCTAAATATGTCTAGTATCAACCAAATTTTCTAGATGATCCTTCACCTATTCAAGGTTCTACCATATAGAATTCTATCTTGTGTATGTAGAATATCATAAAAAAATGAATCTGTTAAAAACTTGATAATGTCCAAAAGATATGTTTTTGGGAGGATAAGTAGATGTGTAACAATCCTCTTCAAAACTGCTTTGATCAGGTATGCAACAAAACCATGACTAATACGTTGTTTGGTACATAGGTTTGCAATTTTATTATTTAATAAAAAGTTCTAGAAAACCCTTCTCCATGGTGATTTGAACGAGGATAAAAAAATAGCTAATATTTTTTTCTAACATTTTTTGTCTTTGTATTATTCCTAGTTGTTCAGTTGAAGATAAGCTCCTATGGTCACCTAGTGAGAACATATTTTTCTCTATCAAATCCACCTACTTCCTTTCTAAAAATCTAGGATAGTCATGGTTTCTTTCAAATATCAATTGGAAAAAACACCTTATTCCCAAAGTCTATTTTTTATTTTGGCTTGATGTTTAGGATAAAATTCTCTCCATTCTAAATCTCCATGTTCGAGGGCTTCCCATTCCTAAATGTTGTTACCTTTGCAAACAGGATTGTGAATCCACCCAACGTATTTTCCTCTCTTGTCAGGTCTCCCTCAAAGTTGTTTTCTCATTATTTTCCACTATGGGTATTGCTTGGGCTCCTCCCTCCTCTCTAAATGACCTTTGTTTACAGTGGCCAAATCTCTTCTAGAGTTTATGTGTCAAAACCTTTTGGATATTTTATATTTATCATTTCCTATGGGAAGTTTGGTATGAATGAAATTCTATAGCTTTCAATAACTCTATCCATGATTCCAACTATGTACTTTTGATATTTATCCATGTGGTAGTTGAAATCCTCTTTATTGCTTAGTATTATGGGTGTTTGGATTTCTTGAGTGAAGCTTGGATAGCTAAGTACCTCCACCTCCCTTCTTATAATATTTTCCCTCCCACTTCTATGGTTGATCGATCACTTGTCAAGTGGTCTCCTCCACCTTTAGGATGGATCAAGTACAAATTTGATGGTGCAACCAAAGGCAACCCGAGAGGTGGTATCTTTAGAGATCATTCATGGAAGATCTTGTTGGTCTTTATAGAAAATTTTGGAGTCCAAACCAATCATTTTTTTGAAGCTTTAGCTCTATTCCAAGGTCTATCTCTTTTGTCCACCTTAAAATTCCCTAACTTTATTGTTGAAGGTAAATCCATGAACATTGTTAGAAGCCTTGTATGCACCAAGTCAACATCTTGAAATATATCCAAATTAATCTCTAAGGCAAAGTTTTTTTGATATCTTCCCCTAATGTCACCATTCAACATGTATTTAGGGAAGGAAACCAAGCTACTAATACTCTAGTTAACATGGGTGTTGATTTGCCTAACTTTACCATTTGGAATGAAAGTTCTTCCCCACCCCTGATTGATGAAAATACCACACCTATTTCCTTTTTGTGAGGTCTCTCAAAGTTTTAGTTTCTTGGTTAGATGTATCTTCAACATGTTGCGGATCACTTTCTTGCCCAATTTGTTTCCTTTGAATAAATGGTGGAATTTTTCTTCCATACTAAAATATGTTCCAATTAAAACTTGACAGGTGTCTCAATCTAGGGATTCTACCTCTAATTGTATAGTGATTCCAAAATTCATGTTTGAAGGCTTCATTGGTCTATGGAATTTTCCTAAGTTTAGAGATTTTATTTCTACCATCTATTCTCATGAGTGGCTTCACCTTGATAGAATGAATTATCGAGGCACATGGAACTTATGGTTAAACATGGATATTGTCTTTAGAAGCCATATGTGAATATATTGTAATCACATCACATTCATTAATTACCATCTATGGGATTTTTATCACTTAGCATATGACCCAATGGAACTAACTATTTCCTCCCCCAGATACGTGAGTAGATACCCTTTTGGAGGAGTACAAGTACTGGCTAAAATATCTTGTGGTTTATTTTCCATTTTATGTTACCCATGTGAGGGCTTCTTTTATTATCTGTTGAGGCTTCCTATTTTACCCCTACGAAGGCTTCTCTGTATTTTTTTGTCTCTTCTTATATTCAAATAATGTGCCTCCTTTTTGTTTCTAATGGTTGGGAGAATTGTTCCTAAATAGAAATTTTTGTAAAAAGTTATGGGAACCTTTCAAAACCCCTCTTACTAATAAAAAAAACATATGACCTTTGGATCTTTACAATATAGACATGGTCAAGCCAATTTTTATAAACTTAAATCAAATATAATAGGATAAGGCTTCAACAAAGTACTAGACTAAAAAAATTCATAGTTTCCCTTCGTGACTTACCATATAATAAGTTTCTTGATCAATCACAAAAAATTTAATATGAAGTTCCATGTTGAATCCTTTAGAAGGGATTCTTTTTCTAAATAATTTCATTACATCAAGACAACCTATGCATTTTTCAAGGAATATTTTTTTCCAATTATTTCCTCATTCTTTGAATAATCTCCACTCATTTTTTGTCCCTGTAGCCAAACTCATAAGTTTATAATTCCATAAGCTTAACCATATAATATTATTTCCTTTGTAAACCATATCCTACTTATAAAGAAGAAAACTAAAATTTTCTTGATATCCTTTCCAAATAAAGTCTCTTTTAATTTTACCAATTTATGATACTATACCCATTGAAAATCTGGAAAGTGATATCATATAAATATGGATGAAATACAATGTAGCCTTTATAAATTATATCCTTTATGTCATGGTTAAGATCTTACCTTTACAACTTGCCAAACAAGCTTTAATTTTATCCAAAAAAGAGACTCAAAGCTCCTTTTTATTTCCTTTATGAGATATAGGAGTACCTAAGTAGGTTGATGGAAATTTTAATATTAAATCCTAAAATATCCATAGTATTTGTCGTAAATCTAGGAAAATTTTAACTAATAAATCCTAGACTTTGAAGTATTCACCAAATATCCAACAACCTTCTTATAGCATCATAATTTTAAGTTAATCTCCATGACCTCACTGACTAAGCAATAAACCAAATGAAAATAATAATCATGAAATTATAAATACGATTCAAAGTAATCATGTTTTACAATTTGAATATTTTATTTATTTTTTCTTCCATTTTTACCTTTGAGCTCTTCCTAATACCTTCACAAGAATAATAAATAGATAAGAATATAGTGTATCACATTAGAAGAGTTCATGGGATGATTTAACGTAACCAACAAGAGAACCACCCATCAAAATAGAATATTTCAATATGTTATAAAAATAATTAGTCCATTTACTCCAACCTTGAGCAAAATCAAACCTTCTAAGACTATAATGTTGAAAAAATTAGTAAGCACTATTATATGCTTTGTTCATATCTAATTTCATAAGCATACTAGGTTTTTAATGGAATGAAGATAATGTATGACATTGTATGCAATTATTTTGTCATCAAGAATGTGTTTAACATGAACAAAACCACCTCATTTTTGTGAGAGAACATAGTCTAGAATGCTTTTCAATATGTTTACCACAAATTTTGAAATGATCTTATAAATCATTTTAAAAGGGTTTATTGGACAAAAACTATATATATATTTTTTGTCTTGCTTTTATTGATAGCCATTGTAATAAAAGTGACATTAATCTCACATATTGTATCCTTTCCTTTTCAGGCCTCTTCAACCATAACCAACATACCACTCTTTAATAAATCCTAAATTGATTGAAAGAAAATTATAGAAACCTATCAAGGCAAAGTGTTTTGTTAGGATAAAATGTGAAAACTTCTTCTCGAAGGTCCTCCATAGATATATTGTTCATAAAGATTTCATTTTATCTCTCATGATAATTGATGGAATATTTTACAAAATCTCACCTTGTGTCTCCTTATATTGCCTAGTATTTGAAAAATATTTTTGAAATAACTAATTGCTTTCTTCCTATTATATTTTTGTTGTTTAATATTTTTCCTTCTAGAGTTTAAATATTTTAATGCAACAAAAAGAAAAAATATTTTTGATGTAATGTAAAAACCTGGTATTTCTATCTTCTTAGTTGAGCCATTTCTTCCTATAATTTTACAACCAATATGACTCATTTTTCAATGTATTATGATAAAAAAAGTATTTTTTTTTTTGCACATAAGAATACTAGTCCATTACATTTATTTCAACTATATCTAATAATTTTTTTGAGCTTGGATTCAATTTTTGTTTTTTACAAATATTACCAAATTTTTTGGCATTCCAAATCTTAATTTGTCCTTTTAGATGTTTTATATTTTTAAAAATACTATGCATACATTATAATTTAAATTTTACATTATCCCACCATATCATACACATCTACAAGAAATAAAGACTTTACAACCACATAGACTAGAAGAAAAATGGTTTGGGATGACAATTTTTGGCTAAATCATAAGTCAAGAGAATGGGTTTGTGTTTTGATCCTACTTGTAATAAAATATCTAAAGATATTGTATACACTATTTACAACCATGTTTTGGATAAGTAGAATCTATTTAATATTTCCACTATATGATTTTATCCGATACATCTATTATATGGAATAACATCCCAAATCCAATTTGAATAGACAAATGAAGCAAAATATTGCATTAATTTCGATCATCTAGAAGTACCACCATTATTTTCCAAAGAAATAAAATTGTGTTGAATCACCCCCAAGAATCTATTGATAACAACTACGAATCATCATTGTGTTTGACAAAAAATACTAAGGTACTTTCAACATCTTTCATGAGGGCTAACCATAGATGGAGAACATATGTTTATGACCACAACTATAATTTTTCCTCTGTCCATTAAAATATTTTAGCAATCCAATTTCTTTTTACTTTTACTACTTGTTCATTCCATTTATGTTTATCCCATATTGTTGCAATGCTATTAAAATATTCTAGATAATAAAATGCAATACAAAGCCCCATATTCCAAATATATTTAAAAACACATTTACATTCCTCACAAATATTCTCTTATATTAAAACTATAGATAAAAAAAATTGACCCACTTCAGTGGCCAATCTTCCCTAAGCCCTCTAGGGGGACCCCTTAGACTTGCCTAGGGTAAGGACAAGGCTTTCCCCCTATGTTTTACATATTTCCCCTCTCTATGCGAAATCGTGCCCGGTCCTTGATGAGACATGACTACATATTACAATATCGCGGTCAACATGGACGAGGTGCGATTTTGCCTTTTTAGGGTTTGACACATTAAAACCCAATTTTTTTTGGATTGGCGTGTTTTACCTCGGTCCTCCTTGGTTTTACCACTCTTTTCACCTTCAAATCCACTATATAAGTAGAGTTTGAATTCACTTTTCACACATGATAATGCACAAGTTAACACGCACTCATTATATTTGTCACTTAACGATTTTATTTCTCGTATTTTATTTATCGCAGTATTTTTTTAGGTTTGTACCCTTATTTTTCTTCTCTCACAAGCATCTTTGGAGTTTGTAGTATGATTGTCTGCTGCATTGTTCTTCTTCACTCTTGGTGGATTGTTGGTGGAGCCCTAAGGAGAGATTGACCATCCAGGATATTTAGAACCCTTCTATTTTGCTTCTACACTCTCTTCCAGGTGAATTCACTATTTTGCATTCATGTTTATGTTTTCTGAAAGGTGTGATTGGATTTCTGCATCCATATTTTATTTTTTGCATAGTTCATGCAAAATTGTGTTCAGTCTGCTATGGGGTGTGACTTCAACTGGCATTATAGTTATTCACCCATTACAGGGTGTAATTTCACCTGAGACCAAACTAGGGGTAATTTTATGTCCCTATTTTCTCCATTGCATTATAATTTACATCTATATCATAGTGGCATATTCTGTTCTATGATTTTTGCATTATGTTTTGTTGTATTGCGTTAATGCTTGTTTTACTCCAAAGGTCAATTTCTGCTTTTAATTATCAAATATTAGCTAAAAGGACCTAGGGAGCTTCACTATTGTACCTCCAAGCACTATTTTACAGTGGCCTAAGTAGGCCCCCTAATGCTAATTTTATTTTCAAGTGTTTGTTGAGTTATATTGCAAGAACAGGTATTATCAATAATTGGATAAAAGGATAAAAACAAAGATAAACATCAGAGAAGATAAGTGTTCTTATTAGTCTTTTAGGCTGATTTTTGAATGCCTTTTTTTTGTTATAAAAACCTATATCTGATTTTATTAAGTATATTTAATTGATTCTAGGCATTGAAAGGAAAACAACATTTAGTGTGCACTTAGGGTTAATTCTATTTGTGCATATTTTCTTGACCCATTTCTTAAAGGTTACATAGAATCCTAGGTTACAAGAGAATTCGAAAGAAATAATCATTCTAGAGTTAGCTCTTGTATTCCTACATTTTTATATTTTTTCTTTGTCCTTTTTCTTTTGTAGCATAGATCTAGAAATGCCAAATCTAGGTGTTTTATCTTTAATCAAATACATCAAACATTCCCAAAAATTTTGTAGACTTGGAACAAGTCCTTAAATAATTTCTAGTGAATCCTTCCCCCCTAGCACCCAAGTGTATAGAACAATACAACCCCCATGGTTCACCTCATAAGGCTTATCTTCTCTCTCTAGTGGATCCAACCTTTGTGGGAATTGTACGCAATGGGACGGTTTTACCCTCCTACATATTTGGTGAACCTGATGTGAACACCTCCTTTTATCTTTAAAACCTTTAAACAAGATTATTAAATTTGTTTATGTGGTTGGAGAATCTTAATAGTATCTTTAAAAAACTTTTTGTTTCTATTGGTAGCATTCTATTCTATCCTTTCGCTTATCTAATGGTTTCTATCCTTAGAAGTAAGTGAAAGCATATTGAATCTAATTTTTTTCCTTAAAAAATTGATCATATTAATAAGGAGAATCCTAACATAGATCCAAAAGAATAATACAACATGGATACCGAGATGATTTTTTATTCTTATGAGGGACCTAATGGTAGCATTGTATTTTCATCATTTGAGCATATTTGGGATTTTATGAAAGCTAATAGGAATATAATATTGGAAGGGATGGGGTAAGAAGCTCACCTTCACAGAGATGAAACTCCTCCTCCTCCTCCAATAAGCTCCCTTATGCTTAACCATGAAAGCTTATTGCCTAAATCAATACATCTTGATAAGTTGATATCATCTATTGATACTACTACAACCACCAACATTGGAAGGAATATACAAACTCCTCCAATTAGTAGTGTCACCCAAAACTATTCTTAATTTCTTCCTCAATATTCTAATATCAACACTTTTGCTTCTATTCTTTCCAATGTTAGTTGTCCAATTTCACAAGGTGCCACATATAACATCCACATTCCAACTTGAATCAAGAATTGGTGCCTCAACACACATATGGGAATCTAGGAACGATACATTATAGTAATCTAGAAGTACATAATTTTTCAAATATGGTGAAGCAATTTGTTTCAAAAGTTGAGATGATTCAGCCTTCAAGTTTTACTTACAATTATAAGGAAATGTGTAATCAACCATTGGATCCTATTGTTGTTGCTAGGCCTTATCCTAAGAATTTTTCTATACCAGTGTTACCTATCTATAATGGTATAGAAGATCCAATAGAGCATTTAAGAATATTTAGAACAACTTACCATGATCTCATATATGATGATATGTTATTGCTTAAAACATTTCCTAAGAGTGTTGGTGGTATAACATTAGAGTGGTATTATTGATTGCCTAATTATTTCTTAAATATTTTTGAACAGACAACATAATTATTTTTTTAGCAATTTGGTGCTTACATTGAAAACTAAGTAACAATGAAATATGTTTATAATTTAAAATAAAGTAAAGAAGAAAACTTTTCAAAGTTTTTGGTTCATTGGAGAAGCTTAGTTGGACGTTTTAGATATACTTTACCTCCTAAAGATATGCTTGAGATATTTATTGGTAATTTACAAGAAAATTTATCTTATGCATTAGAGACTACTACTATTTCATATTTTGATCAAACAATTGATTTAGCCAGAAAAGTAGAATAGGCTCTCACCAGGAGAGGTCAACTGAAAGTTAAGAAAGAGAAACCTACTAAGTCTCAACATAAAAATTAACATATAGGAGGTGATAATGGAATGGATAGTAGGTCTATTAAAAATGTTACTAACAACCTATAAAAGATAGTACTTCCAAAACCTCCACAAAAGAATTTTACAATGCTTAATATGTCTATGGAAGAGGTTTTGAAACAACTCTTAGAAGCTAAGGAAATTGAGTTACCTCTGATTAGACAACTAGATACTACAACTCATTAGTATAAGGTAAATCATGATTCTGTATATCATAGAGTAGAAGGGCATTGGATGAATTCTTGTAAAAAGCTAAAACATGTGGTTCAAGATCTGATTGATGCAAGACATATTAAGTAATTTTCAAACAATAATTAATCAAGTACATATCCAACAAAATGTGACTACCAATAAATATATGGGAATATTCAAAGATCCATTACCAAAATATAATCAACAAGCAACAAATCAAGTGACTCATCAGAATGATCCTCCTCCCTATGGTAATATGATTGGCATGGTTGGGGTAACTACAAGAAGACAAGCTCAAAATCAACATCCTAAGCAAGGATAGAATTATGTGTTACAACCTAGTATAGTTTTGAGTAATAATCAAGCAAAATATTAAGAAATAGGGACTCCACCTATTGTATTGAGACCACAACCTAAGATTTGATTTGATCTCCAAAAATAGTTGGCTATCACTCCTGCAAAGATATCAGTTTTAGAGCTCCTTCAAACTTATCTGAATTATAGATATTCTTTGATGGAATTTTTAAAGCAAAAATTGGTTCCCTCAAATATTTCATCCGATGCTATAGTTGATGTCATATGTTCTCTTAAAATACATCATATCTCATTCTCAGATGATGATAAACCTTCCTCAAACTTACAAGAATATTCTTCACTTTACATCACTGCAATTATTGGGGATACTTTTATTAAAATAATTCTTATTGATAATGGTTCTTCCCTCAATTTGTTACATATTGTTTTTTTCATAAATTTAGATTAAAAGAGGAATATTTAACAAAATACGATATCATTATAAAAGCTTTCAATAGTGAGTCCCAAGAAACCTGTGGTGTCACATCTCTTCCTCCCAAATTTAGGCCTAAAATATTGGATACTTTGTTTTATGTGGTACATTGTCCTACATATTTTAATCTTCTTCTTGGATGACCTTGGATCCATGCAATGGACACCCCTTCTACTCTCCATCAGTGTCTCAAGTTTGATTTTAAAAGTCAAGTTATCACCATTCTGGGTGACCCTCGATCATTTGAATTTTGTTCAAATGTAGATCGAGCTTGATCTTAGTTTTACCTATGTCCCTAAATATCTTCAATGGTTTCTCCACGTTCCTCATATCATATATAAAAAAAAATTCAAAATTTCAAAATGAGTGAGGAACATATCTTAAATTCTTCATCTCAAGATCATGATAATCAGTTTATTCAATCACCTCCTCTGGATCTAGCCAAGCTACCACCATCACCAAGAGCTATGGTTTTGCTCCATAAGAAAGGTGATATTGTATATTTTGGCATGTGTACCTTTATCTTCATAGAAACTACCTTCGAAGATAAAATACATGGTAGAAAACCCTCTCCCATTGAGCATTCTTTTACTCATTGTTATCTTTCCAATGACTACCCAATTCCTAAAAATATCCTATCTAGTATGGGAAATGTAGGTAAAGGTTTGGGGCCACAATAGAAGGGCATTCAAGAGACTTAGGATGTCGAAATCTTGCCTAGGATATGTGGCATAGGTTTTATACCTAGTAAAGACCAACCTTTACCATTTGATAATGATGATCATCTTATGACTTATGCTAAATATATGAATTATAAAAAGTTAGGATTGGATGATGAGTATGATGGTCCCCCTTTTTCTTCTAATGTCTTGTTTTGTAATATGATTGATTTTGTATGCTCTAGAAATAAACCTTTAGTTTTAGTATAGGATCCTACTTTGTTGTCCTATAGTGATCTCATGAAGTTAGGTATTTCTCCTCCTTATGTTAAAAATAATGGTTATGTTTGTGAGTGCATTGATTATTGTGCTATGGCTACCAAAGAAAGAGCTATGAAGGAGCCTCTCCGTAATTCTAATTATTAGAAAGACTTAAATTTTAGAGATTTCTTTGAAAAAACAACCCATGGCATGCCTATTATTTAGTTAAGAAAGACGATACACTTAGATGTTGTGTCGACTTTCGTTCTACTTGCTTAAATTAAGTTATTCAAATTATTTAATGATGAAACATAAAATTTAAAAAAAAAAATCAATTAATCATCATTGAGTTATGCATTTGCATTTCCATTGCATCCATATGATTGTTCATATTGCATTGTTGCCTTTCATCCTTTTGCATTGTTTGCTTGATATTTAATCCAACTTGCATGCCAAGATGTCATATTTTGCATGATTACTTTTTCATGACTGCTTGATCACATAGATTTATGGGGATCTTGTGACAATGGCATGTGATGATACCTAGTTAGGTCATAGCTCACATGCATTGCACTCTCTCTAAGATTTTAATGCCTAGTAATATTCCCACCTAGGGCTTTCTTCTTAAGTTTTATTTCTTGTTTTTTGTCTCTTCAAGTTTTATCGTCCTTGATCTTAGAAATAGTGAGAGTATCTCTTAGATCAAGGGTGATAACTCATAAATATTTTCTTGTCTCTTTTTTTTTACCTTCTTTTTCTTTTTATTCCTTTGCTTTTAACAAGGAAATGCATATGCTTCATTTATTTCTTTTCAAAGTCATATTTTGGTACAACTGCACACACTCACTAGCTTGTTTTCTGCTCTAAACCCCTATCAAGGATATCACTCACCTAATATATATTTTATTCTTATATTACTCCCCACATGGTATAGCTATACATCCTAGCGGGTATCTTATCAAATATGATCTTCTATCGGGTTATGCTCCTTTTTGAATCAATGGGCTCAACACCCCATTATAGGATAAGCTCCTTGGCTATTTTCAGAAGGCCTTGACATACATCCTAGTGGGTAATAACCCCATAGTAGTCAACAAGTGAGTGACCACCCATAGCGGGTCAAAATCCAATACCTCATCCCTCTCGATGAGCACTACACCCATAGCGGGTTTAGCTTCCTTCTTTTCTGGTATGATTCATAGTATTTACTGACATTGATCCCTTGCGACCTATGCTAATTTCAATACTATGTTTTACCCATCCTTCTATGTTTCATATGGTTGAACTTGTGATTGTATTCTTCTTCTGTGTCTTATTATTCATATTCCTCTTCATATTCTTCTTCTTTGTCTTATGTTTATTTATTTTTTCCATCCATTTTCCATCAGGGTTATGCATAGCAGCTATTTATAGCCAATTGGCTAAAATTTGGATTTTCAAAATTTGGAATTGGCTAATATTTGGGACCCTTGACCAAGACCCATTAGCCAAAATTTTCTTGGTGCAATTTTTTTGGGGGGATTGATTCACCCCAATTTTATAATAATTTGACCATTTTAAGTTTAAATTTCCAACATTACCCCTAATAATAGTTAACCTTCTACATGTGTATGGACACTATTCACCTAGATTTTGAAAATGATTCACCAAATTTTTATAAATACATTTTGGGGCTGACCCCTTACGCATAACCCTTTTTTCCATCCATGTTTTTCATAAAGCATTGCATTTAAGATATATTGCATTCATGAAATATCAAATTAAATAACATCTAAGATAACAAATAATCACATGCACATATTCACAAAATATAAAGAGAAAGAAGTTATGTATTACTCGATGAAAAGAGAAAGATACAATTGTGTTTGGTTGGTGTACCATAGTCTAGTATTGGTACACAACCAACCCCTAAGGGTGCATACCACAATAAAAATTGGTATATCATATAAATCCCTAGCCTATATCTAAGAGACTATCTCCTCTGCTCCACTTGGAGGGAGAGGTGGTCTAGGAAATCGCATACCCACAGATAAATATGTTGACAATATCCATGATCGATACCATGACTTGCTAGCTGACTGGAGGGACGGAGGGAGTGTCACCCTCTATCCCACTGGTATTATCTAGAAATACATGGTCTCATAAAAGGTATCCTACTTAATGGTAACCTTTAGCCTCTCATGTGCCCTATTTAGCTCCACCTATAGAAGGTGGACTTTATCGCTAGCCTGGCTACTCCTAATATAGTTATTCCATGTACCTGAGCTCTCTGGAACTCTATTTCCAGTTGTCTCACCTCTCCTCAGAGATTATTGACCTCTACTCGAGCTACATATCTTAACCTCTCTATGATACTAAGTGAGGCTTATAGTCCCTCAATCCTCTTGGATCTATCCTCCTAGAGTAGTTCCACCTACCTCTATAGAGTCATCACTTGTACCCGTAGCACCTTTGCCTCCTCCCTTGGATCCCCTCATCCTATTTCTTGTCCAAATTCTATTGATTTGGAAGCATCTCTTGATCCTACACTCGGTAGTACCCTTGCCTCTATGGAGGTAACCCTAAATATCCCTGCCTCCCTGGTCCCAACAGTACTAGCGTCCTCCATAACCAGATCAATTCTAATCTAAGCCTACCTTTGTCTATGAGCTCATGGTCCCTACTGAGCCCTCTCTGTGGCCCTGCAAGCTACATATTGAAATGCTCACTACATGCCTGGGCTCATAACCTAGCACCTCTATATCAAAACTGGTAAAGAGACCCTATAGGGCATGACTCATCTATACCATCACTAGTATCCGAAGGTCACTCCTACATTGTCCACCTTGGGATCCATGTAAGGAGGATCATATAGGTCCTCCTCGATCCACCTAGTCAGGTCGGGTCTAGGAATCCTGATCCAAGTCTACCTTTGTATAGGAGATGTTGATCCCTACAAAGCCCTCTCTATTGCCCTGAAAGCTACCTCTTGGAATGCTTACTACATGCTTGGGTCCATCACCTAGTGCCTCTGTAATAACACTAGTAAGGAGATCCTACATGGCATGACTCCTATGTACCATAACCAGTATTCGAAGGCCACTCCTAAATCATCCAGCCTGAGATCCATGTAAGGAGGATCATCTAGGTCCTCCTCGATCCACCTAGTCAGGTCGGGTCTGCCTCCCACCCTTGATGGGTCTTGACAGACTCTTTGGTACTTGTAGTATCATAGGTTCAGGATGTCGTACAATATCCCAACCTACCTAAAAAATTAAAGCCATTCCTAGGGAACCCTTCCCCCCTAGAACCAAGTGTAGAGAACAATGCAACCCCCATGGTTCACCCTATAAGACTTATCTTATCTCTAGTGGATCCAACCTTTGTGGGAATTGTACACAGTGGGACATTTTTACCCCTCTACATTTTGGTGAACCCGATGTGAACACCTCATTTTATCTTTAAAACCTTTAAACAAGATCATTAAATTTTTTTATGTGGTTGGAGAATCTTAATAATATCTTTAAAAATCTTTTTATTTCTATTGCTAGCATTCTCTTCTATCCTTTCGCTTATCTAATGGTTTATATCCTTAGAAGTCAGTGAAAGCATCTTGAATATTGTGTTCCTTTGAAATATGATCAGATTGATAGAGAGGATCCTAACATAGATCCAAAAGAATAATAAAACATGGATACTAAGATGATTTTTTATTCTTATGAGGGACCTAAAGGTAGCTTTGACTTTTCATCATTTTATCATATTTAGGGTTTTATAAAAGCTAATAGGAATAGAATATTGGAAGGCATGGGGTAAGAAGCTCACCTTCATAGATATGAAACTCATCCTCCTCGACCAATAAGCTCTCCTATGCTTAACCATGAAAATGCCTTACCTAAATTAGTACATCTTGATAAGTTGATATCATCTATTGATACTACTACAACCACCAACATTGGAAGGAATATACAAGATACTCCAATTAGTAGTTTCTGTAGCACCCTAAAATTGGCACAGTTAAACCTTAGTAAAAAGATAAAAATTCAAATTTTAACCCCGAACCGCCCGATACCCGCTTTCCTCATTTTTTGTGCCATTTTTAGGATTTGTTTGACCGTTGGATGATATCATCTAAAATCATATGAAATCGTCCCAGATCCGATGAATTCATCTAGAACAAAATGTCCAGATGATTGCGTCCCAAAATCGAATTTTCATACTTAGCTTATGTTCCAACAGCCTCTCTAACCTGGGCAGAAAGTGTGTCTGCATAGTTAGAGTCTCCTCCATTGGAGATCTCCCAAATTGGGATGATCTCCAACCTCCTAACCTCTCCCTAATCCTATATAAACTGATATTTTATCAGTTTATCCCCTAGACTCTCTGCACGAAACACTGATTGACTCCCCTAAACCCCCCTGAGCTTCCACGCACCTTAGAGCATCCTTACACCATTATTGGCATTTTGTATTTCATGTTTTATTGCAAGAACTTTACTGTTTTTAAGTCGAAGCTAGCTCAGATCATCGCAAGTGATTCTAGGTGATTTCGGATGATCCTATCAAGAAGTGCAGATGATCTCGTACGATTGGAGGTGATTCTGACTGTAGTCCATATTGGGGGTAATCAGAGTCTAGAGTTTGCATATTTTATTTGTTTTCTGCATTTCTTTGTACATTATCTTAGTTATTATATTTATGCATCTTGGAGTTCACCTCATTTAGTATAACCGCATGATAAAGTTAAAATCAATCATTAAATCTACTACATTTCTCTTATTTGCTATTTGCATTTATTATTTAGGCTTGTTTGTTGTTATTTCTATCATTTTCCTTTGCTTTTGCAGTGGCATCTTTGCTATCTTGTATCTATTCTTGTGATTGCAGGTTTCTGAAGAATTCGTCTGACAAATTCGTCAGGTCTACGATGATATCATCTAATCTCAGACAATTACGTACGAGTTGAGATGATTTGGATTGCTACAAAACTCAGAATCTTCATCAGACATTCGAAATCAGTTATGTATTGTTCTAGTTAGCATAGTTTTTGTGTTTAGCATTCATTCTTGTTTTTTGTATTCATATAAATCAACATTGGCATATAGAATAGTTTAGATTCATCTTGGAAAAACCTAGGAATGGAATTATTAAAGCACAAAATGAACACATCAAACTTACTATCAACCTAGGTGTGGAAACTACCATTCAAAAGTTTCTTGGTGAACCCACCATCCGTCGAAAATTCACCCTTATACTCCTCCCCCGAGAGGTGGGACCTTCAAAGGGCCTCTTAGTCCGAGGTATTGTCCCATCCTTCTCGCATCCCCATTTCGGGCACGGATCCTATATCCTGAAGGTAAGGATGCGAAAAATTTGGAGTGATACATTTTATTCAACCCGACGTGAAAACTAAAAACCTTTTGAAAACAATCCAAAAAACAAAACATAAATGCATTTAGAATAAAATATTGCTTATCATATTTAGATGGTAGATTATAATAAAAGATGAGTTGTCACCATTAATGTTGAGAATCAATTAGCAGCTATAGATATTACTTATGTGCTTAGAATACCTCAAACAAATAGGGTTCAACCTTTGTGGGACGAACTTGATAGGAGATTGGGTATCATTGGATCTAGGGCAACAGAACTTAGGCAAATTAAGAGGTTTGTCCTAGATAGAATCTTGGATCCTGATCAAGTGACCTTATATCATGAACTTTAGAGAGCTTGCCATAGGTTGTTAGTAGATAAAAGAGCCCATGTGTCTTCAGAGCTGTACACCTTTGAGGAATACTTTGAGAATGCAATTGTAGTACATAAATTTCTATCTCATTTAGAGGATCAAGAGGTCATTTTTACAAATAGAATAATATGGAATAGAGTTCCTAGAGTTGTGTTATATCAAGAGTATTGCCATGAACTTTATTTCTACCAGTCAGGGTATGAAACAGATAATATCACCATAGCACACTTTATCAAATTCGTGAAAAACCATTTCCAATTTGAAGAGGAGCATTTCATGACTCCCGATGAACTTGATCCTATCAATGATATCTATAAACTATTTATATAAAACTAAGTTATTCCTTTATTATTGTTAGTTCTTGCATTCAGTGTGTTGTTTTTTGTCTT
This sequence comes from Wollemia nobilis, assembly GCA_028583015.1. Taxonomy (NCBI): domain Eukaryota; kingdom Viridiplantae; phylum Streptophyta; class Pinopsida; order Araucariales; family Araucariaceae; genus Wollemia; species Wollemia nobilis. The sequence goes on from JAQPPZ010000269.1 coordinate 344,261, forward strand.
TATAAACATAAAACATAATATATATATATATATATATATAAAATAAAAACAAAACAAAACAAAATCATAAGAAAAATCAAAACATTTTCTTTTAAGCATTATATTAGATATATAGTTAAAATATATACCTCCAAAATTTGTTGCAAATATATTAATATATATTTGCTAAAATCTAAATTTAGACATAATGGCTAGACTCAAGAATGGAAAACATATTGAAGTAGAAGAATATTGGTTAAGAAAACTAGGAAATAACCCAGATGTCCTTCCTGAAGACCTAATTCAGGAAGAAGGAACCTTTGACCAAAAAGAAGAAGAATTTGTTGTAGGAAATGAACAAAAATAAAATGATAGAGGAAGGATCCTCATCCCCTAAAATATCTCTAGAAGGAGTTTTTACTTTTGAAAACATGGAACATTTCTGGAGGTTCCTCAATACTAATATGGGCACTCTTAATATAGTAGTCCATATGGACAAAGATCAAATTAGTGACACTCAAGCAACCCTAGAAGAATATATCACACACACACCAATCCCTTGTCATTCGTTGATCAAGAAAGTGATCAAGTTGGACCATCCAATTTGGATATGGCTGCTATAATCTAGAACATGCAACAAAAACAGGATACCCAACCACCTAGAGTGTCTGTTACCAAGCCTAGGGTTATTTCCACACAAAATAAACCTTCATTCACTTCTCTATTTCGACAAGCTATTGATCAATATACCTCAAATCAACAAAAGCCTAAAACAAAACCAAATACCAATTTCCAACAATCTGGGATACAACATAATGCTACAACAAATCTTCTTCATAATACTCTTCCTACCAACCATTTGCATAATAGCCATATAGCATCTAATCCTTATGTCACGCCAGCATACGCTCACAAATCCCATACTCATGTACCACCGAACCAATATGGTGGGCAAACTGGTAATTTGGAAGCCATGGTGAAACAATTAGTCTCCCACATGGACTAGATAGATCCCTACCATCCCTTGTACAATTATCGAGAGATGTGTAGTCAGCATCTAGATCCTATAGTTGTAGCACAACCATATCCCAAACACTTTCCTATGCCTGTCCTACCTATATACAAAGGAACTGAAGATCCCATAGATCATCTTCATATGTTTAGGATAGTATGTCATGATATATCACATGATGACTTGTTATTACTAAATATGTTCTCGAAAATTTTAGGAGGGATGGAATTGGAGTGGTATTATCAACTACCCACTCATTCTTTGAGAAATTTCGAAGAGACCGCCGAGTCTTTTGTGCATCAATTTAGTGCCTATATTGAAATGCATGTAACTATTAAAGATTTGTACAACCTAAAATAAGACAAATATGAGTGTTTTATCGATTTCTTAGCTCGATGGAGGCAGTTGATAGGAAAATTACACTTTGTGTTACCTTATCAGGAAATGTTGGATATCTTTATCAATAATTTATAAGAACAGTTATCCTATGAGTTATCAACTACTACCTTGACCACCTTCGATCAAGCTATATATTTAGCCCGAAGAGTGGAAGATGCTCTTATTAGGAGAGGTCAGCTTAAAAAGAAAGATGATGAGAAAACATCCAGAAATCAATATAAAAATAAACAAGTTGTGGGTGTTGGAGTCACTGATAGCAGAAATGTTGCTACTGTTAATGTTGTGAAACAATAGAGAAATTTATACTAAAACCTCCTGATAAACCACCCCGAGAGTTTACTAGGTTAAATCAACCCTTATCAACCATTCTCCCGCAACTATTAGCACGAGGTTTGATTCAGTTACCAAATATTTGGGAACCTGATCCAACTATACCCGGATATAGAGTTGATTTACATTGTTATTTCCATAGAGGGCCTGGACACACTACCAATTCTTGTAAAATATTAAAACATAAAATACAAGACCTGATCAATAACAATGAGATGGAGGTGCAAGCCTTTCAACCTAAACAAAATTCTTCTAATAATGCTCAAAATAACGTCCCTCAAAATTAGAATCAGAATGTCAATCAGTCACTAGACATATTTCAACATCCTTTACCAAAGCATGGTAAAGATGTGGCTAATCAAATTGAGCATCATAATGTTCCCCCTCCTACCCGATATGTAGGAAATATTAGTGGACATTCACCTACTCATGATGTGGAAGTATTTGACACAACTTTATCCATGGTTACGACCAGACCTCAATATAATACTCAGACACCTGATCTTAGTGATGTAGAATATGAGACTGAAAGTGACATGGAAATCACCTCAAATCAATTGAATAGCTCGAACATGAATCAGATCCTATTCAACCTATCACAAGTTTTATGGTTCCAGAAGAACCATTTCCTAGAAGAGTCACTACTAGACCATCTTCTCACCAATTACTTTCTAATGAACAAGCCATAAATGCTAGACCAAGACGTATTCATCATCCTCAAAATAATATTGTAGGTACCATCGAAACTGTTACTCGACAACAGGCTCAAAAATCTCAACAGGATAAAACTCAGAACCATGGATCAACTCCATTTGTTTTGAAAAATCCCAATAAAGGGAATCATGCGCCTAATGTTCAACCTAAGCCTCCTTATAATATTAATGAACAATTATCTAATACTACAGCTAGAATTTCCCTTTTGGACCTTTTAAGATCTTCTCCTACCCATAGGGATGAATTAATGCTCACATTAAGCCAAATGATGGTACCACAAAATATTCAACCTAAATCCATGTCCAATACTATCATAACTCGAGAAGTCAATTGTATTGACTTCCGAGATAGAGATATACCACAACATAGTTTACATAAGGATAACCCCTTATATATTATTGCCCTAATTGGGGATGTAGCCGTTAAACGAGTCTTGATTGATAATGGTTCACATATGTACTTTTGACTTCTACCAAATATTTGGCTTTAGAAGTGATGAAATGAAAAGAACTGATATGATTATAAAAGCCTTCAATGACGAAACACAAGAAACATGTGGAGTTATTACTACCCCCTTGCAAGTTGGTCCGAGAACCTTGGACATGACCGTGTTTATTGTACATTGCCCTGCATCATACAATATACTTTTGGGTCACCCTTGGATCAACGCAATGCGAGCTGTTCCCTCAACTTTACATCAATGTGTTAAATTCAAATTTAAAAATCAGTTGGTTACCATTCATGGTGATCCTAGACCCTTTGATATGTGTGCTTTGGCAAAACCGGTTGGAGTTCAATTTTACCCTGCTCTGTCATCCACACATCCTAATTGTCATCAACCGACCAAACGTGTGAAACACACACCCATAACATCCTCTAATTTTTCCCCATCAAATACACCTCTACATATAGCTCGACCATCTTGCAAACAAACCACATTAGGATCTTGAAAAGATCCTAAAACTACAACCAATTCTTCTTGTTTTACTCCTATAACTTCCATACCTATAGACTTCTCCATCGATATCTCTACAACATCTACATACACTATAGGCATACTTTCCACATCCAACGATGTAGGAAATGTTCCTTCTACCTCTTATGATCTTACTGATGAGCTCTTGCTCGATTTATCTAAAATTATTATATCATAAAAAACACACATTGCCATGCAATATACCCTTATTTTAAATAACTCCCACCCTCTCCTCATACCTTGGGCCTCCCACAGCCTATGGGAAGTATTTACCAAGTTGAGAGTTGTTCTTTTATTTATAAGGGATATGACCTGGGAAGAATACCTAGAAACATCAAGACACATTGTGATGGATATGCTAGATGCTATTTTGCTAATGAGTATATTAAAGCTAAGCCCATAATGCTTAAATTGGGATATAAAGGGAAAGGTTTGGGACCTTTCCATAATGGTATGAAATAACCTTTTGAGGTAGAACCGTGGCCTTCCCGATGTGGTGTGGGCCTATTTCCTAGTAAAGGTCAGCCCTTCCCATTCGAGGATGATGACCACCTCATATGTTGCCAAGATTATCTGGATAAATGGGATGTCTTGCATTTTAAGCCTCTTACATGTAATATGTTATCCATAGCTTACCCTGAGATGATTATCGAATCTAACGATGAGTTGGAGGGGGATATCTTTCATGATGTCTCCATTGAGGAATTGTTACATAACGGTTTTTATTTCGATGGCTCTATACCTAGTATAGCCCATCTTGAGGCCACGAATCCTCAAGACGAATTATCTAAGCTAACCTTGGAAGAATTACAAGAATTAGGCGTTTCACCCGCCCCACCTAATTTTGAGAGAGATCTACACATGGAAGTAGAAAACATCATAAAAATTAATATTGGAACCAAAGATAACCCTCACATAATCAACATTGGATTAGAATTGAGTCAAGAAAAACAAGATAAACATATTGCATTCCTTAAAAAATATGAAGACGTCTTTGCTTGGACATATAAATATATGCCAGGATTAGACCCTTTTGTAGTTATGCATCACCTAGTAGTCCATCCAGATGCTAAACCTGTTAAACAAAAACTTAGAAAAATGCATCCTAAAGTGGCCTTACTAGTCAAAGGAGAATTAGAAAAACTCTTATATGTTAGTTTTATACAAGCCATTGATTATGTTGAATGGATCTCAAATTTAGTTCTAGTAACTAATAAATAAGCCACTAAAGTTAGGGTTCGCACAGACTTCAGAGATATTAATGTTGCATGCCTTAAAGATGATTTTCCTCTTCCCAACATGGATCAGATCATTGATTTTATTGCTGGGAGTGGAATGATATCCCTAATGGATGGATTTTTTGATTATAATCAGATCAGGATAGCTCCTGAAGATTAGGCTAAAACAACATTTATTACCCCTTGGGGAACCTTTTGTTGGAAAGTGATGCCATTCATTTTAAAGAATGCAGGTGCAACATATCAACGAGCCATGACTTATATCTTTCATGATATGATGCATGATATTCTACATGATTATATAGATGATATTATACCTCGTTCCATCAAATAAGATGATCATTTAGATGACTTGAGAAAAGTATTTGATCGGTTAAGGGAGTATCTTATTCGATTGAATCTAGATAAATGTATATTCGACGTTAAGTCTGGTAAATTATTAGGGGTTATAGTTTCTTTACGTGGCATTGAAATTGACCCTCTCAAGATCGCAACTATCACTGATATGCCCGCACCCACAAATATATTGAAATTACGAAGTCTACAAGGTAAGCTTCAAGCTATTCACTACTTTATTGATAAGTTGGTAGAAAAAATCAAACATTTTCTTAAGCTTCTTAAGAAATATGTCTCTTTTCATTGGGACAATGAATGTCAGGAAGCATTTGAACTCCTCAAACAATATATCCTTAAATCATCGGTGCTTTCACCACCTAGATCTGATCATCCATTTATTTTGTATATTTCTACTTTCGATTTTGCCTTAGGAGCTATGTTAGCTCAACTTGACGATGAGAAGAAAGAACGTGCTAATTATTACATTAGTAGAACCTTAATCAGTTATGAAACTCGCTATACCGTATTAGAGAAGTTATGTCTAGTAGTCATATTTTCTACACAGAAACTACGACATTATATGCTTAGCCAAAAAATGTATGTTATTGCTAAATTCGACCCTATGTGATATCTCATGAGTCGACCATACTTATCTGGTCGCACAACAAAGTGGGTTCTTGCACTAAGCGAGTTTGAACTCACGTTTATAGGAAAAAATTTTGTTAAGTGTCAAATCATAGCAGATCAATTAGTTGTTGCACCCTTAGAGTCTACCCATCCCCTCATCATTGAGTTTCCTGATGAATGCCTTAAATTAGAGGCAGACCATCCAAAGCAATGGTCCCTATACTTTGACGAAGCCCGATGTATGAATGGGGCTGGTGCAGGTATTATTTTAATATCTCCATAGAAACATCTTATGCCTCTATCCTTCAAACTAACATTTTCTTGTACTAATAATACTTCTGAATATGAAGCTCTTATCCTTGGATTACGAGCTGCTTTAGCGCTACAAATTAAAAATCTATTGGTTTTTGGTGACTCTCAACTTGTCATAAATCAAATCAATGATGTTTATCAAACCCGAGATGATAAATTGCGTCCATACAAATCATATGTCTTACAATTATTATCTTTGTTTGATCAAGTTACCATGGAAGCTATTCTTCGAACTAACAACCGTGCGGCTGACGTTATGGCTGCAACTACATATCTTTTGCCCTTGGAGTTAGATGACGAATATGCTACCATCATTATTTGTCGACTCCAGGAACCCACTTCTAGAAAATCATGCTTAGAACCTTTGGATGTGTTTCTAATCAATGAAACTACTCCTGAACATTTGTATACTGATCTATTTAATTTTATTCAAAATGGGACCTTTCCTGAAGGTTGTAATAGCAACCAGTGCAGGTTATTATGTAGATGAGCAAGTCATTTCGTGATTATTGGTAATACCTTGTATAGGATATATTTTGAAGGCATCCTATTGAGATGTTTGAATTTAGCAGAATCTAGATCAGCTTTGAGTGAAGCCTACATTGGATCTTGTGGGGGGCATTTTAGTGGTAGAGCCATTGCTAAGAAGCTCCTTAGGATAGGATATTTTTGGCATACCATGGATAATGATGCACATGATTATGTGTGCCATTGCGACAAGTGCCAGAAACATGCTGACCTTGTCCATGCGCCTACATAAGAGCTGTAGGCTATTTCATCTCCTCGGCCCTTTTCAAAATGGGGCTTAGACATCATTGGAAAAATTAACCCTGTGTCATCTTATGGACACAAATTTATCATAAGCGCCACTGAGTATTTCATGAAGTGGGTTGAAGCTATGCCATTATCTTCTTGCACTAGAACCCAAGTTTCCAATTTTATTTTTAATCAAATTATTTGTAGGTTCGAAATCCCTGCAAATCTCATCTCAGATAATGGAACTTGTTTTAAAAATAAATATTTTTAGAAATTATGTCAAAAGTATTAAATTCAACATCATTGGTCCACTCCCTATTATCCTTAGGGTAATGGCCAACATAAGCATCTAATAAAATATTAATCAAAATCCTTAAAATACTGGTCAACAAATCTGGCCGAGATTGGCATATTCAATTATATCCTGCTTTGTGGGCTTATCGAACTAGCATTCGTACTCCCACAGGAACTTCCCCCTTTGTTTTGGTCTATGGTGTTGAAGCAATTTTTCCCTTTGAATTAGAAGTTCCTTCTTTGGCTCTACTACTTCAAGATACTGAAGTAGGAGATGAATATCATGCTGGAAGACTTAGTCAGTTGGAACTCCTAGATGAGAAGCGCATCAATGCTTTGGAGCATCTTTGCGCCTACCAAAATAAGATTAAACGAGCATACCTCAAGAAAGTTCATCAACGATCCTTTGAGATCGATGACCTTGTCTTAAAAGAAAATCAAAAAAATACTAATGCAACTAAAGACCTTAAAGGTAAATTTTAGCCTAACTGGCTTGGACCATATGTCATCACTGCTAAATTTGCATCAGGAGCATATCAATTAGCTACCTTAGATGGTAAAGATCCTAAAGAACCTATGAACATTATGCATCTTAAACGCTATTATGCATAAAAATCTGGTCATTTCATCATTGTATATATTGTTATTTTGCATATTGTTTCTTTTTAGTCATTTATATAAAAATTTCAAAAACAATAACATTGTGTATCTTCTCAATTCATCAATTAAAATCAAAACATAAAAAAATCAAAAACATCAAAATCATCAAAATCTTCAAAAACATATTTTATTTTCATACCTGTCAATTCTTGAAGTATTGCAGTTATATTTTTAGTTATTTTGGATAAATTAGCATTTATTTGGAATCCCGCACTTTCACATTCACATGAATAAATATCTTGATTTTATTTTGTATGATTATTCATCTCTCTTTTATCAAAGTCCACAATTGAATTAAATAAAGTTTTGAGCATAGGGAACTAATCTTGTTATTTACTTGAACCAAATATATCTATGCACATTAAAATGATTTCATTACAAATTCAATATGATGCTACATAGTAGAAGTGGTTTCTTGAGCAAAAAGTTTCCCCTGCTATCCTATCATGCACATGGTCTAGAATCTTTGAGAATTGACAAAAGGACAAGCTCACCCCTGCCTAGAATAAAAATCCCTTGCTCTACAGCCAATCCGAGCAAGTATCCCTAGTATAGGAAGAAAAAGAAAAGTCAAAGAAAATGAGAAAAAGAAAAATATCATTTTGTACCATCGCAACAATATTCCAAGCAAAAATACAAAAAGAGAAAAAGAAGAGAAAAAGAAAAAGCAAAAGCAATAAAATCCCTTTCCCTACCCCTTGAAAATAAAAGAAGGGTGAATGAGCTTGAATCCCTAGAATTCTCAATTATTCGAAAACTATGAGGTAAGCCCCATAACAGGTGGTTTGTGCCCAACCCGCTTGGCCTTGGGTAATCCCTAGCATGGTGATAATTCTGTCACATTAGCGACCTTCTTTTTTACAGACCTATGTCAACTTATGGATTAGCTAGCTCTTGATAACCTAACTTACATAGTAGTCTGGTATGGTTACATGCATATAAATCATGGTCAACGAACATTCATTTAGTTAATTCAAATTACTTGTATCAAATTATCTTGTTCAAAATTGGTGAACGAACAATACAATTGCACACACATTTGTATTTGAGATATTCTCTATCATTATGATAAATCAAGATCAGCAATGAACTCACATATGCACATGAGGGTTCCTTATAAATCTACATTTGTCTTTGAGATAATTTAAAATATTTCTACAACTCTTTTGGAATAAATTTTATTCTCATTTCAGAACATCTGTTTAGTATAAAAACAATTACATACATTGTTTTCAAAAATCCAAAATCCTTTTCAACAACATATTACAAAATCTAGTAAATAAATTCAAGTTATATATTATTATTTTCTGTTTATCTCAAAATCAAAAATCAAATCATGCAATAAAACTAAAATATCAATTTCTTCTTTGGATTTCGTGATGATGGTATAAGTCTATATCTATAATTCTATGCCTAGCACAAACCATTGCTTTAATTTTATTTTCCCATTCATTTTAATTTATAAACACATATGGCTTACATCATTATGTTACACAATTATGCTTTCAAAAGAATGTAAATTATTCTATTTCATGTCATTATGTCAACATTCCATTTTGCAACCATGGTATAATTTCTAAGGAATTGTTCAAAATTTTATCACACTTAGGAATTTATGCCTAGCAAAATCATATTTCTTTTAATATCTCACGCATAATATTTTTAAGAAAATCTGAAAACAAATCATCACCATCACAACACAAAGTCTTAAGACATTCTCTTAAGCATTCTTTACTTTTAGCAATATTTCTATACTGGGATTAGCTTGACGACCGAGCGAGCAGTGACTCCATGAAATGGTCAATAACAGCAACAATGTCCTTTGAAATTATTGTTAGAAGTCCCTTTTATTTTTCATCAAAACACACCAAAACAACCAATTGTTTACATTGGATTATTTCATTTAAATTTTACAACATAACATAAAATTATAATATTTCTAAAAAGACATAATTACATGAATCATCAATAATCAATTGCAAAATTCAACATTAAAGCATCATCAAACATATGGACAAGTCATATCACAAAAAATATCATATATGTATATATATATATATATATATCAAAATATCTATACATCATATCAAAACTAGACTGGTATGCCACAATCAATAGCCTAGCATACTCAATCCTCTCAAACAATATAATAAAATACAATCTCTGTGTCATGAGTGTCTAGTCTCGAGAAGCCCTCGAGCTATCAGCCTCATCTCCTCTCCTGCCCTGAGGTGGAGGAGGAGGCCCATCGAAGTACACCTTGTGTCGTGGGTCCTCGACATCGTTCGTGATGATGTCCTCGATGACCCCATCCTAATCGACCCCGCAATTTCGGTTGGCAACTGTAACCGTTGGCTCTCTAGAACCATCTGGTAGTATACTCCCTGGTAGAACATAGTCTAAACCATAGACCACACCAAATATTGCATGCTCGCTCCTCCACCCTGAGCTTTGAGCCATGTAGCCTCATTCTGCAGTGTCTGCACCTGAGCCCAGAGGTGGGCAACCTCAACCCAGAGATCCGTCGTCTCATTGCTCTCCCCTACCTAGACACCCTTGCCCTTATCGAGCGATGGTGGTCTCTCCCCATGCTAATAAGGGACTCCTCTCTCTCTCCTCCTTGTCTCCTAAGGTATTTGTGGCACCCGAGTCATCCTCTGGCATCTCTCCTAGGGAGACCATCGCTGCTCTCTCCCACTGTGACCTTGAGCTACCTCAATAGTAGCCTGGCATCGCCTCCCCATCCATTGCACCATGGCGTGCATTGGACCCTACGCCCTCATCATCTAAGGATGGCGGATGCCTACATACCAGGCATCATATCCGTCTGTGACCCCAACATCATCACAATCCATTGGCTGGATGGGGGCATCATCTGTGTCTTGACTCTAGAATCACTGCATGTCTGGAGCCCCGCTCAACGTAGTACTATCCCAAATAGTTCGAGAGTACTTGTAATCCCTGAGAGAAATGATCCCCTACTGTAGACCGAACTGTCATAGAACCCGGTCATAGCGATGGAGCTCTACCTCTCCCCGCTCCATCCTTAGCCAACAGACTCGCCTAATGTAAGCTAGCTCCTACCCATCCTCTGCCCACCCGGGGTGCTCTCCCCATGGCCTCCAAGTGATCTAGTCCAAGATGAGGTCATCTAGCAACCTCTATGACATCAAAAGATCTATCCGCCACTATGACCCCCTATGTAGCCACCAGTAGAAGACCCGAGGCATCTCTCGATCAACCCCTGTCCTTATCGACCTCTGCATCGCAATGTGCTCCTAGCACCAAACCTGCAACAACGATGTCAAAACCAGACATCGGCCTCCCTTGTATATGACCCCATAAAGGATCGTATATAGGCAGCATAGCATAAAGCTTCCCCAAGAAAACCTGTAATCAGAGTCTCTCATATCACAGACCACATATGAGAGGAGCCATGGTAGTCTACATCTGCTCTGGTGGCACAGTAGTAAGCCACCTACCACCCCTACCAAAACTCGAGTCAGCCTAGATGCCCTAGGCATCTGCCTTAGAGACTCGATGTTCACTCTGCCCTTCTCCAGGGCAAAGCTGAGGTCTCCGATCAATCTCATCATCGCTTGGCCCTGATTGGCCGTAGGCGTCATCAACCGTCCCTATATGGGGATCCTCATGATCCTCCATATGTCCTCTAGTGTGGGAGTCATCTACCCTGTTGGTAAACAAAAATAGCACGACCTCGAATACCATATTTATGCTAGGGTTTTTAGCAGCCCCATGTCTGTCGATACTTGTGGCATATTTGCCACATGCTGTAAACCGACCTGAGCCAATCGGTCGCACTCTGCCTGGTCAAGCGTGGCTATGTCGTCTCGCAGTCTCCCATATTTCCATTCCCGGATCTTTAGTAATCCCTTCTGTAAAAAAAATAATAAAACAACAAAAATTCATTAATAACCAATCACTAAAATAAAATTAAAAACATTATAATCAAGCTTAATTTCTTAAAAGTGATGATATCATCCACTATTGGATGATATCATCCCAAATTGGGCAAAATTGTCCTTTGTAAGACGAAATCGTCTCTGATTTCGCAACTTGGGGGATCGCCCCTTGTTGAACGAGATCATCCCTAGTTCGTCGATTTTGCCCTTCGACAAAATCGACGATATAGGGATGATTTTGACGAAATCGGGATGATTCTGACGAAATCGGGATAATTTTGTCCCGACATCGTCGACGGCCTAAAAATGTCTGCGATGCCCCAAATAGTCAAAATTTAAAACAAAAAATTGCACAACTTAAATTCAAACCTAATTTACTAGGATTAGATCCTTACCAATAGCCCGTGCTGGACCTTTGTCGCTCTGTGCACTGTCTCCACCATTTTTCTCTCTGCAGAGCTCTGGAACAGTAAAAATGAACAGTAACAATGAATTAGGGTTTTACCCTATTTTTCTTAATTTTATTTAAAAACAACAACATTTTTTTAATTTTTTCTTTACCGTGCTTTTACCTCAAACGTTCTATTTGGGTAAAAACATGGAGGGGGCACCATAGTCAGCAGTCGTACGATTCAACCAAGAATCGTCGTCTAAAAAAAATTGAGTACATTTTTGATTTCTCGTAAAACGGGAAGAACTCGTCTTTAATGCATTTTCTTCGAAAAATTCACTAAAGAGGGGGCAAAATGTAGCACCCTAAAATTGGCACAGTTAAACCTTAGTAAAAAGATAAAAATTCAAATTTTAACCGCCCGTTACCCGCTTTGCTCATTTTTTGCACCATTTTTAGGATTTGTTTGACTGTTGGATGATATCGTATAAAATCAGATGAAATCATCCCAGATATGATGAATTCATCTGGAACATAATGTCCAGACGATTTTGTCCCAAAACGAATTTTTTATACTTAGCTTCTCTTCCAACAGCCTCTCTAACCTGGGCAGAAAGTGTGTCTGCGTAGTTAGAGTCTCCCCCATTGGAGATCTCCCAAATTGGGATGATCTCCAACCTCATAAGCTCTCCCTAATCCTATATAAATTGATATTTTCTCATTTTATCCCCTGAACTCTTTGCCTGAAACCCTGATTGACTCCCCTGAACCCCCCTGAGCTTCCACGCACCTCAGAGCATCCTTACACCATTATTAGCATTTTGTATTTCATGTTTTATTGTAGGAACTTTACTGTTTTTTAGTCAAAGCTAGCTCGGATCGTCGTAAGCGATTCCAAGCGATTTTGGACGATCCTGTTAAGAAGCACAGATGATCTCGTACGATTGGAGGCGATTCTGACTATAATCTAGATTGGGGGCAATCAGAGTCTAGAGTTTGCATATTTTATTTGTTTTCTGCATTTCTTTGTACATTATCTTAGTTATTATATTTATGCCTCTTCGAGTTCACCTCATTTAGTATAACCGCATGATAAAGTTAAAATCAATCATTAAATCTACTACATTTCTCTTATTTGCTATTTGCATTTATTATTTAGGCTTGTTTGTTGTTATTTCTATCATTTTCTTTTGCTTTTGTAGTGGCATCTTTGGTATCTTGTATCTATTCTTGTGATTTCATATTTCTGATGAATTCATCTGACGAATTCGTCAGATTGACGACGATGTCATCTAATCTTAGACGATTACGTATGAATTGAGACGATCTGGACTGCTACAAAACTTAGAATCTTCATCAGACATCTAAAATTAGGTATGTACTGTTCTAGTTAGCATAGTTTATGTGTTTAGCATTCATTCCTATTTTTTGTATTCATCTAAATCAGCATTGGCATATAGAATAGTTTAGATTCATCTTGGACAAACCTAGGAATGGAATGATTAAAGCGCAAAATGAACACATCAAACTTACTATCAACCTAGGTGTGGAAACTGCCATTCAAAAGTTTCCTGGTGAACCCACCATCCGTCAAAAATTCACCCTTATACTCCTCCCCTGAGAGGAAGGACCTTCAAAGGGCCTCTCATTTTGAGGTATTGTCCCATCCTTCTCGCATACCCATTTTGGGCATGGATCCTATAGCCTGAAGGTAAGGATGCGAAAAATTTGGAGAGATACAATTTCAACAAAAACTATTCTCAATTTCTTCCTCAATCTGCTAATATCAACACTTGCTTCTATTCTTTCCAATGTTAGTTGTCCACATTCACAAGGTGCCACATATAACATCCACACTTCCAACTTGAATCAAGAATTGTTTCCTCAACATGCATATGGTAATCTAGGAACAATACATAATAGTAATCTAGAAGTATAAAATTTGGCAAATATGGTGAACCAGTTGGTTTCAAAAGTTGATATGATTCAGCCTTCAAGTTTTACTTACAATTATAAGGAAATGTGTAATCAACCATTGGATCCTATTGTTGTTGCTAGGCCTTATCCTAAGCATTTTCCTATACCAGTGTTGCCTATCTATAAGGGTATAGAATATCCAATATAGCATTTAAGAATATTTAGAAAATCTTACCATGATCTCATCTATGATGATATTTTATTGCTTAAAACATTTCCTAACAATCTTGGTGGTATGGAATTATAGTGGTATTATTGATTACCTAATTATTCCTTAAATATTTTTGAATAGACAACATAATTATTTGTTTAGAAATTTGGTGCTTACATTGAGAATGAAGTAACAATGAAAGATGTTTATAATTTAAAACAAAGTAAAGAAGTAAGCTTTTCAAAGTTTTTGGTTCATTGGAGAAGCTTAGTTGGATGTTTGAGATACACTTTACCTCCTAAAGATATGCTTGAGATATTTATTGGTAATTTACAAGAAAATTTATCTTATGCATTAGAGACTACTACTATTTCATCTTTTGATTAAACAATTGATTTAGCCAGAAAAGTAGAATAGGCTCTCAATAGGAGAGGTCAACTCAAAGTTAAGTAAGAGAAACCTACTAAGTCTCAACATAAAAATAGACATATAGGAGGTGATAATGGAATGGATAGTAGGCCTGTTAACAATGTTACTAACAACCTATAAAAGATAGTACTTTAGAAACCTCCACAAAGGAATTTTACAAGGCTTAATATGTCTATGGAAGCAATTTTAAAACAACTCTTAGATGCTAATGCAATTGAGTTAGCTGCTATTAGACAACCATATACTACAACTCATTGGTATAAGGCAAGTCATCATTATGTATATCATAAAGTAGAATGGCATTGGATGAATTCTTGTAAAAAGTTAAAACATGTGGTTCAAGATCTGATTGATGCACGACGTATTGACTTTAGCAATTTTCAAATAGTAAATAATCAAGTACATATCCAACAAAATGTGACTACCAATCAAGATATGGAAATATTTAAATATCCATTACCAAAATATAATAAACAAGCAGAAATTCAAGTGGCTCATCATAATGATCCTCCTCCCTATAGTAATATGGTTGGCATGGTTGGGGTAACTACAAGAAGACAAGCTCAAACTCATCATCCTAAGTAAGGATAGAATTTTATGTTACAATCTAGTTCAATTTTGAGTAATAATCAAGCAAAATATTTAGATATAGGGATTCCACCTATTGTATTGAGACCACAACCTAATATTTTATTTGATCTCCAAAAATAGTTGGCTATCACTCCTGCAAAGATATCAGTTTTAGAGCTCCTTCAAACTTCTCCCAATCATAGCTATGCTTTGATGGAATTTTTAAGGCAACAATCGGTTCCCTCAAATATTTCATCCAATGCTATAGTTGATGTCATACGTTCTCTTGGGATACAGCATATCTTATTACTAGATGATGATAAACCTTCCTCAAACTTGCAAGAAGATTATTCACTTTACATTACTGCATTTATTGGGGATACTTTTATCAAAATAATTCTTATTTATAATGGTTCTTCCCTCAATTTGTGTACATATTATTTTTTCATAAATTTGGATTAAAAGAAGAAGATTTAATAAAATTTGATATCATTATAAAAGCTTTCAATAGTGAGTCCCAAGAAACGTGTAGTGTCATATCTCTTCCTCTCAAAGTTGGGCCTAAAATATTGGATACTTTATTTTATGTGGTACATTGTCCTACATATTTTAATCTTCTTCTTGGATGACCTTGAATCTATGCAATGAAGTACATCCCTTCTACTCTTAATTAGTGTCTCAAGTTTGATTTTAAGAGTCAATTTATCACCATTCTAGGTGACCCTCGATCATTTGAATTTAGTTCAAATGTAGAGCGAGCTTGATCTGATTTTTACCTATGTCCCTCAATATCTTCAATGGTTTCTCCACGTTCCTCATTTCAGATGTCAAAAAAAATTTAAAATTTCAAAATGAGTGAGGAACATATCTTAAATTATTCATCTCAATATCATGATAATAAGTTTCTTCAATCACCCCCTCTGGATCTAGCCAAGCTACCACCATCACAAAGAGACATGGGTTTGCTCTATAAGAAATTTGATGTTGTACACTTTGATACATGTACATTTATCTTCGTAGGAACTACCTTCAAAGATAAAACACATGGTAGAAACCCCTCTCCCATTGAGCATTATTTTACTCATTTTTACCTTTCCAAAGACTACCCAATTCCTAAAAATATCCTATCTAGTATGGGATGTATAGGTAAATGTTTGGGGCAGCAACAATAGGGCATTCAAGAGCCTTTGGATGTCAAAATTTGGCCTAGGAGATGTGGCATAGGTTTTATACCTAGTAAATACCAACCTTTACCATTTGATAATGAGGATCATATTATGACTTATGCTAAATATATGGGTTATCAAAATTTAGGATTGGATGATGAGGATGATGGTCCCCCGTTTTCTTCCAATGTCTTGTTTTGTAATATGATTGATTCTATATGCTCTAAAATGAACCTTGTATTTTAGCAGAGAATCCTACTTTGTTGTACTATAGAGATCTCATGAAGTTAGGTGTTGCTCCTCCTTATGTTAAAAAGAATGGTTATGTTCCATATATTATCATGCTATGGCTACCAAAGAAAGAGCTATGAAGAACCCTCTCTGTAATTATAATTATTAAAAAATCTTACCTTTTAGATATTTCTTTGACAAAACAACCCATGGAACACCTATTATTTTGTTAAGAAAGGTGATACACTTATATGTTGTGTCGACTTTCATTCTACTTGATTAAATTAAGTTATTCAAATCACTTAATGATAAAACATAAAAATTAAAATATTTTTTCAATTAATCATCATTTAGTTATGCATTTGCATTTTCATTGCATCCATATGATTGTTCATATTGTATTTTTACCTTTCATCATTTTGCATTGTTTAGTTGACCTTTAATCCAACTTGCATGCCAAGATGTCATATTTTGCATGATTGCATGTTCATGACTGCTTGATCACATAGATTTATGGGGATCTTGCGATAATGGCATGTGATGATACCTAGTTAGGTCATAGCTCACATGCATTGTACTCTCTCTAATATTTTGATGCCTAGTAATATTCCCATCTAGGGATTTCTTCTTCAGTTTTCTTTCTTGCTTTTTGCCTCATCAAGTTTTGTCTTCCTTCATCTTAGAAATAGTGAGAGTATCTCTTAGATCAAGGGTGATCTCTCGTAAATATTTTCTTGTCACTTTTTTGTTACATTATTTTTATTTTTCTTCCTTTTATTTTAACAAGGAAATGCGTATGCTTAATTTCTTTCTTTTCAAAGTCATATTTTTGTACAACTACACACACTCACTAGCTTTTTTTTTGCTCTAAACCCCTATCGAGAGTAGCACTCACCTAATATATATTTTATTCTTATATTACTCCCCACATGGGATAGCTATACATCCTAGCGAGTATCTTATCAAATATGATCTTCTATCGGGTTATACTCCCTTTTGAATCAGTGGGCTCAACACCCCATTATAGGATAAGCTCCTTGGCTATTTTTAGAAGGCCCCGACATACATCCTAGTGGGTAATCACCCCATAGTATTCAATAAGTGATCAAACACCCATAGCGGATCATAATCTAATACCTCATCCCTCTCAATGAGCACTACACCCATAGCCGGTTTAGCTTCCTTATTTTCTGGTATGATTCATAGTATTTACTCACATTGATCCCTTGCGACCTTGTTGATTTCAATACTATGTTTCACCCATCCTTATTTATTTTATATAGTTGAAATTTGGATTATATTCTTATTCTGTGTCTTCTTATTCATCTTCATCTTCATCTTATTCTTGTTTTTCTTATGTTTCTTTCTTTTTTCCATCCATCTCATCTATTTTCCATCCGTGCTTTTCATATAGCATTGCATTTAAGATAGATTAGATTCATGAAAAATCATATTAAATAACATTTAATATAAAAAATAATCACATGCATATATTCATAAAATATAAAGAGAAAGAAGCTATGTATTAATCAATGAAAAAAGAAATATACAATTGTGTCTGGTTGGTGTACCATAGTCTAGTCCTGGTACACAACTAACCGCTAAGGATGCATACCACAATCAAAATTTACATGTCATATCGATCCCTAGAATAGCTCTAAGAGACTATTTCCTCTGTTCCACTTGGAGGGAGAGGTGGTCTAGGCAGCCGTATACCCACATATGAAGATGCTAAAAATATCCATGATCGAGACTGTGACCTTCTAGATGACTGGAGGGACGAAGGGAGTGTCACTCTCTACCCCACTGGTATTTCTTGGAAATACATAGTCTCATAAAATATAGCCCATTGAATGGTAACCTTTAGCCTCTCCCATGCCCTCTTTAGCTCCACCTATAGAAGGTGGAATTTATCTCTAGCCTGGCTACTCCCAATGATAGTTATTCCCTCTACCTAAGCTCTCTGGTACTATCTATCTAGTTGGCTCACATATCCTTAGAGATGATTGGCCTCTACTCAAGCTGCATATCTTAACCTCTCTATGATACTAAGTGAACCTCATAGTCCCTCAATACTCTTGGACCTATCCTCCTAGAGTAGTTCCACCTACCTCTATAGATTCATCACTTGTACCCATAGTACCTCTACCTCCTCCCTTGGATCCCCACATCCACGAGCTTGACCAAATTCTATTGATGTGGAAGCATCTATTGATCCTCCACTCGGTAGTACCCTTACCTCTATGGAGGTAACCTTGAATGCCCCCACCTCCCTGGTCCCAACAGTACTAGTGTCCTCCATCACCAGCTCAATTATGATCTAAGTCTACCTTTGTCTAGGAGCTACTGGTCCCTACTAAGCCCTCTTTGTGGCCCTATAAGCTACCTATTGGAAGACTCACTACATGTCTGGGCCCATCACCTGGTGCCTTTGTATCAAAACTGGTAAGGATACCCTATATGGCATGACTCCTCTATACCATCACCAATATCTTAAGGCCACTCCTACATCACCCACCTTTGGATACATGTAAGAAGGATCATCTAGGTCCTCCTTAATACACCTAGTCAGGTCGAGTCTAGGAATCCTGATCCAAGCCTACCTTTGTCTAGGATTTTTTGGTCCCTACTAAGCCCTCTCTATGGCCCTATAAGCTACCTCTTGGAATGCTCACTACATTCATGGGCCCATCACCTAGTGCCTTTGTATCAAAACTGGTAAGGAGACCCTACAGGGCATGACTCCTATGTACCATCACCAGTATCCGAAGGCCACTCCTAAATCATCCACCTTGGGATCCATGTAAGGAGGATCATATAGGTCCTCCTTGATCCACCTATTTAGGTTGGGTATACCTCCCACCCTTGATGGGTCTTGATAGACTCTTTGGTACTAGTAGTATCATAGGTTCAGGATGCCCTACAATATCCCAAACTACCTCAAAATATGATCAAATTAGAAGATTTTTGGATCCCCCTTCTCCATAGTCAGCCACCTGATCCTCCTAACCCTCACTAAATTTATCCTATATTTAGCCCATCCCAGGTGTAGACACTAGGGTCACCATACTATCTTTGCCTCCCTCATCTTGTCTACTATCCACCTTGCTAGTGGAATATGTTCAACGTAGGTCCTCGTGGCCTGCTCTAAGGATCTGGGCCATTTATATGTTGTTGGTCGCTTCAGACTAGATAATGGACCTGGTAGTGCATACAATTTCTACACTGCTATGTAATCCTTGCTCCACACCTAGAGAAGCATTATATAAACTATCCTTGTATGTTTTTTGTACACGACATTGTACAACATCATGTACAAGCGGACTAGTACATATGGATCCCATGCAAACCTAGCCCTCTGGTCTTGCATGTCTACCACTACACCCACCATCATCTATGGCATATATTTCCTACTGGTATGGCACCTCAATATACCCATAACCACCCCATAGAGTATGTTCTTCAATGGGTATACCCCATATTGCCCCACCAGGTCATCCACGACTATGTTTCTCTCCTGCACCTAGTGGGTCTAGCCTCTTGAAAATCACTACAAGGTAGTTGACCTCCCTCGCGCTCTATAAAATTATCTTCCCCTAATTGGGATGTGCAAGATGCACCACACATCCTCTAGTGTGATGGTCATATCTCCCATAGGTAACTAGAATGTAGATGACTCTGGGTACCACCTCTTTGCCAATGTTGTTAGTAGAGCCCTATCTACCTCTACCCGAGGTAGTCTAGCAAGATGTTCTAACCCCACCACTGATAAAGTAACCCTCTCTACCTTCTCGAGTACCTCTGTCTCCACCTCAAGGGAGATTGCTCTCCACTCGTGGCTCTCGAGTACCCTAAGCTACAATAATAACAAAATAAAAAAATGTCATTAATAAATTTAATAAAAAATTTACTACATTAAAATTAATTAATTAATTAATTTAAAATTAATCTAATACTATAGCATAATCAAATTCTATGTATTTAAAGTTGTGTTCTTGCCTCTTTTCCCTTTTTCTTCCTTCTCTTTTCTTTTCCTTTTTTCTCTCTTTTTTTCATTTTTTGGTGAAATCGCGCTCGCTAGGCGAGTTTTCATGAAATCCCGCCTAATTGATTTTTTCCATACATGATTTCACCTTTACTACCTAGGGTGAAATCATTATGGGACCACAAAATTGTGCCTAGGTCGTTCACGACAAAACCATCGATTTTGGCAGAAAACCACTAAAATGCATGAAAATTTTGAAAAAATTAATATGCAAGGAAGGATTTTCGATCCTACCTATACCCACTCTACCTCAGTGTCAGCCTCACCCCTCATGATCACTTAATAATGTATAAATAGTGCCATATTATTCATTTCTCCAAATCCCCTTTCTTCTTGCTCGTGTGGTTAAAATGAATTAGGGTTTTACTCATTTTTCAATATTTAACCCTATTTTCACATGCTTTTTCTCTTTTTTGGTTTTTCTCACTTCTACTTTTGAGTCTACATTTTTTTATTTTTTATGAAAATCATGTCCCTCATAAAAATAGAGGGAGAAAACTAGACTTAGAGGTACTAATGTCCCTAATTCATTGATTTGTGTGCAAAATTTTAAAGTGTTCAGAGTAACACCATTTTTTCACCATCCCTTTCTTCTAAATTGACCACCCCATTTTTGCTTGTTTTTTTGTTTGTGGGTGTTTACATATCTTCTTTGACACATTTATTAGGCCATAAATACATCAAATAGGGGGTAAAATGTAGACACAAAAAATTGACCCACTTCAGTAGGCAATCTTCCCTAAGCCCTCTAGGGATACCCCTTAGAATTGGCTAGGGAAAGGACAAGGATTTTTCCCCTCTATTTTTCCTAATTTCTCTCTTTATGCAAAATCACACTCGATACTTGATGGGGTGTGACTTTGCATTGCGATATCATGATCGGTCTGAACGTGGTATGATTTTACCTTTTTAGTGTTTAACACATTAAAACTTTAATTTTTTGGGTTGGTATTGTTTACGTCGACCCTCCTTGGTTTTCCCACTCTTTTCACCTTCAAATCTGCTATATAAAGAGGGTTTGAATTCACTTTTCACACACACTAATACACAAGTTAACACGTTCCCATTTTATTATGTAATTATTTTATTGCTCATATTTGATTTATCGCAAAGTGTTTTTATTCGGTCTGCATCCTTCTTCTTATATCACAAGAAAATTTGGAGTTTGGAGTTTGATTGTTTGTTGTATTATTATTCTTCGCTCTTGGTGGATTGTTGTTGGAACCCTAAGGAGATATTGACCATCCGAGAGATCTAAAACCCTTTTTTTTTGCTTATGCATTCTCTACCAGATGAATTCACTTTTCTACATGTACATTTATATTTTTTGAAAGGAATGATTGGATTTTTGCATCCATATTTTATTTTTCATATAGTTCATGTGAAATCGCGTCTAATCTACTACAGGGCATGACTTTTCCTAGATTTATCATGATCACTCATTATGGGGTATGATTTTTCCTGAGACCAAATTGGGGGTAATCTATTGTCCCTATTTTCTCCATTATATTCTAATTTGCATCTAGAGCATAGTGGCATATTTTGTCTTGTGATTTTTGTATTTATGTTCTACTATATTGCATTAATGATTTTTTTCCTTCAAAATTCAATTTCTACTTTTAATTATCAAAGGTCAGCTAAAAGAACCTAGGGGGTTTTATTGCTACACCTCCATGCACTGTTGTACAGTGGCCTAAGAAGGCCCCCTACCACTAATTCCATTTTCAAGTGTTTGTTGAATTATCTTGCAATAACATGTATTATAAATATCTTTGGATAAAAGGATAAAAACAAAGATAAACATTGGATAAGATAAGTTTTCTGATTAGTCTTTTAGGATGATTTTTCAATGCTTTTATTTCTATTATAAAACCCTAGATCTGATTTTATTAAGTGTATTTAATTGATTCTAGGTATTGAAAGGAAAACAACATATAGTGTGCACTTAGAGTTAATTCTATTTGTGCATATTTTATTGAGACCTTGCTTAAATGTTACTTAGAATCCTAGGTTAGAAGAGCATTCAAAAGAAAGAATCATTCTTTGGTTAGCTCTTGTATTCCTACATTTCTATATTTTTGCATTATCCTGTATTTTATAGCATAGATCTAGAAAGGCTAAATCTAGGTACTTTATTTTTAATCGAATACATCAAACATTCTTGAAATTTCTATGGACTTGGAACGAGTCCGTAAAGCCATTCCTGTTGAACCCTTTCCCCTAGTATTGTGTGTATAGAACAACATAGCCCCCACAGTTCACCCCATAAGGCTTATATTCTGTCTCTAGCGAATCCAGCCTTTGTGGGAATTGTATGCGGTGGGGTGGTTTTCCCAAAATTTGGATTGTAACGATCTATTAATTCCTCAATAAATATTTATTTAGGGGTCTCATTCATACCACTAATATTACATGATACCATTTTCATCATCATATTTTATTTTTATTAGCGGTCATAGTCCCATTTCTTGATAATTCTTGTGATATTTTTATCTCTCTTCCCACGTCATTATCCTTTTAATTTTCTTTTTAGCATTATTCATGTTTTTAAAATCTTCATCTCCTTTTGTGATTCTCATGAAAACTTTCATATTCATAAATATATTCTATTTTTACATATTGTTCTGAATGAGACTTATTTTCTAAAGATTTATACTAGCCCAAAGAAACTAAAATGCAAGTAATGGACTCATAACCTATTTATTATTTATGTTATCCAATAAGCCCTAGAGTACAAGGATGATTATCCCTATTAGTTACTTCCTTATGCATCCCTAGAAACCTAAATTTTCATGAATATATTTCATATAAATTTCTTTTTATGTTACTTTTTTAACTATAATGTGTAATGGATATGATTTACATTACTTTCATTTTTATTATAAGGAGAAGATTTTATGCTACTTGAAAGAAATGAAGATGATTTACTTGATTAACCTTGATCTCCTTCACTTCCATTGATTTAAAATATGTCTCTCCAAATTCTTTCACATATTTAAATCCTTATCAATTTTAATTTTTTCCATTGTAATTCTTCATCCTTGTGTCATTTGTTCGTTCTAATAGTTGATTTGATCAAATTATAATGACCTTTACCATATGATCATGTAGAGGGATCATTTTTCTACCACTTTATTAGCAGTAAAAATATTTGAATTGGACTAGCTTTTACTATGATATGATCTTGTTGTTTCATAATCTCTTTCTCTAAATTTTTCACTTTGCAATATCTTACCATGTATATACTTTCATAATATTTGTGACATTGGTATGCAATATTTTTATAATCCACTTGTTTCCATTTTATTTATTTACATTTAATCCTAATATATTGTGGTAAAATTTTTGAAATATCCATGGTGTTAGAGGTATTACATTATTTGGTATCTTTAATACCATTGAGTATTTCTCTAAATATTAGTGTGTTTAATATTTATCTAAAGTAGGTGTTAAGTATACAACTGTGCAAGTGTGCAAGTGTGAGTGTGCAAGGTGTCAAGTGAATAAGTGAAGAGTCATAGGTATTATGTGTCAAGAATCGAAGTTAAGAGTCATGTAAAATGTGTCAATATGTAATGTAAAAGATTATGTGATCATGTGATACATGAAAAAGGTTGCATATCCTATGAGTTTGAGGAGAGAAATAGTTGAGTATCAAAAAGTCATTTGTAAAGTCATTTATTAGATTTAATGATCCATGATGTATAATCTCTTTCTAATCTCTTTTGGAAAGTAATGAAATATATTTTGTAATGTGAATAATTCTTGTATTATTTACGAATATTATTTTATAATGTGAATCTCCAATAGTAGTTCAAAGTATAAGGTTGATAATATTGAGAAGATTGATTGGACAATTGTTGGAGGATATTGTGATTGAATTATTACTAAAGTAGTTGCTATATTACGAAGGATAAAATTATTATAACGTGAATAACATAATGGAGGTAAATAATATGCTAGATAATAATACATAGACAATTTGTAGGAATAAATATTGGAGGAGATTCTCTAAACAGTGAAGAGTAGAGAAGAGTGAATTTATTTGTTCATGAGAATATGTGTTGGCTACCTAATATTGGAGATATCTATAATAGATGATTAGAACATGAAGGACTTGCTATAGAATATAAGGACATGCAATGAGTTGTTTGAGACATGGAAATAAGAGGAATTTCACTGAGAAACATTGGATGAAAATCAAGCAAAAAGGAAGCGCCTATGAAGCCTAAGGATTGTGTCAAAGAAGAGGAAATGATTATGCTCAAGGACTACATCCAAGAATATTAAAGGAATATATGCAAAGGAGAAAGAAACCTAAGATGAAATGATTGTATGCACCTAATTTACTACTTGAGTTAGAGAGCATAGAGGAGAAATTACAACACTTGTTATAGCAGTGTTTGTAGAGGAGATACTTTTGAAGATGACAATAAAAATATTGAAGTGAAATGCCACCCATGTTAGTTTCTATGTGTGACCAAGATAAAATGTGAGTGTAGTAATTATAGGCTAAAATTTTGCTACATATTCCAAGACTGAGCATGTATTTGATTAATTTTTTTATTTGAAATATTTATTTTTTGCATATACTAGAGGAATCGGTAACTCATTACATTTTTAATCACCTCTTTATGGGTTTGAATATTACACCTTGCTTCCACTATAATCTCCACTTGCATTGGATAAATATTTTAACATATTCATATTTAATTTATTGTGGATATGCATGATTTATTAAAGTTTGAATTGTTTTTGGAGAATAATATATTATTTGGTACATGCAAATGTACCTCCATGGTACCTTTATAGGATAAATATAAATATACAATAGATTAGGGTTTGAGTCTATATTTTAGGTGAATTATTTATATTTATCTTTTATGTACGTATTTATGTGTAGGATATGTACAAGTGACATGCAAGCAAGAGTGCAAGTGTGTAATGAGAGAAAGTGTACAAGTGTCATGTATGTATGTGTACAAATATATAATGTGAGGATGCACACAAGTATCATGTACTAGGAGTGCATGTAGGAGAGTAAGTGTCATGTAGAAGTTTACAAGTGTCATAGTGTTAAGTGTGCATGTAAGTAGAGAGTGAAGAGTCTTGTATACAAGTGGTAAGTTGTGAATCCAAAGGATATGAGAGTATTTTATTATATAAAGAATAGGAAAGGATAAAAATCCCAAATGTGTGAGGAGTACAATAGTCAAGTATTGAAGAACCACCTTTCTATGTGTATATTATGGAGATAAATCTCCATATAATGGATTGGAAAAATGGTATTTAAACGATCACCATATCAATATTTTATAATATCAAAGCTTGTATACAAATTTTGAGCAATATTATTATAAGTATTCTTCATGCTAGTACATGAATGATTTTTGCCATTTACATTCATAGTTATTGTTATTGTGAATATTATTATAATTTATATTGGCCATTATATTCTTTAATTGCTCTTATATTTAGTTCTACTCTTGACTATTTATATTAAGACCTGAGATATGTTAATTATATTGGAACCTGAGATAATTTGGCTTAAAATCCAATAGTGGTATAAAATGTATTGCTTAACTCCATCCATTTTTTATAGAGTCATATTTTAGAGTCTATCCATTTAAAACTAGTGAAGACTTGGATTCTATTTTTAAAGGTTTAAAGGAGTAGAAATTGAGGGTACAAATAAAATTCATCCTAATTTAGATGCTAGAGTCTAGCAATGGCTAAGTGAAGATACAATACTTACCTAAAAATATTAAGAGCCAACTAAAAATAAAGGTGCACATGAGAGGGCATTCATAGTCATCCTGAAACTTATTTGGATTCTCTAGAAATGAGGATAATCACATATTACACTCAAAATAGAATTTGAGAGATATTTTAGAGATTTAAGATAAAATAAAACTTAGATAAATGTCACAATATAGTAGAAAGAAAATTTAAAGGTATTTAATCATTCTACAAAATTTTGAAAGATATAATATATACTTTTAGGAGTAGCAAGGAATTAAAGCATATGTTCAAGAAAACTATTAAAACCAAGAAAAAAAAAGATCCTAGGTAGTTTATAGTGGATAATAGAATATGAGCATTGTAGCAGAAGCAGTTTTATTGGAATCACTATAGAAGTCATCCAACATACTAATAATTTGATAGGTTTATGAATAGAAGAATCCAAATGGCCAATGAATAGAAAGAAGAATCTATGTTACTGGAGGAGAAAGGAGTCTAAGTGAACAATGGAGAAAATAACTTGAGTGTCTATAGAAGAAATAAATCTAAGCAATGAACTTTTAAGGAATCTGAGTGGCCAGCATCTGAGGAATGTTAGTGGCCAACATTTTAAGGAACCTAAGTAGCCAACAAGAAAATAAACTAAATGGATAAATATTAACAAGAGCATATAATAGACAAGTGAATTCTAAGAAAGCATGTTCTAACCAAACCAAAAATATAAGTGTAGCCCAACCAAGGAGAGCACATTTTACCCAAAGAGATCACATCATAGCTAAGGAGAGCACATATTAGCTAGGGACAACACATCATAGTAAAATTTAAAATAAATATGTAGTTAGGAGAGCATATCATAGTAGAAATAATAGTGTGATCTAGTCTAAAAGAGTATCACAAAAAGATAACATAAGAGAGCCTCTAAAATAGGGTCACCTAAAGGAAACAAAAGAGTGCCTCTAGAAGAGTGTCACTTGAAGACACCAAAATAAGACCTCTAAAATAAACTAGAAGATCATCACTAGAATATAATATAAGAGTGATTCCTAAATAAATGTGCTTCCTTAAGATAAAAAAGTAAGTTTTTTTAAGAATAAAGTTGAACATCTTCTAATGCATGATTTGAGCACCTCATTGAATTCAAAGTTGCAGAGCTAGAGAAAGAAGCTTTGAAAGATTAAATGAATCTTCTTGATGCATTCTACCATAATAAATATTAATATAATAATATTTGTTGGTGGAGTGTTATTTAACCCTAATTTATTCTATAGTGAAGTATTATTTAGCCAGGTGGAAGGCAAGGTATGCAGCATTACCTTTTTCAATCAATTAAAGTTCTAATTTAAGGATCATATGAAATATTGACAAACTTAGAAAATTAATTTATTTAGAGGGATATAAAAGGATTACAACCTTTTTTTAGTAAAAGAAAATGTAGGTGGGAGCTATAAGGTTTTCTACCACATATATTGAAATTAGTATTCCAATTTTTTATTTTAATAATATTTATTAAATTTTTTATTAATAAGGGTTTCTGCAAATAGGATTTAAAATTTGAAGAGTTAGTAAATTTGAATTTAGAATATTTTAAAATTAGGAAAATTTTGAAATTTGAATATCTTTAAAATTTTGCAAATTTAATAAAGTAGGCAGATAAAAAATTTGCTACTTCAAAGAATTTAAAAAAACAAATTAAATTAAATTTGCAAATTTATTGTTTGAGAGGTTTTTGATAGTAATTTTGGATTAAAAAAAATCAACTTCAAAGAAATTGAATTATTGAATTACAAAAAAAAAAAAAAAAAATTATTAAAAATGCATTCAATGAAGATAGTGAAGAAATGGTGAATAAGCTAAAATTCTATTCACAAAATTTCATATATTTTTTTGATGTAAAGAAAGAAATGTCAAATGATTTAAAGGGGAAACTATATTTATTTCTCAATAATGAAAAGGATGAAAAATCACAAATATTTTTTTATAATATGGAAAGAACGAGTTTTGAAAGGGTCCTTAAACCTTTTACATAATTACATCACTGTCTGAAAGAGATAGGATGGAGTGGAACACTAGGTGAACATGAACTAAGTTAAAAAAAGAAATAAATAAGAGAACACTCTCATACAACCCAAAAATACTAGAAGAGAAATAGGGGTTAAGCTCAGAAACCAAATCATCCATAAGAACTGTAAGCAACATGCTCTAGAAGAAAAATGAGATAGGTATCAAGCCCACAAACAACCAAAAATACATGGTAGAGAAATAATAGCAAATAGGATAAATTAGGAGAGCAGGAGAACCCCTTGAACTACTCAATGATTTCATAGAAGGAGACTTGAGGATATTTTAAATACCTCAACATCTAGGTGAGTTCCTTCATATATATAGTTAATATCTTTATAGTCTTGGAGAGGGAGGGCCAAAGAGTCCTCGTATGTAACATGTTATAAATCTTCATTGGGATGATCATAGTATTCTCTTGCTACCAAAATGATATCATGTGGAAAGTTATCTTTCCACACATTTAGTCCTTAAATTTGGGTACCCATATTATCAAGAAGGTTTGTAGATGAGGTGCCTTCTTTGTATGTATATTGGTATTAAAAGTTTTCAAAGTTACTTAGCACCTTATTTGATTCATCCAAAAATATTAGCTATATTCCAACTGGTGGAGGATCTACCATTTATGTTGTTGATGATATTAAGTGAATATCCTTCTATAAGGACTTTGTTGACATCCATCCCAACAAGAAGGACCAAACCTTGGAAGATCACTCTTACCTCAATAAAATGGTTAGTTTGAGTTCCAATATTTTTAGCAAAGGTGACAATGATCTCTCCCTTATTGTTTATAATTAGTCCTCTAGCCCCTGCTAGTCCAAGATTACATTTATAAGCTCCCTCAAAATTAAATTTGATTCAATGCCTAGGAGGACGAGTCCATGAGGTTTTCCATCTAGGAGAATTGGCTTGAGGGCCTTCTCAGATAGATAGGCCTAGGCTAGCAATTAGGGAATATTCAAAGGGGGGTGGGAGAAGGGCCAAAGGGTGTATTATAAACATTTTAAAAAATAGAACAACAAATTTTAGAACTAACCTAGGCTAGGTTTTGTGAAAGGTTATAGAAGGCCCTATTATTGCACTCTTTCTAGACCCACCCCCCAAAAAAGGAAAAAGCAAAATTTTCACAATGCTCTACACAGGGGGAAAAAAAATTAGAAAGGGACCATTGCTCAAAAAGTTCTAATAGAGAATTGTAAGTCAGCCAATAGATCTCTAAGGAAGAAATAATTGAGGAGAAGATCTCAAGGGAGAAGGGGCACTCAAGAAAAAGGAATTGGGTGGTGTCCTCATTCAAACCATACAGATAATAATAGTTGGTGGAGACTAATCCTCTATTTCTAATATTGTCCAAGGATAGAATTTTAGTTTGGAGGGTGATATAAATAAATAAATACACCTTAGGAATAAGCTATTTGGACCAAATTTTAGAGAAAGAAAACCAGAAAAAATTATTTACAACCACAATATGATAAGTAGATTTAACTCATCCTCCCTCCAAATTATAGAATATTCACAAGCATAGTGTTTGATAGCTTGGGTTCTTAGCATCAGGTAAATGGTCGTAAAGGATGCCACATCATCTTGGTTCAGAAAAGGATTCATAATATCCTTGCACTTCTCCATACCACCCACTTCTTCAATGAAATCCACCACTTTAGATCCAAAGGTTTGAGTAAGTCTAGGTATAAGGGTAGTAAGGTAAGGGATCTCCATGAGGAGAACATCCTCCAACCATGGATCTTCACAAAAAATAAATTTTAACTCCATTGTTGAGTCTCCACTTGATGCCTCTTTGGATGAGCTTTCTAGATTTGACAATTTTGTTAAATAACGTAAAGTTTTTAGAACTCTTTAGCTACCTTCATGAAAAAAAATTAGAACTTGGTGGAATGCACAAATAATCATTATATTTTCTCCTAAAGAATATTTAATGATGTATGTCTTTACTCACTTTTGAGCTCTTTGAAAAAAATAGAAAAGGGGAAAAGGATGTCAGTTGTGACATATATGATTTCAATGAAGCTTATGTTATCTTCAATAGGGAATCATTAAAAATGTAAAATATACTATTGTGATGATTTACTAACTCATTTTTCAAACGCCACACCTCTAGTTATATCACATATCAATATTAAAAGAAAATAAAGGAATATGAATAAATAAAAGTACAAAAGAAAAGAGAACAAAAGATATGAAGCAAAAATTAAAGAAGAATCTCAAATTGAAGATCAAGAAAAATGTCAAAGAAATAGATCAAAGACTAAAGTCTTCAATAATAAAATAATGTAATATAGGGGTTTTTGGAGAATATTACATTATTTGGTATATACAAATATACTTCTATGGTACCTTTATGGTGCAAATATAAATATTTAATAGATTAGGGTTAGAATCTATAGTTTACATGAGCTATTTATATTTTTCTTTTATATAAGTTTCTATGTGTAGGATATGTACAAGTTTTATGTAAGTGTATAATGTGCAAGATATGAACAAGTGTCATGTAAGCAAGAGTGCAAGTATTTAATGAGAGAAAGTGCACAAGCATCATGTATGCATGTTTAAAAATATGTAATGTGAGGATGTGCACAAGTAGAAGTGTGTAAATGAGAGTAAGAAGGATGTGCATGTAGGAGAGTAAGTGTCATGTAGAAGTGTGTAAGTGTCATAGATTTAAGTGTACATGTAAGAAGATATTGAAGAGTCTTGTATACAAGTGGAAATAATAGAATCCAAAAGACATGAGAGTCTTGTCTTATGTAAAATATAGGAAATTTTACAAATATTAGATGTGTGAGGAGTGCAATTGTCAAGTATTGAAGAGTCACCTTTCTATTTCCATACTATGGATATAAAGCTTCATACAATGGATTAGGAAAAAAATATATAAACAATCACTATAGTAAGAATTTAAAATATTAAAGTTTGTATACAAATTTTGAACACTATTATTATAAGTAGTCTTAATGCTAGTAAATGAATTATTTTGGCCATTCATATTCATATTTGATGTTATTGTGAATGTTATTATAATTTATATTGGTAACTACATAATTTGATTACTCTTATATTTAATTCTACTCTTGATTATTTATACTAATACCTAATATATTATTACTTTATTATATGGTAACCTGACATAATTTGGCTTAAAAGCCAAAAATAGTATCATAGCTACTTCTTAACTCTATCCATTTTTTATAGTCTTTTTTTTAAGAGTCTATCTACTTCAAAAGTAGTGAAGACTTGGACTCTATTTTTATATGTTTGAAGGAGTAGATATTGAGGGTTTAAAGATAAGTTACCTTTATTTGGATACTAGAGTCTAGCCATGATTTAGTGAAGATAAAGGACTCATCTAAAGATATTAATGAATAACATAAGCTTATATTGAGAGGGGGGTGAACAGTATAAGACCACTTTTTACTTTTCTTTCCCAATCAATATTATGCAATGTATAGATAGAAATATCAACAACAGTAATCAAAGCAATGCACAAATCACCACACACAATAGAGACACCAATTTTACATGGTTCACCCAATGTGGTCTACTCCACAGAGAAAATATTTCACTAAAATTTTCTCAATCAATATCTTGGGAATCCTTTCCCTATTACAATGTTTATGGACCTATGTCCAAATGAGACACCAAAAACCGAATAAATATTCTAGATATCTATCCATAGGAGAACTCCTTTCTCCTTAGCTCTGCCTGGTGATCTTCTAGAAGAACTACTGCCCCCACTACACTGGCTAATGGATATCTATCCACTGAAGAGACATGTCCTTAATATTATGGCTAATGGATCTCTATCCATTGGATAAGGTCATCCTATATACTCTATCACCTTCAAATATTTGTCTTAAATATATACTAAACAAAGTCCTTTGGTCTAGCATAAATCTGCTCAATCTCTGTTTCTGGTCTAGCACAACCTATCCTCAAATATGCACTAAACTTTGTCCTCCAATTTGCACTAAACACAGTACTTCAGTATAGCACAAATCTATCCTCAATTTTTGTCCTTTGATCTTTACTAAACATAGTCCTTTAGTCTAGCATAAATTTTTCCCTAATATTTGTCCTCTGATCCACACTAAACACAGTTGTTCGATCTAGCACAAATATGTCCTCAATATTCATTCTCAAGCCTTAACACAAACTTTGACTTAATCTCAAATCAACTCTTCTAGATTTGTCCTAAACCTTAAATCAAGGTTTGAACAAATCAATCAATCAACTCTGCTCACAAGTCTTCTCAAATACTTGTCTAAAATTTACCTTGTAGGCTTCCACAAAGTCTCACACTAATTTGTCTAGAATTCCTCTCTATAACTTGTCCAATCTGATCAACAAGACTTCACTAAGCCTTGTCTCAATCTTCTTAGTAAGTCCTCACTATAACTTATCCAATCTACTCCCAATCTCTATTCTCAAACTGTATTTAAAGCTTCCACAAAATCTCACATAAATCTACCCACAAGTCTTCTCAAGACTTACCTCAAATCTACTCAACAAGTCCACACTAGAACTTGTCCAATCTCATAGAAACATAAAGATAATTTTTAGAGACTCAATATACTTCACATTCATCACAATGCTCAATAACTATTTTAGAAACATATAGAGAATTGTTAGAGACTCAATATGCTTCACATTCACCTCAATGCTCAATAACTCTTTTAGAAATATATAGAGAATTGTTAGAGACTTGATATGCTTCACATTCACCTCAATGCTCAATCACTTTCACTCACTCTTTTAGAAACATATATAGAATTATTAGAGACTCAATATGCTTCACATTCACAAAATCTCAATCACTTTATCAAATCAATTTAGAATATAGAACAATTTGTTTCATAGAACTTGAACAATCACTTCAACACATCCACTTGACTAGGCTCAACCAACTCTACTCAACAAATCACTCAATGAATTAATCTTTGCTTACAAACCTTAGCCCAAACATATTAAAACTCACTCAAATGTTTCCAACAATTATTATCAACCAATCTCACATAAAATTTATAGTCATAATATTTGCAAATCCTAGTTCAAGATAGTTCTCAACTTCACATAACAATTATACTCATGATCTTTGCAAATCCTAGTTCAAGTTCACTCAAATTAATCACTTCAACAACAATGCTTATAAAATATAGTTTTATCAACAACTCTTTATTATAAAAAATCTTGAAGCATTAATTCAAAACACACTCAAAAATGTTTACCAAATAATCCTTTTCACTCCAACTTTGCATTCATAACATTTAACAAACACTCACTAGGAATATGTACCCATACCTTTTGTTTGATGTAGAAGTGCCCTTTTGAAAACCTATATAAATTACAATTTCCTTCTTTCCAATTTCAATGGTTAGATGGCAAAATCTCACTCTTAACACTTCCTCAAATATTCCTTATACACAAAAATAATCAAATCTCAATTATACCTTATTGCTCCCTTTTGAAAATAACATCCATTAAATCATAAATGAAAAATAAACACTTTTATAAACCTTATAAACTCCAACTTAAATTAATATCCAACACCACAAAACCTCAAACTATCTTCCTAACACCTTTATTTCTTTTTCAACCACTAAAGCAAATTTATTTTGCATAAAACTTATAACTCCCCAAAAACCTTATGAACCAAGTAAAATATGCAAAAAATAATTTTTAATACCTCAACTAGATCCTCTAAAAATTTTGGTGCTCAACCTTTAATGCATACTTTTTTTATCACCCGAAAGGGTTTCGGCATGATTTGAACCACCATCTCCCAAATCGCCAAGCACATTATCACTTTGGATTCCACCGCATGCGTTAGAAGCACCCACATGAAGGAAGGTGAACCTACTTCTTAATCAACCTTACTCTGCCATGTTTTCAACACAAAACAAAATGATCCTCCGTAGGGATTCGAACATGTGCCTATCGTTGCCCTCACATCTTGTTACCGTTGTGGTTGCCAAATGTGCTACCAGTGGTTGGTGACCAAGGCTCCCTCCTTGGTGATTAAAATAATCTCTTCTCTAAGCACTTTAGAAATAAAAACTCTTCATTGCACACAATGATTTGCATACACTCGCATAGCATAGGATTTAATTCAAAAGCACTAGGGAGTTTTGGTAAGGTGGATAATCTCCCTTTTATACACACATGGTAAAATGCTTCCCACATCGGTGCTAGAGATTCAAATTTAAAATTTGAACTAAATTTAACAACCCACCTTAATATTAGTTTAAAATTTTATATAAATTAACTTATAACTAATATTAAAATTAATTAATAATTAATTTAAATAACATAAGTTAAGTAAATTAAATTATAAATTAATTTATAATAAAATTATATTAATTAATTTATAATTAATTTAAAACTTCCCTTTATAATATTATAATATTATTCACTTGGGCTTCTTCTTTTGCACTTTGGACCACTTCTAACTTCCTGGAACCGGGTCTTGATCAACTAAAACTAGAGAACCTAAAATTGATGTTGCCCACTGAAACTACCATTGACTGGTGTTGAAAGCCTGACATCAATAACCACTCACTCTTGACATAAATGACAACTTATCTACCCAAAATATCTAACAATCTCCCCCTTTTTCAATGATGATAACCCAAATTATTTTTACCAAAAATTTAACATTTTTCTTGTTTTTCTCTCCCTGGGTCATTGCTTCCCCTGACTCAATGCTCTTTTCTTCAACCAAATATATTCCCCTCACTCAAATATCTCCCCCTTTCACATCAATGACAAAGGATCACCATTGGGGCTCGGGGCTAAGAATGAGTTTCTTAGCTTAGCCCCTCCCCCACCTCATTTTGAGGTGGTTAATTTTGGGGTGGGAGTATTTCTACTACCAATAAGCATTATTTTTTACCTTTGTCCTCTTTCCTTCTTATCTGATCCTTCTGATTCCTTTGATTATTCCTATTCATGTCCATGTTCCTATTCATATCCATATTCCTATTCCTATTTCTATTCATATTCTTGTTTTTGTTACTATCCATATTCCTATTTATGTTCATGTTCATGTATATATTCCTATTCTTGTTCCTATTCCTATTCATGTTCATGCTTGATTCTGGAATGTTTGCTCTGCATCACTTTATTGTAAGTCCATCATTATTGCACTTATAACACTTAATATTATTAATCCTTGGAGGTAAAAATATCTTGGTATTTCTCCTGGTGATGCCATATATGTTCCTATCATGTACCTTGCAATTCATTGCATTGTGACCAGACTGATTACATGAGTAGCAATACCCATGGAAAAGTTACCTACTTCTGAAGTTCCCATATTCTTGTCTTTCATGTGTCCTACACTGTGAAGCCATGTGCCCAAACCTGTGATATGAGAAACACCATCCATTAAAATTTCCTTGCCTTGACCTCATTGGTCTCTTAGTCTCTTTTTCTCTATGCTAGTTTATGTTCCATTTGTTTCTTATTTGTGCATTGTTCCTTTCCTTGTTGATTTTTTTGTTTTCCAACTCATCCTTAGAAGTCTCACATTATCTTACATTGTATTCTTTTGAATTTTCTTCTTCTTTAGAACTTGAGGTTGACTTTTCTTCTTGTTTCTTTTGAGCATGTTCAAAACCAAGACATGTTTTGTTTGTTGATCTTCTTTGTACCTTGATCATCTTATCTATAATCTTTGAGATCTTCCCAAATTTGTGTAGCTTGTATTTATATTTTTCTAAATCTTCCCTCAGTAGTGCTACTTCTTGTTCTAGCCTTTCACATTCTAAGACCTTTACTTATAACTTATCCTTGAACTTATTTGTCTTAGCCATTGACTTTTTTAGGTCATCTATAAGTTTTCCTCTCTCTTCATCACATTCTTGAAATTGAATATCAAGTTGAGAGTTTTGCTTTCTTACCTTATTTAAGGTTTTAAGAGAATAAATAAGTTCTCCCTCAAGATCAACTCCTCCTTTTTATTATTCTTCCTCTATTTGTTTACCTTTTTCAACATCTTTATTCTCTTCTAAATTATCTTCTATAGGATCACCTCCTTCTTCTTCCAGTGCCATTCAAATATTCTCTTTTGGTCCTTCAAGTGAATCCTCATATTCATCATCACTAAAATTGAAACCATTACTTGTACAACTATCTTCAAGATGTCCAAAATTACCATGTCTAAATTACTTGAGAATTATTAGTGACCTTTTTTTAACTTCTTTTTCTTCAATCATAAATAGGACTTCATCTTTAACATTACTTGAAGAACTAGCATCACTATCACTTGAGTACTTACTTTCCTTGTCTACATAGTAGCTCCTCTTTTTTCTCTGAAAGAACTCCTTTCCTTGTTTGTCTCGTCCATCCTTACCTCTCTTTTGGTACTTGTATCTTTCTGATTACATGTTCCTGTGATCCTATTTTTCTTCATCATTATTATTTTTAGCTTATTGAAAATCAGTTGCATAGGGACCATACTTTCCACAATTGAAATATCTAATAGATTTTGTATCTTTAAATCTTCTTGAATCCTTATTCCTTTTGCCATAATTAGCTTCTTCATCATTGGATGATTCATTGCTTGAATTTGACTTCTTGCCCTTTGTCTTCTTGGTAGTTTTGAATGTTGCTTCCTTCCAAGAAATAGGTTCCTCTTTTGTTCTTAACTCAAGAGCTGTAAGAATACCAAGTAACATATCTCTTGTCAAATAATAACCATCTTTTGATTCTTCTATAGTAGAAATATTTTCACTAAACCTTTTTGGAAGAGATCTTAAAACCTTATCACAAATATCTGATTCTTCAACTTTAATTCCAAGTCCTTGCATGGCATTAACAACCTCATCTACCCAAAGTAGATAAGTACTAATGTTTTCCTCATCCTTCATTCTTAACTCTTCAAATTTCCCTTTGAGATTTTGTATCTTTACCTTTTTGACACTTTTATCTCCTTCATATATGCTTTGCAACTTATCCCAAATTCCTTTTGTATCTCTACAATGGATAACGTTTATCGATTATGTTCTATTTAAACCTCTCAAAATTACATTCATTATTATTGAATTGTAATGTTGTAGAAGCTTACCTTCCTTATCTATAGGTGGATCAATCGGTGGTATGTATCCATTTTCAACTACTTCTCAAATTTCATTGCCAAGTACCATCAAGTGAATCTTCATTCTCATACTCCAAAATATATAATAACTTCCATCAAATTGGTATTGAATTATCTAAGGACACATTCTTAGAATCCATTGTGTTCTTGAAAGTTTTTTCTTCAATTTGTTAAACTTTTTCGAAGGAACCCACTCTGATACCAATTGAAGAACAAGATTATACTAAGAGGAGGGATGAACAGTATAAGACCACTTTTTACTTTTATTTCCCAATCAATGTTATGCAATGTATAGATAGAAATATCAATAGCAGTAATCAAAATAATGTGCAAATCACCACACACAATAGATACACCAATTTTATGTGGCTCACCCAATGTGGGCTACTCCACGAAGAAAATATTTCACTAAATTTTTCTTAGTCAATCTCTTGGGAATCATTTCTCTATTACAATGTTTATGGACCTCTGTCCAAAGGAGACATAAATACCCTAATCAATTATGTGGATATCTATCCACAGGAGAGCTCCTTTCTCCTTAGCTCTGACTGGTGATCTTCTTGAAGAACTACTGCACCCACTGCTCTGACTATGGATCTCTATCTACTGAAGATACCTATCCTCACTACCCTAGATAATGGATCTTTATCCACTAGATATTGTCATCCTCTATACTCTGTCACCTTTAAAGCTTTATCTCAAATTTGTTATAAACACAGTCCTTTAGTCTAGCATAAATCTACTCAATATTTGTCTTTGTTCTGGCATAAACTTATCCATAAATATGCACCAAAATCTATCCTCAAATATACACTAAACACAATCCTTCAATCTAGCATAAATTTGTCCTCAATCTCTATCCTATGATCTACACTAAACATAGTCCTTTGGTCTAGCACAAATCTATCCTCAATATCTATCCTCTGATCTGCACTAAACATAGTCCTTCGGTCTAGCACAAATTTATACTCAATATATGTTCTCAAGCCTTAACACAAAGCTTGAATTAATCTCAAATCAACTCTGCTAGATCTGCCTCAAATCTTAACTAAAGGTTTGAAAAAATCTATCAATCAAATCTGTTCACAAGTCTTCTCAAATACTTATCTAAAATCTACCTTGTAAGCTTCCACAAAATATCACACTAATTTGTCCATAAGTCCTCTCTAGAACTTGTTCAATATTCTCAACAAATCTTCACCAAGACTTGTCTTAATATTCTCAATAAGTCCTTACTATAACTTATCCAATCTACTCTCAATATATGTTATCAAACTATATTTTAAGCTTCCATAAAATCTCACACAAATATATCCACAAGTCTTCTCAAGACTTACCTCACACAAATATATCCACAAGTCCAATATCATAGAAGCATAAAGAGAATTGTTAGAGACTCAATATGCTTCACATTCATCATAATGCTCAGTCATTCTTTTAGAAACATATAGTGAATTTTTAGAGACTCAATATGCTTCACATTCACCTCAATGCTCAATCACTCTTTTAGAAACATATAGAGAATTGTTAGAGACTCAATATGTTTCACATTCACCTCAATGTTCAATCACTTTCACTCACTCTTTTAGAAACATATAGAGAATTGTTAGAGACTCAATATCCTTCACACTCTCAAACTCTCAATTACTTTATTAACTCAATTCAGAATATATAACAATTTGTTTCATAGAACTTGAATGATCACTTCAACACATCCACTTGACTAGGCTCAACCAACTCTACTCAACCAATCACTCAATGAATTAATATTTTTTTACAAACCTTAGTCCAAGCATATGAATACTCACTACAATGTTTCCAATAATGCTTATCAACCAATATAACATAACAATGAGACTCATAATCTTTACAAACCCTAGTTCAATATAGTTCTCAACTTCACATAACAATGATACTCATGATCTTTGCAAATCCTAGTTCAAGTTCACT
This sequence comes from Wollemia nobilis, assembly GCA_028583015.1. Taxonomy (NCBI): domain Eukaryota; kingdom Viridiplantae; phylum Streptophyta; class Pinopsida; order Araucariales; family Araucariaceae; genus Wollemia; species Wollemia nobilis. Next base: position 383,636 of record JAQPPZ010000269.1, read on the forward strand.
CAACTTAATCACTTCAAAAACAATGCTTATAAAACAAGATTTTATCAACAACTCTTTTTTTTTAATAAAAAAACCCCTTGCAGAGCCACCTTGGTCTGAGATACCATGAACAGGGGGTTCTACACTGTCAAAGTCACCTGGGGGTCGCACTCGACCCTGCCGCAACAACATTATCAATTGTATTTTGGATACCCAATTTAGCTTTTTGGTAGGGTGGAGATTTGAACCTGGGACCTCCCTTGGAGGATTGCCATCTCCTCTCCAACTCACCTACAACACCTAGGTAAAAACTAATTTATAGTGGAAAACACCCCTTTCGAGGTGCCACTTTCAATAGGTTGGGCATAGGAGGAATGGAGCCTTATCGGCCTCTACCAGCACATAGGACATTCCTAACTATACCATATATCTATAGGATGGAGACAATGGGAATGGAACCTGGGTCGGCCTCTACCAACACCTAGGGCATTTACCACTGCACCATAACAAGCAGATAAAACTAATTTATAGTGGAAAACACCCCTTTTGAGGTGCCACTTTCAACAAGTTGGGCATAGGAGGAATGGAGCCTTGTTGGCCTCTACCAGCACATAGGACATTCGTAATTATACCATATATCTGTAGGATGGATACAAGGGCAATGGAACCTGGGTCGGCCTCTACCAGCACCCAGGTCATTTACCACTTCACCACAACAAGCAGATGAAAAAAACTAATTTATAGTGGAAAACACCCCTTTCGAGATGCCACTTTCAACGGGTTGGGCATAGGAGGAATGGAGCCTTGTTGGCATCTACCAGCACATAGGACATTCCTAACTATACCATATATCTACAGGATGGAGACAAGGGGAATGGAACCTGGGTTGGCCTCTACCAACACCCAGGGCATTTACCACTACACCACAACAAGTAGATTTATCAAAAACTCTTTATTTCATAAATTGAAGCATTAATTCAAAACACACTCATGTTTACCAAATAATATTTTTCACTCCAAATTTGCATTCACAATATTCAATAATCACTCACTAGGAATATGTGCCCATACATTTTGTTTTATGTAGAAGTACCCTTTGGAAAACCTATCTAAATCATAATTTTCTTCTTTCCAATTTCAATGGTTAGATGATAAAATCTCACTCTTAAGACTTCCTCAAATATTCCTTGGACACAAAAATAATCAAAGCTCAATTATACCTTATTGATAACTTTTGAAAATAACATCCATTAAATCATACATGAAAAATAATCACTTTGATACACCTTATAAACTCCAAATTAAAGTAATATCCAACACCACAAAACCTCAAACTATCTTCCTAACACCTTTATTTCCTTTTCAACCACTAAAGCAAATAACATCAAACTTTATTTTGCATCAACCTTATAACTCCCCAAAAACCTTATGAACCAAATAAAATATGCAAAAATTAATTTTTAATACCTCAACTAGATCCTCCATAAATTTCAGTGCTCATCCTTTAATGCATACCTTTATAATCACCCAAAAGAGTTTTGGCATGATTCAAACCGTTGTCTCCAAAAGCACCAAGTGCCTTAGCACTTTAGAGCCCACCACGTGGGCTAGAAGTGCGCACGTGAAGGAAGGTGAACCTCCTTCCCTATCAACCTTACTCCGTCATTTTTTCAACATAAAACAAACTGATCCTTCGTAGAGATATGAAGCTGCGCCTGTCGCTACCCTCACATATTTCTACCACTGTAGTTGCCAACTATACTACCAACATTTTGTGACTAAGTTTCCCTCCTTGGTGGGTAAAATAATCTCACCTCCTCTACGCACTTTATAAATAAAAAATCTTCATTGCACACCATGACTCACATACACTCGCATAGCATATAATTTAATTCGAAAGCATTGGGAAGTTTTGGTAATGTGGGTAATCCCCATTTTATACACACATGGTAAAATGCTTCCCACATCGATGCTAGAAATTTGAATTAAATTTAATAACCCACCTTAGGGTTAGTTAAAAAATTAATATAAATTAACCTATAACTAATATTAATAATTAATTAATAATTAATTTAAATAACTTAAGTAAATTAAATTATAAATTAATTTATAATAAAAATTATATTTATTATTTTATAATTAATTTTAAACTTGGATTATTATAACAACCCTAATTTTTAGCCCAGTTTTTTTTCTAAGTTTAAATTTGACTAAGGTGGTCCAAATAAATTCCACAAAATATTTTCCACATTGTGAGTTTCTAGATGTTGCAACATACCTTGGGTGGACAATAGCGACCAATATCCCATAGTAGTTCTAGGGTTTACCTTGTACACTGTGCATATAGTTTAAAATATTTCTTTGTGTGTTCACCCCATTTCCTTTCTTTCTTTTGAAGGACTTATCGACCACAACATAGGGGTTCACCATATCTCATTTGATTGAGAAAAGGGATGTTGATTCCCTTACTAGTGTTTGTTAGTATTTACTAGTATTTAGGCATAAGCTTCTTAAAGTTTTGCACACTTAATTTAGTATAGAACTATTTTGAACCATTAATATATGGTTCAATTAGTTTAATGGAGGTGACCATCACCTTACGTGGCATCACTCTTTTAGTCACCCATTAGCCGATTGGGGTTCCTTCGACTACCACATTAAATGACATCTCCCATAGGAATCCATCCACATTATTTTAGGATTCTATGACTATCATTTATACAATATTTTATTTTCACATGGGTATCTCATTTTTTGTTAGATATTCCATCACAAGGATTTAGTTATAATGGAAAATTTATGCTTGTTGTTTGTTGGAGCTCACTTCAGTGATCCATTACTAAAGTTCCTATTGTAACCCTAAGGGATTCATTATTTTTCCCTTAGTTCTGGTCCTTAAGTATTCTTACTAAGTTATAGAATTCTAGGTCATGTCTCTTTGTTTTTTAATATGGAAATCCCAACCCCTAAGTGAACATAAGAAACAATATTATTCTTCCTTTTATCTCATTCTTTAATAGTCATAACTGTATAATCCATATTGCAAGAAATAAAAGTAAAATAAAACATCCATATTTGTTTTATTTTTTTCTTAAAACCATAATTTAAAATAAACAAGATCATTCTATCATTATATACAATTCATAACAATAAATATTAAATTATTGAAATAAACCATAACAAGTTCTACCAAGATACACAATTGACATGATATTTATCCTAGGAACCCTATCCAGGAGAAAATCAAACCTCAAAAATTATCCATCTATATTTCTATTTCAATTATTTAGCCAAACTACAAGAAGGAATTTATTATTCGTTCATATCATCTTCAATCTAAATGATATAAAAATTTCCATAATTCTTATGATGGTTTTCTATAGGATACTGTAAATTCCTTTTTAAAAGGTGAGGAAATCCTATTATTCCCTCACATTTAAAAAAAATGTAACCATAATTCGGTTAAAAGTATTCTTTTGAATATTTCCTTACAATAGGATAAACATGGAGCCCCCTTAAGTTCCATTTCATTGAAGTGACCTCATGCCCATCCTTTATTAGAGTAGCATGCTAGGTATCTATATTAAAAGAAACATTCTCTTTTATTTATAAATTCCATTTATCAAACCACAATAGTTCCTATTTCTATTTAAAACATCATGCTAAACTATTCAAATTCCATTATTGAAATATTCCATCTAGCGAATCTTGCATTAATTTCAATAAACTTATCAAAGTAAATTATAACCATAGTTTTCTCTAATAAGGTTTAGTAAAGCCTTCTTAATACTATTCTTATCAACCTAATACAAATATTCTACAAGATTCTACAAATCCATTTTAGCATAATGTATTGGCTATTTAAATTAATCAAAATATATTACCTACACATAGCTATGTATGTTTGCAGGATTTATCCAACTAAAACCAAAATTCAATATAAAATTCAATTCATTATTTCTAAAAATCAAATCATCTTTTATTCAAGTTTTATCCATCTTATACTCAATAAAACCTATTAATAATTCATCTTTGTTCAACCTAAATTACCTTTTCTCAAAACAATAATAGTTCCATTTCTAAATCTTATTTCATATTCACAAAAATTGAGTTAACCTATACTTTATAATACATTTCTCTCTAATACCTTTTCCTATACTTTGGTTTCTCTCAACTTACATAATGATGACATCTAATTTTTAATATAAAACTCATTTCAAAATAATTTCAACCACTTATTAATTTCTTCCTAAGTTTTAAAAACAACTCACTTTGCAAATAGTTGGGTGTAGAGGTCGTACTACTTCCTTAAACATGCTATGCCCTCCTTATGAAATTCATAATCAATTTATAAGGTTCCAACCCAAAGGCACTTGATGTTCAAGTAGAGATCAAAAAGAACTTTTTCTTAGATTCGCTAAATGTTGGCCGCTCAAATTCCTTAAATATTGGCTACTTAGTTTTCCTTCTTCTTTGGCCATGTGGGTTCTCTTCTCCACTAGTCGCTTAGGCTTCTTTCTCCTCTAGTTGTATGGATTCTGATTTTTATTTGTTGCTTGATAGGATTCTTCTATTTGTAGCTCATTTTGATTCTTCTATCTACAAACCTCTCATGAAGTTTCTTCTATTGCAATTTTCATGTTCTATTTATCCACTATAGACTAACTAGGCTCTTGAATTATTGGCTCACCTAGTTTTCTTGAATGTATGCTTACCTCCTTTGCTGATCCTGAAAGTATATATTATATATTTCAAAATTTTATAGAAAGATTCAATACTTTCTAATAATATTTCTACTATACTCTAGATATTTATCTGACTTTTATTTTGTCTAAAATCTTTGCACTCTCTCTCAAATTCTAGTTTGATTGCAATATGTGATTCTCCTCATTTCTAGAAAATCCAAATTTGTATCATGTTGACTTTGAATATCCACTCACATCCAACTTTCTTTTGAGTTGGATTTTAATATTTTTAGTAGAATCCTTTATCTTCATTGAATTTAGCCTAGACTCTAGAATCCAAATCAAGGTAATTTTTATTTGTCTTCAAAATATCTACTCCAAACATTTAAAAATAGAGTCCAAGTCTTCACTACTTTAATGTGGATAAACTCTAAAATATGACTATATAAAAATTTGATAGAGTTAAGCAATATCTTTGATACCACTATTGGATTTCAATCCAAATTATTTGAGGTTCCAATATAATTCAGTAACAATATATTAGGTCTTAATATAAATAATCAAGATTAGAATTAAATATAAGATCAATCAAAGTACATACTAGCCAATATAAATTATAATAGCATTCACAATAACATCAAATATGATATAACTACAGGTGTGACTTTAGAACAATGAGTTAGTAAATTATCACAATAATATACTTTGGGTTTCAATATTTCCCTATTGAAACTAATATAAGATTCATTTAAAACATATGTGTCATAGTTGACATCCTTTTTATCTTGTCTTTTTTTGAAATATCTCAGAAATGAGTAAAGACATATACACCATTAAACATTGTTTAGAAGTAAATATGATGATGCTTTGTGAATTCCACCAAGTTTTAAATTTTTTCTTTAAGGTAGCTAAAATATTATGAATTTTTCATCCTTTACATTTGTGATAAATAAATATATTTTACCTTTTAAACCATTTGAAATTTCTTTCTATTGGCATTTTTGCCACACTACAGTTAGAAGTCAAAAAGGGCAAAAATCAAGAAGTGCCATTTTTGGAAAATCAGCCTAAATGGACACCTATGGACTTGAAAATTTACTCAAAGGAGGGGAATCAAAAAACTAATACAATGGTAAAAGAATCACCCCAATAGACTAAACGGTTTGAGAGATATTAAATTTTTCATCTCGAGAAATTTTTCCAGCACAACTTAAAATACAATATGAGGACTTTAGAGGCCTCAAAAGGGGATGAGAAATGAAATAAATGGATTTAGAATCAATATGACATTTTCAGATCTCGTTACAATATTTCCAATGGTATATTACAATAGGTAATCGAGTCAACATATCAAACGTTATGGCCCCGGGAAGCTGTATCACCAAAAATCTATTTTCGGGCACTCGGGGCGAAACTCCATTTCTGGGAACTTTTGGGGCAAAAGCAATAAGAATAATTAATTTTGAACGTAAACTAAGGCAATGGTGCATGCTTCATGGACTAAAAGTCAATTTCACCCCATATGAGGGGCAAAAATCATTTTTGTCCCTCTTTGGGGCAAAATGTAGTTAAAGGAGGTTTCACCTAAAATACAACAAAAGAAATGAAGAAGTGCCCAATTTTGAACTAGCAGACAAGGAAAAAATTGAAGAAAGGTGGTTTTGCCCCAGGTAAAGGCAAACATTGTGAGGCATTTTAAATAAGAAGTTATAAGGGTAAAATAACTAGGTTCACCCCAATTGAGGGGCGAAAATCCCTTTCGCCCCTCTTGGAGGTAAAACATAGTAAAAGAATACCACTTCACCCCAACAAAAATGAAGAGGTGAAAGTCATAAGGAAAAAAATAAAGTCGTAAAATGAAGCAAGTGCTGTCACCCCAAGTGAGGGGTGAAGAAAGTCCATATTTTATGAATTTTCAAAAGCAAAAGATGTGGGGCCCTCCTTTGTCGCCTTTGGTGATTTCGGTCATGGTGAGGCTAAAAAAACAAAGGAAGAATTGAATGTGTGGTCAAAGTCAAAGGTACCCCTATTGATATGTGCCATGTAATTTCACCTCTTCAAGGAGTAAATTCAAGATTTCAAAGGAAATACGAGCAAAGGAAGGTTGTAGCTTGCACTCATCCAAAGGTAAAATATTAAAATGTCAAAATAGATCCTAGAAAGGGTGAAAATATTTATCGCCTTCTAGGAAGGGAAAAATTAATGTAACTTTACTGAATTCAAGTTAAAAGCTTCTTTTGAAGCGAAATCACCCAAACGACTGAGCAGGTTTCTACTGTCACCTATCTGTGCTCCGAAAAGGCTTTTTGCCCCATTGTGGATGAAATTCATCTAATTCTAGAGGTGTTGCTTCCTAAGGTACAATTCTTGTAGATTCTCTCAAGAAATATTAAGGGACAATGGGATTTAATTTTTGAAGCAATGCAAGCTGCATTTCCAAAATTTTTGCTTTGAATTGGTAAGATTAAATGCTATTCTTGTTTATTTCCAATGCACCGCCAACCAATTTCACTGCTTTTCAAAATAATATTAACACATAGTGGACTTTTTGGGTAAAAGTGGAGTTCCAAGGCGTAAGGGTGAGATAAATTCAAATATTTAACTCTTGATTTTTAGACGATTTTACTGCTTCCCAACATACCAATGCTTGAACGTGTCCTAAAAAATTTAATCCTGCAAATTACCCATGTGATTCTCCCACCAAAGTAGGATCGATGCCTCCATGAAGAATGTTTTGAATGAAGACATCACTGTTGAGGAAAAAAATATGCACGTTGGTTTTTGATCTACCAAAAATTTGTTGTATATGCATTAAATGATAGAGGTGAAATTCTTCTATAAATACTAAGTATTTCATTGTAAGAAAAAAGGAGAGACACTTTGCAGAAAAACACTTAAATTTTTCTACGTAAATATAAGGGATCTGGATTGTAACTTTGTGAATTATTTTTGTATGTGATTTATTTCTACTTTAATAATTTCCATTTTATATTCATATATGTTATTTGCTAAGTTTAAATTTTGTATCTAGATTTGAATACTGCTGGTGAGGGAGTAATTAGGAGAATGCAACTCTAGAATTTGTCTCTGCGAAATCATAAGTGGATTATTTACCTTATTTTTGTTCTATGCTGCTATAATGCTCGATTTGAATTCCTATTGCTAGTTTATCCTCAATCCTACATTTCTAGCTTATAGCCACATTTCCCATCTCTTTATGCAATTTTCCATTTCTTTTCTATTTCTCTAAACTTATACCCAGTGTAATATTAGTAAGGGAGTCAGGCCTCTCTGGCGATTGACCCAGAGGAAATTTTTTTCCTCTAACCTTTTAATTTTGGCCGGGTCTAGGGCACACAAGATATAAATCTTGTAACTAAGCAGATTCATGACCAACACTTTCTTTCCATGAAAAACATTTATCCAATTTTTTCAATAGAATTTTAGCTTATTGATCATTTCTTCACTATCTTTATTGAATGCATTTTTAATAATTTCGTCAACTTTTTGCAATTCAATGATTCAATTCTTGTGAAGTTGAAATCCTTTTTACTCCAAAATTAAAATTTCAAAGACCTCTCAAACAATAAATTTGAAATTTTAAAATTTTAAAAAATTTCAAATCCTTTGAAATAGCAAACCTTTTATCTCCCTACTTTAATAAATTTAGAAAATTCTAAAAATTATCAAATTTTAAATTTTTCCTAAATATCAATCTTGATTTTTTGAAAAAATACTTCAAATCTTGTAAAATCTCAAATTTCAAAATTTCTTCACAAATATTCCAAATATTCCAAATTCCTAGGGTCCCATCCCCCTGCTTGGACTATAACCAATTTTATAGATGAATCCAAAATATTTATTGGTAGGTTTGAGATATCCATCATCCAACATGTGTTCATAGAAGAAAATGGTGCAACCAATATCATGGCTAACCTCGAGTGGAATCAGAATGACCTCTTTGTCTTGGATCAACAACTTTCCCCATGAAGTCACAAAATTTTGTAGAAGAGTGGATTCTCCACTTCAGCACTAGCTTTTGGGGTTTTAGTGCCCTGATCAACATTATCAGCATTTGGACCAATAACATGTTGCATAGTGATTTGGCTCCTTCCCTTGTTTTTTAGTTTGTTTTGTTTCTCTAAGGCTTTATTTTGTGGTCCCCTTTCTAGTTTTGGTTTTGCATTATAAAATGTTTGGGGTCCCTTTCAAAACCCCCTTCCATAAATAAAAAAAAATCTTCCAAATTAAAATCTAATAACTCTTCAAATTTCAAGAACCAAGTCTCAAATCCTATTTGTTGAAAACCTTATGAAACAAAAATTTAATAAATATTAAAAACTCAAAAAATTGGAATATTAATTTCAATATATGTGGTAGAAAACCTTATAGCTCCCACCTATGTTTTCTTTTACTAACAAAAGGTTGTAATCCTTTTATCTCCTACTAATTAAATTAAATTTTCTAATTTTATCTATATTTCATACAATCCTTAACTGAATACTTTAATTGTTTGAAAAGGTGTTGTTGCATACTTTACCTTCCACCTGGCTGATAATGCTTCACTAAAATATAACTTAAGGCTGAATAACACTCCAACAATGAATGCTATAATTGATAGCTTTTGATTATGGCATAATATGTAGAGAATATTTGTTTAATATTTCAAATCTTTCTTTCTCCAGCTATGCAACTTTGAATTCAATGAGGCACTCAAATCATACCTTGGAAGATGTTCAACCTTATTCTTCAAAAACTCTCACTGGTTTATATTAAGGAAGAGATTTAGTTTAGAAAGTACTCTTTTATTATCTTTTGGTGATGCTCTTCTATTTTATTTTGGAGGAACTCTTATATTGTCTTCAGTGATGCCCTTTTATTACCTTTTGGAAGCACTATTATATTGTCTTCAAGTTAAGCTCTTCTAGAAGTACTCTTATGTTATCTTTAGGTGACTTTTCTTATGGAGGTACTCTTCTATTATATTTTAGACTGGATCACACTATTCTTGCTATTATGACATGCTCTCTTGACTACACTTTACTTTTATCTTTGACTATGATGTAATATCCCTGGCTAAGATGTGTTCTCTCTAGCTAAGACATGTTCTCTCTAAACAAGACATGGTCTCCTTGGTTGTACTATACTTAGATTTTTTATTTGGTTGTAACATGCTTTCTCAAAATACACTTGGATATACCATGCTCTTATTAACCTCTATCTATGTTTTTTTCTTATTACTAGCTACTTAGGTTACTTAGATATTGGTCACTTAGGTTCCTTAGATGTTGGACATTCAGAATCCTTAAGTGTTGCTTGATTAGGTTCACTTAAACTCCTTTCTCCTTTGGTTGCATATATTCTTCTTTATATTTATTGATCACTTGCATTCTTCTATCCACAGACCTCTTAGATTTCAAGATGCTAGATGTATTCTATATTGTTTCCAATGAAACTTCATCTAATGTAATGCTTGTGTTCTCTAATCCACTATATAATTTCTAGACTCTTTCTTTCCTTGGCTTACCTAGTTTTCTTAAATGTATGCTTGCCTGCCTTGATACTTTTAAAAGAATATATTATGTTTTTCAAAATTTTATAGAAAGATTCAATACTTTCTAGTCTTCTTTCTACTATACTCTGGATATTTATATGAGTTTTCTTTTATATTTAATCTCTACACACTCTCTCAAATTCTAGTATAAGTGCAATATATGATTCTCACCCTATCTAGAGAATCCAAATTAGTATCAAGGTGAATTTGAATGTCCCATCACATTCAAATTTCCTTTGACTTGGTTATTAATATTTTTAACTGGTTTTTTTACCTTCATTGAATTGTGGTTAGACTCTAATATCCAAACTAGGGCGACCTTTATTTTTCCCCTCAATATTTACTCCTTCAAACCTTTAAAAATAGAGTCCAACTATTCACTACTTTTAAAATAGATAAACTCTAAAAAATGACTCTATCAAAAATGGATAGGGTTAAAGAGTAGGTCTCATACCACTATTGTCTTTTAAGCTAGATTATATTAAGTTCCAATATAATTAAGTAAAAATATTTGAGGTCTTAGTATAAATAATAAATAGTAGAATTAAATATAAGAGCAATAAAAGTATATACTTGACAATATAAATTATAATAACATTCACAAAAACATCAAATATGAATGTAAATGGAAAAAAATCATTCATGTAGTAGCATAAAAAATACTTACAATAATATTGCTATGGTGATCGTTTACAAACTATTTTCCCAATCCATTATATGGAGCTTTGTTTCCATAATATAGACATAGAAAGGTGATTCTTCAATACCTGACTATTGCACTCCCTAGACATCTAGGAGCTGCAATATTTATTATTACAAGACTCTCATATCCTTTGGAGTTTCATCTTACCAATCATATATAAGGAATATTCACTCTCTACTTACATGCACACTCAACACTGTGACACTTACAAACTTCTACATGACACTTACTCTCCTACATGCACTCCTAGTACATGACACTTGTGCACATATTCACATTACATGTTTGCACACTTACATACATGATACTTGTGCACTTTATCATATTATACACTTGCACTCTTACTTACATGACACTTGTGCATATCCTGCACATAGATACTTACACACAAGAGAAGCAAAGCTTAGTCTCACACAGATTGATCCTAGTCCTCCCATTCCTAATCCAAGGTGTAGCATGAGGTGGTGCACCCCTCCCAATGGATGGCTCAAATTGAATTTTGACAAAGCCTCAAAAGGTAATTCGAGGGTTGCGGGGGCTGGTGGGATCATTAAAAACAACAAAGGAGAGGTTGTTGCAGCATTTTTTGGACATTTATTTTGTCAAACTTCTCACTACATAGATACCAAAGCCACATTCCAAGGCATCAAACTCTTGGTTTATTTGGGGTATTAAATGTTGATGTTTAATGGGATTCAATGAATGTGATCAATATTCTTAATTTCTATATCACCTTGATATAGAATATTGTTAACATGATGTGGGAGTAAAGAAGGTACCTAAGGGGTCTAAATCAATTTAGTATGGTGCACATTATGATGGAGGGCAATTCACTAGCATATTATTTGGCCAATCTAGGCACCAACCACTTGGATCATACAATGTGGAGAAATAACTTCTTGGTGGATCTCCTAAATATTATTAATATAAAATCCACTTAATTCTTGTTAGAGATTTATTCAATGTAATTCAATATGTCACAATATACTTATCTCATAAATGTTTCTCAATCATATTTGAATTGCCAAAATGACTCACAATGTAGGTGGGACATCCAATTTTTTTGTTTGTGGCCTAAGTACTATTTTTGGGTCATTATTTCTCATATAATTTACTCTCGGTAGTTGGTGCAATTCACTTCCACTAATATTTTCTAAATTTAAAATTCAAATTGGTGGAGTGGCACCCATTTTAGGTTTGATGCCCATCTCAATGGACTGATTTCCAAAATCCCTTTGTGGGGGTTCTTAAGTGGTAATCTGAGCTGGCATATGATCCACATCTAGGAGGGTGAAGTTGTTGACTATCTTGATCACTATGGGAGGATTACTTTCCCTAATTCAAGTAATCCATCATCGATTTCTAGGTTTTTTTAGTATCAATATGGGGTGAGATGGTTCTTCCTTATGAGTCATAAGATTGCAAAGGTTGAGGAACCTTATTGTTGTAGATTTTATACCATTGTTATCAATTTCCAATACTTAGAACTTTTAATAAGGCTTGATTTATGGTGTGGAGAGAGGTGGTCATTCTTCCTTATCCTTTACAGGTGTAAATCTGTCATGGGGATTCTAAAATTGCATTGGTACTTGATTTCTCAGGATATCTTTGTACATTATTTTTTACATATGATGGATTTTGAGTGGTCGACCCTCCTAGTTGTATCGCTCTTGGTCTCCCCAACTACCATTTATTACCTGGGAGATCCATTATATTATTGCATTACCTTCCACATTTCTCTTAAGAGGGAGTTGATTAAGCTTCTATGGATGACTGCTGATATTGGTTGTTGATTTTGGATGTGCTCTACATTCTTCATGGGAAAGGTAAGGAAATATAGCCCTAGATTCCACCCTAGAAAACTTCATTTGTGATACGGATATGGGTAAGAATTCCCATAGCTAACTCAGTTGTGAACTTACCATCGTTTCCTTATCTCTTGGTCTATGTTTCCACCTCCCTATTGATGGTGATGTTAATAATTTTTTATTTTTTTTATGTTTGCTTTTGGACCTTTTTTTTAGGGTTGGTTGGTAGTCTTGTTTAACTATGTTTTATGATTTTTCTCCACTATTGGAGTTGATGTAAAATATTGAGGGATGCCTTTCAAAACCCTCCTTTTGTAATATTACCAAAAAAATGGAAAATATAAATAAGTCATCTAAACTATAGACTCTAACCCTAATATTTTACATATTTATATTTATACCATAAATTTACCATGGAGGTACATTTGATTATACCAAATAATGTAATATTCTCCAAGAACCCCTATATTACATTATTTGGTTATTGAAGTCTTTAGTATTTGATCTATTTCTTCCAGAATTTTACCTTGATCTTCAATTTGATATTTTTCTTTAATTTATGCTTCATGTCTTTTGTTCTCTTTTCTTTTGTACTTTCCTTTTTCTTCTTCTTTGTTTTTATTTTCTTCATCTTTAGCTATGATATAACTAAAGGTTTGAATCTTGAACAATGAGTTAGTAAATCAACACAATAATATACTTTGGGTTTCAATGATTTCCTATTGAAACTAATATAAGCTTCATTTAAATAATATGTGTTATAGTTAATATCCTTTTTATCTTGTATTTTTTTTGAAAGATATTGAAAATAAGTAAAGACATATACATCATTAAATATTATTCTAGAGAAAACACGATGATGCTTTGTGTAACCACCAAGTTCTAAAAATATTTTGTTGAAGTTAGCTAAAGAGTTGTGAACTTTTTATCCTTTCCATTTTTTAGAAATAAAGATAGGTGCCCTTTTAAATCATTTGACATTTATTTCTTTCCATCAAAAACATCTATCAAATTTTGCGAATAGAATTTTAGCTTATTGATCATTTCTTCACTATCTTTATTGAATGCATTTTTAATAATTTCGTCAACTTTTTGCAATTCAATGATTCAATTCTTTTGAAGTTGAAATCCTTTTTACTCAAAATTTGCAATTTCAAAAACCTCTCAAATAATAAATTTGAAAATTATTATTATTATTTTTAATTTTATATCATTTGAAGTAGTAAACCTTTTATCTCCATATTTTATTAAATTTAAAAAATTCTAAAAATATTGAAATTTTAAAATTTCCCTAAATTTCAAATCTTCAAAAATAAAAAATAAAATATTGAAATTTTAAAATTTCCCTAAATTTCAAATCTTCAAAACTAAAAAATAAAACTTCAAATATTGTAAAAACTCCAATTTCAAATCTTCTAAATTCAAATATACTAAATATTTATATTTCAAAAGCTAAATTTGGTACCCAGGTGTTGTAGGTGAGTTGGAGAGGAGAGGGAAATACTCCAAGAGAGGTCCCAAGTTCAAATCTCCACCCTACCAAAAAGTTGAATTGGGTATCCAAAATCCAATTGATAATGTTGGTGCGGGCAGGGTCGGGTGCGACTCTCGAGTGACTTTGACGGTGTAGAACCCCCTGTTCATGGTCTCTCATACCAAGGTGTCCCCACAAGGGGTTTTTCACTTAAAAAAAAAAAACTAAATTTGAAATCCTATTTGTAGGAAAGCTTATCACACCAATATTTAATAAATATTAAAAAACTCAAAAAAAATGAAATATATGTGGTATAAAACCTTATAGCTCCCACTTATATTTTTTTAACTAAAATATTTCAATATATGTGGTATAAAACCTTATAGCTCCCACCTATATTTTCTTATTCTAGAAAAATATTGTAATCCTTTTATCTCCTACTAAATGAATTAAAGTTTCTATGTTTCTCTATATTTCATGTGATACTTAACTTAGAACTTTAATTCATTGATAAAGGCAACATTGCATATATTACCTTCCACCTAGCTGAATAATGCATCACTAACATATAACATAGGGCTGTCTAACTCTACACCAATCAACATTATATTGTCTAGCAACTTATGATTATGGCAAAATGCATAGAGAAGACCTGTTTAAGCTTTCAAAGCTTTCTTTTTCTAGCTATGCAACTTTGAATTCAATGAGGCAGTCAAATCATACCTTGGAAGATGATTGATATTATTCTTCAAAAAAATCTTTGATTTATCTTAAGTAAGTGCTCTTTTATTGTATTATTGTGATATTTTTTATTTCCTTCTAGATGTACTCTTATGTTATCTTCAGGTAACACTCTTCTATAGGAACTCTTCTATTTACTTTAGGTGACTCTATTTTGGAGGAACTCTTCTATTATATTTTGGTGGTGCTCTTTTGGACAAGATCACACTATTCTTGGTGCTATGACATGCTCCCTTAACTACACTTTACTTTCAACTCTAACTATGATGTGCATTCCCTAGATAATATGTTCTCTAACTAGATAATATGTACTCTTTGGTTAAGACATGCTCTCCTTGGCTGGATTACACATAGTTTTCTACTTTTGTTGTATCATGCTTTCCCAAATTATACTTGGC
This sequence comes from Wollemia nobilis, assembly GCA_028583015.1. Taxonomy (NCBI): domain Eukaryota; kingdom Viridiplantae; phylum Streptophyta; class Pinopsida; order Araucariales; family Araucariaceae; genus Wollemia; species Wollemia nobilis. The sequence continues at coordinate 398,978 of JAQPPZ010000269.1, forward strand.
TCTAATATGCTCTTATTGAACTCTATCTATGTAGTTTCTTTCGATGTTGGGCACTTAGGTTCCTTAAATACTAGACACTTAGGTTCCTTAGATGTTGGCCACTTAGATTCTTAGATGATGGCTTATTATATTCCTTAAATGTTATCTACTTAGATTTTCTTATTCTATGGCCACTTAGGTTATTTTCTCCATTGGTTTCTTAGACGTATTTCTTCTTCGATCGCATATATTATTCATTATATTTGTTGGTCATTTGGGTTATTTTATTTGTAGGTCATATGAATTCTTCTATCTATAGAACTTTCATATTCTTAGGATATTGGTTGGATTTTATACTACTTCTAATGAAGCTTCTTATATTGTAATTCTCATGCTCTCTCACCCACTATAGACTGCCTACACTCTTGTTTTTCTTGGTTTACCTAGTTTTCTTGAAAGTGTGCTTGCCTATCTTGTTGCTATAGAAAGTATATATAATATCATTCAAAATTTTGTAGAAAGATTCAATACTTTCCAATATTAATTCTACTATAATCTAGATATTTATCCAAATTTTCTTTATTTTCAATCTCTGCATTGTATCCCAAATTCTAATATGAGTGCAATATGTGATTCTCCTTTATAGAGAATCCAAATTAGTATTAGGGTAACATGTAATATCCCATCACGTCAAACTTTCTTCTACGTTAGTTCTTAATTGTTGGACATTTTGAGTAGATAAGTTGTCATTGATGTCAAGAGTGAGTGGTCATTGATGTCAGGATTTTAGCACCATTCAATGGCAGTTTTAGTGGGTAGCATCGGATTCAGGTTCTCCAATTTTAGTTGTTCAAGACCCGGTTCCAGGAAGTCAAAAGTGGTCAAAAGTGCAAAAGAAGCCTAATTGAATAATATTATAATATTTTTTATAATATTATAAAGGGAAGTTTAAAATTAATTATAAAATAATAAATATAATTTTTATTATAAATTAATTTATAATTTAATTTGCTTAAGTTATTTAAATTAATTATTAATTAATTTTACTATTAGTTTGTTGAGCAAGGTGTTGCAAGAGTTTTGTCATTGTTGTCAACACAGGTAGTTAGATCTAATGATGCAGTGGACAGGCAGTTCAGAAGTCATTCAGATGCAGAGGACAGAAGTTCAAAGGTTATTCAGAGCATGGACAGTGAGTTTCCAAGAAGACCATAGTTGCCTATTTGCAAAAGATCAAAGAAAAAGACAAGTAAGAAAAGTGTCGCGATATCGCGACATGTTCAGCAGGCAAGAAAAACTGTCGCGATTTCGCGACATGTTAGAGGAGAGAGAAAGCACAAGCAAAATTGTCGCGATTTCGTGACATGGCCGAGGAGAGAGAAGGCGCAAGGAAAACTGTCGTGATTTCGTGACATGTTGGAAGCAGAGAAGGCAAGTAAGAAAACTGTCATGATTTCGTGACATGTTCGGAGAAAAAGTGCTAAGGAAGAAAACTGTCACGATTTCGTGACATGTTCGGAGAAAAAGCGCTAAGGAAGAAAACTATCACGATTTCGTGACATGTTCGGAGAAAAAGCGCTAAGGAAGAAAACTATCACGATTTCGTGACATGTTTGGAGAAAAAGCGCTAAGGAAGAAAACTATCATGATTTCGTGACATGTTCGGAGAAAAAGCGCTAAGGAAGAAAACAGTCACGATTTCATGACATGTTCGAAGAAAAAGCGTTAAGGAAGAAAACAGTCACGATTTCATGACATGTTCAGAGAAAAAGCGCCAAGGATGAAAAGTGTCACGATTTCGTGACAGGTTCAAAGAAAAAGTGCCAAGTAGAAAAAGTGTCACGATTTCGTGACATGTTCCGATTTTGCGGGGCAAAGACAAAAAAGGCATAAGGCAAGAGAAGTGTCACGATTTCGCGACATGTTCATTTTTCACGGGCCAAAGACAGAAAAGAGACAAGGCAGTGAAGATGTCACGATTTCGTGACATGTTCCGATTTCGGGCGAACGGTAGAAAAGACACAAGGTAGAGAAAGATGTCACGATTTCATGACATGGTTTGTTTTCGCTAGAGCAAGCCAAGTAGAGTAGCGAGAGGGCGAATGTGTCATGATTTTGTGACATGTCTAGTTTTCACGGTTGCAAGCGAAGAAGTGAACAAGGAGGCCGAGAATGTCATGATTTTGTGACATGTTGTATTTTTATGGGTAAAAGGCAAGAAGGGCAGAAAGAGAGAAGTGTCATGATATCATGACAAAAGCAAAGCAGAGGCTGTCAAAGACAAAAGTGTCATGATATCATGACAGGAACAGAACGCAAGTCTCTAAAGGCAGAAGTGTCGTGATATCATGACACATTGTGTTTTCATGGCAACAACAATAGAAGAGTTGTAGGGGCAGTCGAGGCCGACAAAGACCGATGCAGGCCGATAGTTTTTAGGGTTTGTAGCCGACCAAATTTAGGGTTTTGCAGTCGACGATCTTTAGGGTTGAAGCCGACAAAGTTGAATCTGGGTCGACAGAATTTAGGGTTTTGCAACCGATGATCTTTAGGGTTACAACCGACTATAGTTCAAGATTTATTATTGAAATTTCTATTATTTAAGGAGGGCTATTTTGGAGTTTGGAGGATGCATAGAGTGCATATCGAATTTGCATGAATTAAGTGCGTGGGTTGCAGAGGTTGAGTCATGTCGATCTAAGTGCGAAGTGAGAGCGAACTGAGAGCAGGAAAGCGCAAAGGAGCAGAAGCGATCAATTGTTTGTGTTAGAGCGAAGTGCGTGGGGCTATTGCATAGAAGCAAACTGGTGGTGCAAAGAAATTGCGTAGGAGAAGCAGAGTGTACAGAAATAGTAGACAGTTTGCAAAAGGTTGAAGGTATTTTTCTATTATTTTCATTGAAGTCCAAGTTGCAGCTTGGCATAAGGGGTTGGTGCTCTTTCCAGTAGGTGCTGGTGAATTAGGGGTTAGTGCTCCTTTCTATTGGTGCAAAAAAATTGAGGGGTTGGTGCTCCTTCCAGTTGGTGTTGGTAAATAAGTTGTAAAGTTGTTGCTTTGCAAAGGCTAGATTTGGATGGTAGTCCAAGCAGTCATTTTTGAGGAGTAGCCACATTGGTGAACCTCGTTAAATCTGTGTTGTGTGTGATGCTCTCTTGTTATATCTGGTTTAAATTTGCTTTATTTCAGCTTTAAGTATTGCAAGTTTAAAATATTAAAAGATCACACTGATTCACCCCCCTCTCAGTGTCACTATGAGTCTAACAATTGGTATCAGAGCAAGGTTCCTGAATAGGCTCAATCAGCTAGGGAGATCTTGGAAGTGACGCAATGGCAAGTGGTGAAGGTTTCTCCTCAAACAAAGCACCATTGTTTGATGGAACTAATTATGCTTTCTAGAAAATAAGAATGCAGACATATCTCTGTGCTTTGGGTTTTGACATCTGGGGTGCAGTAGTTAATGGTTACAAAGCTCCTGCCACTGCTCCAATAGACACTACCGATAAAAAGGCATTTGAAAATGATTCGAAAGCAAAAAATGCCATCATGTGTGGATTAGTGGACAGTGAGCTAGTCAAGATCATAAATTGTGAATCAACGAAAGATGTATGGGATAAACTAGAGAACATTCATGAAGGAGACGATAGGATCAAGGAGGCCAAGCTTCAAACACATCGAGCTCAATTCGAATCCTTAAAGATGGACAATGATGAGAACATAGAGGCTTTCATGCTAAGAGTCAATGGAATCACTAATTCAATCAGAGGTCTCGACGAAGATATGGATGATGCTACGATCATGAAAAAGGTATTAAGATCACTCCCTCCAAGGTTTGATTCTAAAGTCTCAGCCATAGAAGAAGCTAAAGATCTAAATCACTTTAGTATGGATGAGATGCATGGTTCTTTGACTGCTTTTGAAATGAGAATAGGAAGGTCTAATCCCACAGATAGAGAAGCAACCTTTAAAGCCCTAAAAGGCAAAGACACAAAACAAGAGTCTGAAGAAGAGGATGTATCAGATGAAATGGAAGCAAATTTTGTCAAAAAACTGAGAAAGGGAAAAGGAAAATACAGAGGAAAGCTACCATTCAAATGCTTTAACTATGGAGGCATTGGGCACTTTGCGACAAAATGTCCTCTCAATGAGAAGAACCAGGGTGAGGAAGCTTCGCACCAAGAAAGAAGTGACTGGAAGAAGAAATCAAACTTCAGGAAAGGCAACTTCAAAAAGAAAAGCTTCATCTCCAGGAATGCAAATTCTTCCAGAGGACAACTCTAGTGAGGATTCTGAAGAAGAAACAGGTGAAGCTCTGTTCATGGCATTTGAATCAAAAAAATCGGAAGAGGTAGAACAATCAAAAAAGAGGGAAGTAATGAATTCTAAAGTTTTTGCTAAAAATCCTGAGGCTGAAGTAGATCTAGAAGGTGAGCTGGTCTCTGCTCTTGTAGAATGGAAATCTGAGAAAAGAAAGAATTATAAACTTTCAAGAAAGCTTGAGGATGCAAATGACATCATAACCAGTTTAAAAATACAGATAGAAGAATACAAGAAAATGTCTGAGGATCTCGAAGTTCGAGATAACCATGAAGATAGATTACTGCTGTAAACTAGAAGAAGAGAATGTCAGTCTACGAATGCAGATGCAAGAACTGGATCAAAAAATTAGCTGCCATCAAAAGCGTGAAGAAAGTTCGATGAAGCTGGATAAAATTTTAAGTGATCAAAGACCTTCTGGCATCAAGTTTGGTCTAGGCTTCGTGGAAGGAGAATCGTCAAATGGACCAAAAGCCAGAAATGTAGAAACTGTAAGGAATGAAGAGAAGAAACAGACTGATGAAAGAAAAACAACTCAGGCAAATGAAAGCAGTAATGCCAGGCCCGAAAGGAGAACTAACAATGATGGATTTACCAAGGTCACTCATCAAAAGAAAAGAAGATCTATGGCTCCTACAACAACCTGGCAAAAACCATCTGTCGAGGTTCAATCATTTCTTTTATGGCTTCTGTTTCAAGTGTAATGGTTATGGGCATAAAATTGCAGATTGCAAGTATAATGTAGGACCAAGAAATATTTTCAGTAGAAATGCTTTTTCACCGTTAAATTATGCAGTAGAATGTTTTAATTGTCATAACTTTGGACATATTGCAAGAAACTATCGTAGTCCTTCAGCTGCAAATCAACCTCAGAAAAGAAAATTTCAACCAAATAGGACAAGACAAAATAGAAATCCTTCTGAAAGATATACTCAAGATACTTGGAAAAGGAAAGTCCAAACTAGAGCCCAATACGGTAGCCAAATCGAGTGGAAACAGAAAGAGCGAGCCTCAGGAAGAAAAGGAATCCCTAATAGTTCAAACAGACTTTCAAGGCACAGAGTAAAAGGGTACCATGGATACTTGACAGCGGATGCTCAAGTCATATGACAAGTGATAAACAAAAATTTGAAAAATTACAGAAATATGAGGGTGGTTCCGTAAAATTTGGAAATAATGATGGAGCTAAGATAATCGAAAAAGGATCAGTTAAAATTAGTGATGGGAAGATCAAGTCAGAAGAAGTTTTGTTTGTGGATGGTTTGAAACATAACCTGTTGAGTGTCAGTCAGATCTGTGATAAAGGACATGAAGTTGTTTTCAAGAAGCAAGGTTGTGAAGTCAGGAAATCAAACAGTGGAAAATTGATAGCTATTGGATCAAGGACCTCTGGCAACCTGTACACACTCTCAAAAACTTCAGAAGGTAATTGTTTCATTGGACAGGAAGAAGAAAACTGGCTATGGCACAAGAGGCTTGGACACATTAGTTTTGATAATCTAGTGAAAATCAGCTCGAAACAGGTAGTAAGAGACATTCCAACCATCAAAAAACCTTCAAATAGCATTTGTGCTTCATGTCAAAAGGGAAAGCAAACCAGAACCTCATTCAAAACAAAAGAGTACCACACCAGCAAACCTCTGGATCTTATACATACAGACTTGTGTGGACCCATGAGAACTCAAAGCATAAATGGTGACAAATACTTTATGTTGTGTATTGATGATTATTCCAGAATGACATGGATATTCTTCTTAAAGAATAAAATAGAAGCTTTTGGAATGTTCAGATCTTTCAAACATCTAGTTGAGAATGAAACAAGAAAAAGAATTAAATGTTTGAGATCAGATAGAGGAGGAGAATTCATCTTAGATGAGTTTATAGAATACTGTGAACGGCATGGTATCAGGAGACAATATTCAGCAGCTAGAACACCCCAACAGAATGGCATGGTAGAAAGAAAGAACAGAATAGTACAAGAAATGGCACGTACTATGCTGGCTGAAAACAAAATAGTAGACAGATTTTGGAAAGAAGCAGTCCACACTACAGTATACATCCAAAATAGGTACATGTTGAGAACTCATGAAAGCAAAACTCCTTATGAGCTGTGGTTTGGTAGAAAGGCAACAACAAAACACCTCAAAGTTTTTGGCTGTAAGTGTTACATCAGAAAAATTGAAGACAATCTTGGGAAGTTTGAAAATCGAGCAGATGAAGGTGTCTTTGTTGGGTATTCGATAAAAAGCAAAGCTTATAAATGCTACAACAAGAGACTCAAGAAAATTGTGGACAGTGCTGATGTTAAATTTGATGAAGGAAGGGAAAGAACAGTTAACTATGAAGAAAACTACCCAATTTATGAAGAAGTCATTGAAGGAGATGAGGAAAATGAAACAGAAAAGAAACCAACTCTTAACTCAGATGATTTAATTGATGACTCAGAGGTGGAAGAAAACAAGAAATTCAAAATAGGCAGCTGGCAGAAGAATCATCCCAGAGATCAAATAATTGGAGATCCCACAGCTGGTATTCAGACAAGAAAGAAAGTAGTAAGTAACTACTCTCTTTTATCCAGCATTGAGCCCAAAAATATAGTTGAAGCAAGCAAAGATGATAGCTGTATGAAGGCAATAAATGAAGAGTTAGATCAGATTGAAAAGAACAGAACTTGGGAATTAGTTCCTAGATCGGCAAATAAGAATGTAATCGACACCAAATGGATATTTCAAAATAAATTGAATGAAGACGGACAGGTAGTTAGAAATAAAGCTAGATTGGTCTGTAAAGGGTATGCACAAGTTGAAGGCATTGATTTTGAAGAGACTTTTGCACCTGTGGCCAGATTAGAAGCAATCAGAATGTTTCTAGCCTTAGCAGTTCATAAGAATTTCAGAGTTTACCAGATGGATGTAAAATCAGCTTTCTTAAATGGAAAACTTGAAGAAGAAGTTTACATTGAACAACCAGATGGTTTCCAAATTGGTGAAGATCCCAATCTTGTCTGCAAATTAAAGAAAGCTTTATATGGCTTAAAACAGGCACCCCGAGCATGGTATGCATGGCTCGATAACTATCTCTCTCAACAGGGGTTTAAGAAAGGTATGGTGGACAGTAATCTGTATGTCAAAACAGAAAATGGGCATCTCATTGTTCTTGTTGTTTATGTAGATGATATCATATTTGGCAGCGACAAAGATGAATCATGTACGAGACTTAGCAAATAAAATGCAGAAAGAATTTGAAATGTCTATGATTGGTGAACTGTCTTACTTTCTTGGGTTACAAGTTAATCAAAATGAGAAAGGCATATTTATTTCCCAAGTCAAATATGTGAAAGAGATGCTAAAAAGATTCACAATGGAGGATTGTAAGCCAGTTAGCACTCCTATGGTGACAGGCTACAAGTTGAGTAAAGATGACAAATCTCCACCTTGTAGATCAAACCATGTACGAGATCAATGATTGGAAGTTTACTATATTTAACGACTACCAGACCCGATATTCTATAGGCAGTTTGCATGGTAGCAAGATTTCAGGCCAGTCCCAAAGAGACTCATGTGACAACAGTAAAAAGGATTCTTCGGTATCTCAAGGGTACCATGGAGTATGGGTTGTGGTATCCAAAAGGTAAAGACTTCACTCTTATATCATATTCAGATGCAGATTGGGCTGGATGTGTAGATGACAGAAAGAGTACCAGTGGAGGCGCATTCTATCTGGGAGACAGATTGGTTGCATGGCACAGTAAGAAGCAAGAGTCAGTTTCTTTATCTACAGCTGAGGCAGAATATATTGCAGCAACAACATGTTGTACACAAGTTTTGTGGATGAAACAAACTCTGAAAGATCTTGGTATTAATTTTAGTGAGCCAATAACAGTAAAATGTGATAACACAAGTGCAATTAACATCTCCAAGAATCTAGTTATGCATTCTCGCACAAAGCACATTGCCATCAAGTATCATTTTTTGAAGGAGAAAGTTGCAGAAGGAGAAGTTAAATTGGATTTTGTCCCAACCACAGAACAAGTAGCAGATATTTTTACAAAACCATTGCCCAAGGAAGTGTTTGAGTACCTTCAAAACAAATTGGGAGTAGTCACACTTCCCAAGAAGTGACTAGCTACAGGGATCACTTTCTCAGGGGGAGCATTTGAGTATTTGACTATTCTTTTGCTCATGATCATAATTTGTGCTAAGTGCAACAAATTGTGCATGAGAATTGTGTGTATGGACTCAGGGGGAGTCTGCAGTAGCCCTTTGGTATTATTGACAAAGGGGGAGAAGAGTTACAGGAATTTACACAGGTGTTGCCAACAATTCCAAAGGGGGAGATTGTTGAGCAAGGTGTTGCAAGAGTTTTGTCATTGTTGTCAACACAGGCAGTTAGATCTAATGATGCGGTGGACGAGCGGTTCAGAAGTCATTCGGATGCGAGAGGACAGAAGTTCAAAGGTTATTCAGAGCATGGACAGTGAGTTTCCAAGAAGACCATAGTTGCCTATTTGCAAAAGATCAAAGAAAAAGACAAGTAAGAAAAGTGTCGCGATATCGCGACATGTTCAGCAGGCAAGAAAAACTATCGTGATTTTGTGACATGTTAGAGGAGAGAGAAAGCGCAAGCAAAATTGTCATGATTTCATGACATGGCCGAGGAGAGAGAAGGCGCAAGGAAAACTATCATGATTTCATGACATGTTGGAAGCAGAGAAGGCAAGTAAGAAAACTGTCACGATTTCATGACATGTTCGGAGAAAAAGTGCTAAGGAAGAAAACTGTCATGATTTCGTGACATGTTCGGAGAAAAAGCGCTAAGGAAGAAAACTATCACGATTTCATGACATGTTTGGAGAAAAAGTGCTAAGGAAGAAAACTATCGCGATTTCGTGACATGTTTGGAGAAAAAGCGCTAAGGAAGAAAACTGTCACGATTTCATGACATGTTCGAAGAAAAAGTGCTAAGGAAGAAAACAGTCACGATTTCGTGACATGTTCGGAGAAAAAGCGTTAAGGAAGAAAACAGTCATGATTTCGTGACATGTTCAGAGAAAAAGCGCCAAGGATGAAAAGTGTCACGATTTCGTGACAGGTTCGAAGAGAAAGTGCCAAGTAGAAAAAGTGTCACGATTTCGTGACATGTTTCAATTTCACGGGGCAAAGACAGAAAAGGCATAAGGCAAGAGAAGTGTCACGATTTCGTGACATGTTCAGTTTTCACGGGCCAAAGACAGAAAAGAGACAAGGCAGTGAAGATGTCACGATTTCGTGACATGTTCCGATTTCACGGGCGAACGGCAGAAAAGACACAAGGCAGAGAAAGATGTCACGATTTCGTGACATGTTTTGTTTTCGCTAGAGCAAGCCAAGTAGAGTAGCGAGAGGGTGAATGTGTCGCGATTTTGTGACATGTCTGGTTTTCGTGGTTGCAAGCGAAGAAGTGAACAAGGAGGCCGAGAATGTCACGATTTTATGACATGCTATATTTTCATGAGTAAAAGGCGAGAAGGGCAGAAAGAGACAGAAGTGTCACGATATCATGACAAAAGCAAAGCAGAGGCTGTCAAAGACAAAAGTGTCATGATATCGTGATAGGAACAGAATGCAAGTCTCTAAAGGCAGAAGTGTCGCGATATCGCGACATGTGTTTTCGTGGCAACAACAATAGAAGAGTTGCAGGGGCAGTCGAGGCCGACAAAGACCGATGCAGGCCGATAGTTTTTAGGGTTTGCAGCCGACCAAATTTAGGGTTTTGCAACCGACGATCTTTAGGGTTGAAGCCGACAAAGTTGAATCTGGGCCGACAAAATTTAGGGTTTTGTAGCCGACGATCTTTAGGGTTACAGCCGACTATAGTTCAAGATTTATTATTGAAATTTCTATTATTTAAGGAGGGCTATTTTGGAGTTTGGAGGGTGAAGAGTGTGTATCGAATTTGCGTGAATTAAGTGCGCGGGTTGTAGAGGTTGAGTCGTGTCGATCTAAGTGCGAAGTGAGAGCGAACTGAGAGCAGGAAAGCGCAAAGGAGCAGAAGCGATCAGTTGTTTGTGTTAGAGCGAAGTGCGTGGGGCTATTGCATAGAAGCAAACTGGTGGTGCAAAGAAATTGTGCAGGAGAAGCAGAGTGTACAGAAACAGTAGACAGTTTGCAAAAGGTTGAAGGTATTTTTTTGTTATTTTCATTGAAGTCCAAGTTGCAGCTTGGCATAAGGGGTTGGTGCTCTTTCCAGTAGGTGTTGGTGAATTAGGGGTTAGTGCTCCTTTCTGTTGGTGCAAAAAAATTGAGGGGTTGGTGCTCCTTCCGAGTTGGTGCTTGGTAAATAAGTTGTAAAGTTGTTGCTTTGCAAAGGCTGGATTTGGATGGTAGTCCAAGCAGTCATTTTTGAGGAGTAGCCACATTGGTGAACCTCGTTAAATCTGTGTTGTGTGTGATGCTCTCTTGTTATATCTGGTTTAAATTTGCTTTATTTCAGCTTTAAGTATTGCAAGTTTAAAATATTAAAAGATCACACTGATTCACCCCCCTCTCAGTGTCACTGTGAGTCTCTTGTCCTTTGGATTATTATAACAACCCTAATTTCTAGTCCAGTTTTTTTTTTAAGTTTAATTTTGACTAAGGTGGTCCAATTAAATTCCACAAAATATTTTCCACATTGTGAGTTTCTAGATGTTGCAACATACCTTGGGTGGATAGAAGCGACCAATATCCCATAGTAGTTCTAGGGTTTAATGAGCTCTGGTGATTTTTTTCTAAACTAGGGTTTTTAGATTTTCAAAAAATCTCGCAGCTTCTGTTGGCTTGCAAAAGTGTCTTTGGGGTACGGTGGATTTGAAGGTTCGATCGGTGCCCTAGGAGGGTCCAATGGGGACTTCTCTGGCTCCTTTTCCAAGAAGTACCAGTTCTTACACTGATTTTTTTAAAGAAGATTCTCCTTCGAAGAATGTCAAAGCCTAAAATATGGCATATAAAAAGCTCTTCACGACTGCTAGGACTAGGTCTTTAGCACATCGGGTGAATGGTTGTTTGACGCAGGCTGAATCCAGGCCAAAAATCATCATTGAGCCCAGCATGGTTGAAGAGTCAGTCCTCTATAGAGCTAACCATGATTTAATCTGCAAGTTCATGGGTATTCGCCCTTCCCTGAGCTTTCTGCATTCTTGGATTCACCAGAACTGGGAGCCCCACGGTGAGTATTCATTGTGGTTTATTAGTAATGGTTATTTTATTATCAGCTTCTTGGCTTTGGCCGATAGAAATAAGGCCTTTGATTCAGATAAGAAAAACCATGGCCCGAAAGGGCTATTTGTTCAACCATGGAGGGTAGGATTCGATCCTCATGTTGAACCTACTACTGTCCCAGTGTGGATTCAAATTTATGCTCTTCCAATGGAATTCTGGGGTGGGCAGGTATTAGCAATGATTGGTGATTTGATTGGTAGACATCTGGGTGTTGCCAGAGACACTATTGAAGGGAGCATGGCAGTGTATGCTCGAATATGTGTGGAGATGGATCTCAACCAACCTTTGTCGGTAGAGTTGTAAATTGAATTGGCAGGTCTTTCCTGGATTCAACAGCTGGACTATGAGGCCCTACCCTTCAGATGTAGGGTTTGTCACAAGCATGGACATTTGGCCCATTTTTGTCCTATTAATATGAATGCCAATATGGAGGCCCCTACAGGAATGCCAAACCTGCCTAAAGAGGATAAGGCTGCACCTAATAAAGATCATATTAGCATCGATCAGGGCTAGGAAGCTCAGAGAGAGGGTTTTGAAAAGCCTAGAAGAAAAATATGAACAAAGAAAAAGGAGGGAAAGGAGCAATCTCATCTCAAGCCTGCCAATAGGTATGAGATTTTTAAGTCATTGGTTGATGAAGAGGATCAATATATGGAGGTATTGGAGGGTTTCAAGGAAACTTCTTTTGTTCCTAGGAAACTCCCCCTATCATCTTCTCTCATAATACAACAGGTAGTTGATCCCTCTAAGGTATCATAGCCATTGTGTTCTGGTGCCTTAGTAGTCCATAACCAAGAGCAGACAGTATCTCAGGATGTTTGCATGGGGATAGCAGAGAAGAACAGGGAAAGGCCATCTTTGGGGATAACCCAAGTAGAAAAAAGATCTAAAAATAGCAATTCTCAAGGAGCAGGTAGAAGATCCAATAAGGAGCTGCTAGCAGCCCAGGGAGACAAATTGATCATGGGAGGATCGGTGAGGACCATTGACTCTTATTGCTCCCAGGGTAACCCATGATTATACAATCTTGGAATGTGAGGGGTTTAAACAGCAGAACCCATCAATCTGCTATTCAAATATTATTAAAGATTATTAGGTTATTAAAGACCAATTGTTTTGGAAAGTGGGGAGAGGGGAGAAGGCTCGTTTTTGGACTGATTCATGGGATCAGTACCCTCCCATCATTATTGAATTTCTCGAGTTACTTCCAGTAAAATCTACCATAGAAACCAAGGGTTGGGTCCAAATTGAAAGTTATTTCAACACTGCTCAGCTGGGGAGTATAAGTTTAAGAAGTTTAAGAGGTTGGAGGAGTGGCCAATTCCAATCCCCCCGGAGTTGGCACCCATCTTGACCAAAATCTTGACAGAAAGGTTTCTCACAGGGAGAGACGAGGAGGATGAATTAGCTTGGGGCTATGGGAGCCTTGGTTTTTATATAGTGAAGGACGGATATGACAAGATCCTCCCAGAGCCTCCCCCCATTCTTATCCAGTTGAGGATTAGAGAAATATTTGGCACCCCAAGGGCTGGCCGAAAGTAAACTTTTTTGCCTGGCAGTTTATGCACAATGGTATTCTCACTTTTGACAATCTCAGATGTAGAGGAATCATCAGCCCTTCTCAATGTGTTTTATGCCACAAGAATGAGGAAATAGTTGATCACCTGATGTTTGAGTGCCCTTTCACATATCAGATTTGGAAGCGATGGTTCTCTCACTATAAAATCCAAGTTAATGGTGACATGAATCGATCTAATATTTGGGAAATATGGAAGTGGGGTAGATTTAATTCCAAAGATCTTCAAATTGGGTGGGAGCTTGGCTTAAACTTCATTTGGTGGCAAGTGTGGTTGGAGAGAAATGCTAGAATTTTTATAGAAACATTTTCCTCGCTAGATGGAGTTTGGCAGGTCATCTGGAGTAAAGTCACAGAAACTTTTGCCATTTACGCTAAATAGGAAACTCAGGTTGGTCCTAGGCCAATGGAATATGGAGTTGAAAAGCAAGAGGGACATGACAGAGCCAGTTGGAAACTGCCCCTAGAAGGCTGGATTAAAATCAATACTGATGGTGCTACAAAGGGCAATTTGGGTAGTGCCAAAATTGATGTGGTCTGTCAGAATCATGAGGGATCAGTGCTCTATTGGGAATTCCAGGTCTTGGGTAGAGCCACAAATAATGAAGCAGAAGCCATTGCTATCAAATATGCTTCTATTTGGGCAGTTACTCAAGGCCACAGGAGGATAATTCTTGAATCTGATTCTCAAATTCTAGTTGGAGCTCTAGACTACATGAGGAACTTTGCGTTGAAAGCTTGGAGGTTGATGATTCTGGTCTCTCAAATCAAGGAATTATGGAGGGAATTAGATGATGTGATTCCAATTTATGTGAGCAGATATTTAAACAAAGTGGTCGATTTCTTGGCTAAGATGGGTGCTGAGAAAGAAGTAGGGGTGCAGCTGCACAATGACATGCCTATTGAAGATGAAATGATTAGGCAAGGCCTTGAAAGATCCTTGAGACAATGATCAAAGAAAAATCTAAGGATGGTTTTTATCACGATTTCATGACCTGTTGCACCATCGCGGCCATTGGAGGTAAGCTATCACGATATCACGATGTGTTGCACCGTCACGACCGCTGGAGGAAAGTTGTCATGAAATCGCAACATGTTGCATCGTCGTGACTGCTGGAAGAAAGTTGTCACGATATCATGACATGTTGCATCATCGCAGTCACTAGAGGAAATCTGTCGTGATATGGCGACATGTTGCGCCATCACGGTCGCTGAAGGAAAGTTGTCACAATATCGTGACATGTTGCATCGTCGTAGTCACTAGAGAAAAGTTGTCATGATATCACAACATGTTGTGTCGTCGCGACTGCTATGGGAAAGTTGTCATGACATCGCGACATGTTGCGCTATCGTGGCCACTAGAGGAAAGTTGTCACGATATCGCGACATGTTGCGCCATCACGGTTGTTGGAGAAAATTTGTCGCAATATCGCAACATGTTACATCGTCACGGCTGTTGTGGGAAATTTGTCACGATATCATGACATGTTGCATGATATCGCGACATGTTACGCCATCACGGCCACTATGGGAAAGTTGTCGTAATATCGCGACATGTTGCGCGTCCAAGGAAGAAAGTTGTCGCGATATCGTGACATGTTGCGCCATCGTGGCCGCTGGAGGATTTTGTCGCGATATCGCAACATGTTGCACCGTCACGGCCAAGGGAGGAAAGTTGTCATGATATCGCGACATGTTGCACCATCGCGACCATTGGAGGAAAGTTGTCATGATTTTGCGACGTGTTGCGCCGTCATGGTCGCTGGGGGAAAGTTGTCACGATATCACGACATGTTGCTTCATCACAACCAAGAGAGGAAAGTTGTCATGATTTCGTGACATGTTGCTCCGTCGCGGCCAAAGGTGGAAAGGTGTCACGATTTCGTGACTTATTGCTCCGTTGCGGCCAGGGGAGGATTGTTGTCGCAATTTCGTGACATGTCGCAATTTCACGACAGGTTGACTTTTTGCGGCCAAGGGAGGTTGTTGTCACGATTTCGTGATAGGTTGACTTTTTACGGTTAGAGGAGTCTTGTGTCATGATTTTGTGACTTGCAGATTTTTCGTGGCCAAAGGTGAAGTTGGTGTTTGCTGCACGATTTCGCGACCAGTTGTTGTAACAGACCAATCAACTCCCTCAGCTAGCTTGGTATTGGTTCAAGATATTTGGCTCCATTGCAAATCTTCCTCTTCTTTTGTAATCATGTTCTTTCATTGTTTTTGACTGGGATGTGTCTACTCCCATTGTAACTGATCTTTGTTTTAATACAAGTTTTTTTCAATTTTTTCAAAAAAAATATTTTTCTAAAGTAGGTGTCAAGAGAACTAGTTAATAGTCATATATATTAGGTATCAATTATGAAAGTGAAGATTCATTTAAAATATGTCAATGTGGAAATTGAGAGATTATGTAATCATGTGAGGCATGTGAAAGGTGTCATCTCTCGTGAGTGTGAGGAGAACAATTGTTAATAGTGTTGAAGATTCATTTGTCATTTTATATACTCGATATAATTCTCCATGTTATGTAATATATTTTGGAAAGTAATGAAATATGTTTTGTATTGTGAGTAATTATTTTTTTATTTGTGAATGTCATTTATGTGATTGATATTTGATCCTAGAGAAATTAACTTGTGAAATAATTTGGCAAAAGTTCCAATGTATGGAAACACATATTCTAGTGTATAAAATATACTTTCTCTCATTAGTAGTTGGTACTTCTTGGATGAATTCCTCTAAAATATTGTGGATATTTTTCAAAGCCTCATTCATGATCTAATAAGTAAGCCTAAAAATTGTATTCATATTAAAAATATTTTGATAGTATTCCTATCTTAGAATGCTTGGGGTATGAATAATTCCTTAAAATGAGTTAACAAGGAATTCATAAGTTATTATTATCTTGAATTTTTTTTAATACAAAAAGTAAAAATAGGTTGGTAAATGTAAGGATATATTAAAATAGATTTAGTAAAATGGTGACATTGTTGATCTTCATATTAATGAAATTCAAGTTTATGAATGCAACTATATGATGGAAATTCTCTATATTAATAGATATTATATCAAGAAGTTGATATAGGACACATAGTTTGAAGGAGATAAAAAATATCTTTAGTAGAAAAAAAAACTAGATATAGTATAACTACCAAAAATTAAATCCAATATTTTAATATATTGATGGGAATCACTCTGTATAGAATCCACATATAATTTATTAAAATAATGGTATACCTTCACATGGTAAAAAAATTATTGATTTGTTTTTGTTTTTGTTTTTGTTTCACACAATATTTCTAGGTAAGTTTTGTAAACCTCCTAACTATAATAGATTTATTAAGATTTGAATCTAGGAGCTCCTAAACACCTATTTGCTTACTAGAGATATTTGATATAATAATCCTCCTTGGGTTAAATATTTTATGTAATTTATAACTTTTAAGGATAGAAAATTTATTTTTGTGTATTATACTTTCACATTTGTATGTGAGGGACCAACATGATGCTAGACAAATTTTATTAACGAAGATAAATATATTTATACAACCAATAAGAAGTCTTTTAATAACATTTTACCAACCAAATTTATAGGATAAGTGCAAATTATGTCTTCTATTGTGTAATATTTTCTAATACACCACTTATTATATCATATTGTAAACAAGGGTAGTAACATTAAAATTAATCAAACACAAGATCCAAAATATATTATATCATTTTTAAACTTAAACATACACGTAGTTCATAAATGTCATAGACTAGATCATACTCAATAGTCCATAGTTTACATCAACTATGAATAGGGACATAATCAAATATTTATCTAATTGTGAATGGCCTCACTAAATACTTTATCAAGGATAGAGATAAACATGACTATCCATGATTTTATATCAAAAGTAGATAAGGACACACACGTTTCCCACCTTTATACTTGTAAATAAGAATAGACATCTATCCTTGATAGCTTTATGACTAGGTACACAATAAACCAAGCATAAATATATTATTCTTATTATGAAGAGGGGCACACACAACCATTCATATTATTATATGAAAGTAGGGACACACTCTTTTATTTGTAAAACAACTATTGGACCAATCCTCTGTTTCTCATAAATATAACTCTCTTTTCTAGACAATGTACTCTAACTTTTATTTTTATAATAGATCATAAATTGGTCAAAATATATAACCCTTATCAAACAAAACAATGTCATAATCATATGTTATTCAAAATATTACATCCTTTAAAAATATTTTCAATAAACATGATTTTTGGGGATCAAAATATGTTTTTTTATGAGTATGCATACTTCTATATTTAGAATATGGTAGTTTATTACCCATTAAAAAGTTAAATGTTCTTCAAGTTCCTCATAATGCACTAAAAATTATATTTAATTTTGGCCTTAGGTGTTATACCCTTAAAACAATGTACTATGATATTTCCTTTAGAAAATATAACATAATTGTTTATTTTATTTTCAATAAATAAAGAGTTCTTGTCTACCATAATATAATTACATATAAATTGTAAATATTTTCATTTTAGTGACAACATAATGATGATTAATCTCAATCATTGATCTGGTTGACTTGGTGACTCATTTTAAATTTAGGGTTTATTTGAATAATAAGTCAAATTCTGATCTTAAGTTAACATGATTATTCTAATAAACACCTCATAAATTAAACATTTTACACAATCTTGGAATTAATTTTTTCACCAATATTAAGATGACAATACCAATAATTTAATGTTATTGGTATATTCATTCATTTTTACCTTGTCTTTGAAATAGGAATACCACTTCTTGAATCTTATTTGGTCTCTCAAAAAGCTTGAGAACTATGTAGTCTCTATAAAATGTTAGATTTAATAATATCTTATTTCACATCTTTATCTCATAGATGAACCCACTTTATAACATTATCACTAAATATTTTATAGTGTTAATTACACTAAAATACAATAATTGATAGTATACTTGCAAGATACAACTTCTTCCAATGCTCTCTTGTTGATGCTTAGAATATTTACTCATATATAAGTCTTTGTGATTATCATAGATGAACCTTCACATTTATATGCATCTTACATTCTAGGAAACCTATGGCAATTCTTAGATAACCTTTGATTATTTTTCTAGACGATAGGTCTTTGCTTCTTTAGATGACAACTCATATCTTTTATATTTTAATTTAAGTAGGAAATTGGTTGGATGAAATAGACTTATGGAGACATCCTTATCAACAACCATGTTCAACACAACCTTATTTGTATTAGGTGATATCTTAAAATTGGTAATTCTTCTTACATTGTTTTATGTTTATATGTAATATATATTGGATGATCACTCCATGCTCAATAAAATAAAATATTTCATATATGGTTGAGACATATGTCTACATGTATTTAGCATAATATTTTTGGATAATTCATTGTCATGCCTCTTCTTTAGATACTCCTCATATTTTTTCAAGAAGAAAATATCTCTTAAAAAGACATCCACTTTGCTAATAACTCAATTAAGACATCAAACTCATAATCTTTCTTTTCTGATGGCCATAATATTAGGCTTCCATAGTTTAGTTTGGCTGTATTCTAATGGAAGAGTAGGTCTTGGCCATTTTTGTTGTCAGTTTAAACTTTTAGGGCTTGGCCTTTGTCCAGTTGGTCAGTGGACCCTATTTTGTAAAATGGTTTTGGGTCAACCAGTTAAAACCCGGTGTTAATTATAATATTCTCTTACTTACCAAAAAAAAAATAATCGTTCTACATAAATATAGATATTTATTCATGTCCAACACAAATATCCACTACCTCAACATGTACTTCATTGATTTAATAAAAATCTTTATGGTACCATATAACATTGTATCTTATTTATCCCCTTCAAATAGAGTGACTATAACAATATTCTTTGGATTAAAGGTAAATACCTCTACATCAATATTGATAACAACACTCTTCAAACCTAGTTAACCTTCCTCAAATACTAAACCTAATATACAATAAATTTATTGGACAAATATTTCTAGAAATATTTTTTTATATAATTATTCTTGTCAAGCTTGTCCAATAATAAACTTGTAAACTTCTCATGGACCTTGGTAAATACCATGATTTTATAATATTTGTTGGATATTGAAAGAGTGTATCTTGCATTAATTTTGGACAGATTTCATATATGGTTCGAACATATGTCTCTACACCTTCAGCATCATATTCTTGGAGATTCATTGTCATGCCTCTTCTTTAGATACTCCTCATATATTTTCAAGCAGAAAAAGACATCCACTTTGCTAAGAACTCAATTGAGATATCAAACTCATAATATTCCTACATAAATATAGATATTTATTCATGTCCAACACAAGGATCCACTACCTCAATAAGTACTCCATTCATTTAATCAAAATATTTATGGTCCCATATAACATTGTATCTTCTTTATCACCTTCAATAAAGTGACTATAACAGTATTATTTGGATGAAAGGTAAACACCTCTACATCAATATTTATACCAACAACACTCTTCAAACCTAGTGAACCTTCCTCAAATATTAAACCTAATATACATTAAATTTATTACACAAATCCTTGTGGAAATATATTTTTTATATAATTATTCTTGTCAATAATAAACTTGTAAACTTCTCATGGGCCTTGGTAAATACCATGATTTTATAACCATTTTTTGCATCTTGAAATAGTGTATCTTGCATAAATTTTGGTCTTTTCTAGAATCAAAAAATATCAAAATTCTTCAAACCTAGTTAACCTTCTTGGAATATTTAACCTAATCTACATGAAAATTATTACAAAAATCCCTGTAGAAATATATTTCTATGTAATTATTCTTGTCAAGGTTATCCAATAGTAAAATTGTAAACTTCTTGTAGGAATTTATTAGTACCATGATTTTATAATCATTTGTTGACTTATAAAATAGTGGATCTTGTACCAGCTTTGGTTTTTCTTTTAGCATCGACAAATATCCATTTTATTTATGTTTTGCAAGAATATCTCCAACATTATATATTATGTCCACGTTAAGAAACATTTGTTAAAACTCTCAACCCATGCATCTCATACTAAATAAGAATGTTGTAAAATCATACCCTTGACTTCTAAATAGATGTAGAATAATAAAGATGTGATTCCTTGATGATCTATTCAATGTACAAAAAACATTATCATTATGATCCTAATCAACACGTACTCAATAGAAAATAGCAAAGGAATATTAAGTATGCACCTAAGGAATACAAAATGCATTCATACCAACCAAAAAACACACATCAAATTATCGAAAAGTAGAATATATAGCCTACACACCTTCACATTCAACACTAGCATATTATTTCAAGAATGCTCTTTCTCCAATGCTTTATATCACATCATATTTCGCACCATATTTTTATTGTCTAAGGACTCCACATGGCTAGAAACAAGGTATTTCTACCTTGCTTGAACAAAAATTCTTCTATTGTCCTTACAAATATTCTTCTCCTAGGTTGTGTCCACTCTAGTACCAAAATTTGGACCAATAGGATGTTTAAAAAATTAAATTTGCAATGATTGATATATATATACAACCAAGGACTTAGATTTTGATAACTATTCATCAACCATATTTATTAGATAACTATTGATTATAACCCTTATGATATAACATGTCCTAACATGTTTACTAGATAACTATCAAGTACAACTCCCATTTTCTACAATATAATATTTTTCATATAAGTTTATAGATAGGTTGTGTGAGATTTCTAGAAAAAAATAACCACTTTGATTTGGGCCTAGCTAGTCTAATTTCTCTACCAACTAATCTACAAACTAAAGCATTGAAACTCCTTTGGTTAAAAACTTAATTTAATATATACTTTTATATGCTAAATTTTTTTACAATTTATACTCAGGTTGTATAAAACATATATATAGGAGTAGTACTTCTTATCCACATCCGCCATGTGGATTGAACTCGGGTCACATCACTGATAATACAAATTGTGTCCTTACCAGTAGATTACACTCATGTGGATGTATACAACATATTGCTTTTATGTATGACCATTTAGATAATTATAAATGTTTTAATCTAAAATGAATAATCATTTGACTATGATTTGAATGTAGGGCATCTTAGGTTCATTATTAATTTTATATACCTTATATATGGTGGATCTTCTTTCCATTTGTGTATAAAATAAATAATAGTTAAAATATTTTATGAATCAAATTATAATTTTTCTTGGCTTCAAAATTTATTTTAATATCTACAATTTACACTAAATACTTTAAAATATGAATAAAATACAATGTAATAATCTATAAAAGTAAAGTAAACAATGTTATTTTCTAAATGAAATTATCTTGAATATAAGATATAATTATAAAAATATAATATAATATCAATATATATATATATATATATATATATATATATATATATATATATATATATATATATATAATTATAATATTATGTAAAGGTGAATTATCGATGGTACATATCATACCTAATGTTTCATTAATCAATTATTTTTAAATAAAAGAAATAAAAAGTGAGGGAAAGAAGGAGCTACTCCATTAATTAGTTTATTATGTTATATGTTATGGTTCACTTGATATAAAATATTAATTTTTTACTTTACTTTTCACCATAAATACCTACAAACACATACCCATACACCCCCAAAGGTGTAAATATCGCATTGAGTTAGCTTTTTAAAATTTCCAAGGTAAAAGGACTTTTTTATTTAAACTGATAAAGCTTTGATAGCTATAAATTAATAAGACAACTATTAGGGTACCTAGGAATAGATATTTAGGGATATATTATTATATTGTATAAGGGTTGGCATGGGCCACCTATAACCCAAGGTTGATTGTATTATAATATTATATTAGTAGTAGGCTCCCAAAGTAGAATTAGAAGATGGGTATATAAAGAAGAGATATTTGTCATTGTAATCATCATGGTGATCAATCATATAAAATCATATTTGCCCATGAAGTGGCTTATGGGACTTTTCCCTCCTTACATGATTGATTTATTTGGATTATTTAATTAAGGAAGTTGTACTGCTTCAAGTGGTATCAGAGCAACGATTCTAGAAAAAATTGGGGATTTTTTCGTGGAATTGCACAAATAAGGTAAATATTTTTTAGAAAAATATCTCATATTTTAGGAACTATATCTCTATGAAAATTTATTTGATTCAGGTAATTCTTAGATCATTTTGTGTAGAATTTGAAGAGCTTTAAACTGAGTGGTCATATGAAGGAATCCACACAATATTGAGAGAGATATGACCTTTTGAAGTCAACCATCTAGAACAAGGGCAGTGATAAATTTTCAAGTTGTAAATTTTTTGGAAGAAAACAATTGTTAGCTTGGGTAAGCAAATCAGTTACAATTTATTTTGTTGGAAGAAAAATTACAAATCTAGTTGTCTATGTGGAATTTTAGCTTCAAATCAGTAGGGAGATATATTTCTATGAAACCCTAGCTCATAAAACCCTAAGTTGCATGAGGTAAGATTTTTTTTTTTAAATATCTCATATTTCAGGAGCCATATCTCTATGAAGGTTTATCTGATTCAAATATTTCTTGGATCATTTTGTGTGAAATTTAAATAGCTTTAAAATGAGTGGTCATATGAAGAAATACAAGTAGTATTGAGGGAGATACGACCCTTTGAAGTCAATAATCTAAAATAAGTGCAATGATGAATTTTCAAATCGTGAATTTATTTGAAGACAAAATTTGTTAGTTCGGGTAAGCAAATAAATTGCAATTTATTTCATTTTAAATAAAAACTGTAGATCTAGTTGTTTATGGGAATTTTAACTTCAAATTAGTAGGGAGATATATTTTATTAAAATCCTAGTTTGTATTGGGGAATGAACTATGAAACTACAAAAAAAAATTGAAGAAGATGATAATGATGCTAGAGAATGGTGAAAACTATTTAAATCTCTATTTACTATTTATTATTATTGGTACTATATGCTTCCTCTTTTTCTTGGAGGAGAAGCTCTCTCTTGGTTTGATAGTCTTTGTAGCACCCATAATGAGCTAACTTGGGATAATATAGAGCAAGAATTCTTGAGTCAATGGGATCTGTATAAAAAAATAGCTAGTTTGAAGGTCACCATCAATGGATATGAAGAAGAAATAAACATGCTTCAGAAAGAACAAAAGGAATTAAAAATAGAGTAGAAATTTTTAAAGTAGAAGAAGCTAAAAAAGATGTGAGTGTGCAAATGGAAGAAACCACACCTTTGGTAGCAGATAAGTCAAAAAGTGGATAAAAGGATTTTTTTTTAATCTAAAAAGTCTATTTTACAGGTTCATGGAAGTATTCAAAAGAACAGGTTATTATTTCCATTAAACCTAGTAGCAAATATAATTTTATTAATATTACTTTGGCTAAGAGGTTGCAAGTTCAAGAAACAAAAATTAAGGACACACATCTTGAGGGTGATAATGTTCAGATTTTTGAATATTTGAAGATCACCATGGATAAATATGTTTTACATTCAAATTTCTATGCTATTGAGATGGATGATGAGGATATTGTTCTTGGTTATATTTGGTTAAATTCTTTGGGTACTGTTAACATTAATGTGTAAAATAATTTTATGAAGTTATGGTATAATAAAAAGAAGATAACATTGTAAGATATTTTTTAGCTTAAGGAGAAAGGATCCAAATAAAAATAAGAAGTGGTTATAGAGGAAAAAGTTTAAGAATAAATATTAGAACTTGAAACAAAATCCAAGAAGGCAGTAGCAATCGAGCCCATGGAAATAACAGTAGCAAATTCTAAGGAATATTTGATAGAAGACCTCAAGGACACACCAAACAAAAGTAACATGAAAGAATATTGTGTAGAAGAATTTACAACAATGGAGCCAAATTTTGAGAAGCCAAAGAAGGTAGAACATCAAGTTAAGGTTACACATTATCACCATCCACACCACCATGAGTGGAAACACTATTGGAGGTGTGGCTCAAGGTAACATTATTATGGTTCTACATGGAATAAAAAATGTATCAAGTATGGCAGTTTTTGGTAGAGAAAGCATAGTGATCCCGGTTTTCAAAATGGTGCATTAGTAGCAAGGAACAAATGGACTCATCATTCAAGTTATCAAAATATAATAGCAGAAGCATGGACCCAATGAAGCAAATTTGGATACTCAAGTAACAAAATGGAATACCAACATCAACTTCTTTCACTTCCATGGATGGATGATCGAGATTGGTACCAGTTGCTAAAATTTCTTAGAAAATCATATTATCTTGTTTATTCAAATATTTCGAGGATGAAACATTTGTAAGGAGGGTAGCATGTTAGGGTACCTATAAATAGATATTTGGGGATATATTAATATATTGTATAAGGGTTGGCATGGACTACACATAACCCAAGGTTGATTGTATTATAATATTATACTAGTAGTAGGCTCCTCAAAGTTGAATTAGAAGAAGGGTATATAAAGAAGATATATTTGTCATTGTAATCATCATGGAGATCAATCATATGTAATCGTATTTGCCTACAAAGTGACTTATGGGGCTTTACCCTCCTTAAGTGGAACTCTCATCTTGGGAGTTCTTGTGGAGTTATTCTTTCCTTAAGGATTATTATTGGTGTTCCCCTACCTTAAGGGTATTTTCTATCTCTCTCTTATTTATGGATTGTTATTATGGATGATTACTTATGAATGAATGATTTGATATTTTTGCATATTGATGAATGATTTTTGTTAATGATAATAAAGTTAATCTAAAATAAATAATCATTTGATTATGATTTGAATATAGGACATCTTATGTTCATTATTAATTTAATATATGCCTTATATATGATGGATCTTCCTTCCATCTATGTATAAAATAAAAAATAATAAAAATATTTTATGAATCAAATTATAACGTTTCTTGGCTTCAAAATTTATTTTAATAATATAATTTACACTAAATACTTTAAAATATAAATAAATTACAATATAATAGTCTATATAAATAAAGTAAACAATGTTATTTTTATACCAAATTATGTTGAATATAAAATATCATTATAAAATATTATATTATTAAAATATATATATTTAATATGATGTAAAGGTGAACGATAGATGGCGCATATCATACCTAATGTTTCATTAATCAATTTTTTTTAAATATAAGAAATGAAAAGTGATGGAAAGGGATCTTCCTTCCATCTATGTATAAAATAAAAAATAATCAAAATATTTTATGAATAAAATTATAATGTTTCTTGGCTTCAAAAATTATTTTAATATCTACAATTTACACTAAATACTTTAAAATATAAAAAAATTACAATATAATAATTTATAAATATTATTTTTTATATCAAATTATATTAAAAATAAAATATTATTATAAAATATTATATTATTAATATATGTATATATATATTTAATATTATGTAAAGGTGAATGATAGATGGTACATATCATACCTAATGTTTCATTAATCAATTGTTTTTAAATAAAAGAAATGAAAAGTGAGGGAATGAAAGAGCTACCCCATTAATTAGTTTATTATGTTATATGTTACAATTCACTTGATATAAAATATTAAGTTTTTACTTTACCTTTCACCATAAACACCTACAAACACCTCCCCATACACCCCCCAAAGGTGCAAATATTGCATTGAGTTAGCTTTTTAAAATTTCCAAGGTAAAAGATTTTTTTTATTTAAACTGATAAATTTTTGATAGCTAAAATTTATTTATTTATTTATTTATTTATTTTATGAAAAATACTTTGTATTAATTAAAAATATCTTTCATACAAAAAAATGTGGGTGGAATTAAACACACCTCATTTATCACACTTCCATAAAAACTACTAACAGGTAGGAAATGCCAAAACTAAATACAATCCACAACATTATCCACATCACTCAACTGATATGAATACCAAAAAAACAACTCATCCAAGGTAATCAACAAGAAGGATGTCTTGCACTATAATTTTAATTCCTGGAACTAGTTTGCAGAAGTGAAGCCATTGCCAGAACTCGATTAATAGAGCAAGGAGCATTTCCCCAATGGTCCATCAGATTACATAAGTGTTGCACTTCCACATTGACTTTTTCAACTTGTACCATAATCTGCAGCCAACAATCATAAAAGATAGCATATTTTTCAGCAAGAGAGAAAAGGACAGAAGCCTCTTGTCGAGCAAATATAATATTGTTTTTGGTTTTCCACAAATAGTAAAGAATACTGATACAAAAAATATGTCAGACTTACTCAAGAGGTTTTGAAAAAACAAAAGGATCCCCCAAAATAGCATGAACCCACAAACAAGGGGAAGCTAAAAAAGGATTGAAGAAGGACAAAATCCATTCCCATGCCTCCTTAGCTTTAGGACAAAACCAGAAAACATGAGTAAAATATTCAGGCTGTGAACAACAGGCACAAGTAGGATTAACCACACCCAAGTAAGAACGTCTATGGCCAATGGGGAGACCCTGATGCAACAGGCTCTAGGAAAAAAAACTTTTCTTAGGTTCAATATATTTAGCCCAGGCAACAGAAAAACGCACGCTCCACCTAGATTGAGAAGAAACAAGATCCCATCTCTGATTCAAAATGTCAAACATAGGAACATTAGGAGATAACCAGGAGTACCCAAGATGTGGTCTATATTTAATTAATAAAACAACTTGCATGGTTTATGTTAGTTTTTTAACTACAAATTAATAATAAAAAAATATATTTTTTATTTTATTTTCATGTGGTTAGTGTAAGAAATTTTTATAACCAAAAATTGTTTTTATTCTAATTATGACCTTTCATAAAGTTGAGAGTTTATTTTAGTTATGACTTTTGATAAAGTCGAGAGTTTAACTTATTAATAGAGTATTAACACAACCACACATGCATTTTAATTTTCTCCATAACCTCACACAAGGTCAGGAACTAAGATTATCAATAAAGGATTACCACATGCCATTTTTGATCCTTGAACCTTCTTTGTAAAACCAAAATTAATTAGAATATTTTTTATTATTTTATTTTTATTTGATTACTATGAAAAATAATATGACCAATGTTTAGGACTAAACATTCCAATCCTAACCATGACCCCTCGTAGAGGTATTAAAGTTAGAACGAAATTCCAACATAGGAATATGTGTATGAAAACAACATCACATGAATTGGTTAAAAAGCAAAAGGGCCAACTACCCCCCACACACTTGTCGTGACTCCTTGTTAATAAGGGTGAGGAGTCCCAAATAAAAAGAAGAGGTATTAATAAAAAATAATTTTTTATTATTTTATTTTTATTTTTTGATTTCGTTAGTGTGAAAAATCTTATGCCCAATGTTTAGGACCAGTTCCAATCCTAACCATGACCCCTCATAAGATTAATAAAAAAGGTATTAAAGACAAAGAAAATTTTAAAGTAGAAATATGTGTATGGAAACAACATCACATGAACTAGTTAGAAAGAAAGAGGGCTAACTACCACAATTCCAACATAGAAATGTGTATAGAAACAACACCATATGAACCAGTTAGAAAGGAAGAGGGTCAAACACCTTCACACTTGTCATGACTCAGATGTTGGTGAGGAGTCCCATATAAAAATAAGGGGTATTAAATTGGAACAAAATTTTAAAATTTCAGCATAGGAATATGCCATTGGAAATAAACAGCTTGTATGGTAACAATTTCACATGAATCAATTAGAATATGCCATTGAAAATAAACAGTTTGTATGGAAACATGCTCACATGAATTGATTAGAAAGCAAGAGGGCCAACTACCCCCATATATGTGTGGCAAATCAATGTTAATAAGGATGAGAAGTATTACACATGAACCAGTTAGAAAGCAATAGGGCCAACTACCCCAATTCGAACATAGAAATATATGTATGGAAACAACACCATATGAACCAGTTATAAAGTAAGAGGGCCAACTACCTTCACACTTGTCGTGACTTAGATGTTGGTGAGGAGTATCATATAAAAGGAATGGGTATTAAAGTGGAACAAAATTTTAAAATTCTAGCATAGAAATATGCCATTGGAAATAAACAGCTTGTATGGTAACAAGCTCACATGAATCGGTTAGAATATGCCATTGAAAATAAACAATTTGTAGTTTGTGTGAGAACAAGCTCACATGAATTGATTAGAAAGCAAGAGGGCCAACTACCCTCACATATGTGTGGCAACTCAATGTTAATAAGGATGAGAAGTCTTACATAAGTGATATCAAGGGCTTCCACCTTTAAGCTTGCTACCCTATTGGAAAAGTATTTGGCAAATGAGGGTGGGAGTGGGGAGTAAGCACAACACCCACCCCCACCCTCATTTGAGGGTGGGGGTAAGTGTTGGTTCTAATAAACCATTCAAGTCCCAAAACCAAGTCAATGTGAGACTATTAATACACTACACTAACTAAGCAGAAGAGGTATTAAAGTGGAACAAAATTCCAACATAAAAATATGCCATTGGAAATAAAAAATTTGTATGGGAACAACATCACATGAACCAGTTAGAAAAAGATTAAAATCTCCATTAAAAATAATCACGACCATAAATATTTGAACCTTGATATGGGATACATCAACTACTTTTCCCAACCGAGAGCTAAATTTAACATTAGAAGATTAACACACAACCACACACGTCATGGTTTGAATATTAGACCTCCCTTGCAAGGATGAGAGCTAAACATATCATTAGAGGATTAACATACAACTTCACACCCCCACACACATACCACAACTTGGACCTTCGAAGGAAGAGTCAGACCATTGCACTATCCCTAGGACAATTAATATAAAAAAATTAATACTATATAAAATGATGGAATTTTTTTATAATTAAATTTTATTATATTATTATTAACATATTTAATTTAATTATTAAAATAAATATGATCAAATTAGTTTCTCACACTAACCAAATAAGAATAAAAAATATGATCAAATTATTATTTTTTAAATAAAAGGGTAAAAATTTATTGATAAAAAGTCTGGATTACAGAGTATAACTGAGCTTCCAACAAAGACTCAAATAAATAGTCAAACAGACTAAAACCACTAGACTAGAATGACACCTGGAAAAGACAACAAGAATAAACCACATTAAGTCTGCACATCCTTGTGGATCAACTCCCACAGGCATTGAGAGTCCCCAAATGAGAGACTCTCCCAATTATCGATACTCCAAGGATCCAGCAGCTCAGAAGCCCTTTTGGCCAGGTAATAAACAACCACATTCCATTCCCTTGGAATGTGCATAAAGGATATAAATTTGAACTCTTCACTCATTCTGAGAATCTGAAAGGCTACAGAGGCCAACTACCAATTAACTTCCTCCACCTTTTTGCTGTTTAAAATATTAATCACAATTTGAGAGTCAGACTCGTAGATAATCCTATGCTAGCCAAGATAAAACCCCCTTCGCAAGGCCTCAAGAATTGCAAGAGCTTCCATAAAATTGTTGGAGTGAACACATTTATAAATGGAAAAGAAAAAATTGACACCACTAGTAGAATCTCTCCCAACACCGCCAATGCCAGCATGTCCAGGATTACCCCTGGATGATCCATCAATATTAATTTTTAAAACTCCTCTAGGGGGTGGCCTCCACCTACCATCTCTCCTAACCTTCTTGCTGATCTGAGGAACTCTACTAGGGCTAGAAGAGTTCACACCATCCTCAAAGATACCAAGGGCTTGATGTACCTTCTCCTCCCTAGAATCCAAAAGAGGGTCTACATCACATTTGCTATGGATGGTTTCCTTAACCATATACATGATCCTTTGCTAGATCTGTTGAACAATCAAATAAATGCCCTAAAATATGTGTCAGTTCTGTTTGAGCCAAATTTTCCAGATGATGCAAGAATGGCCCAAATTCCAAGCCACCCAAAGGAAGGTGGCCTTGGCTGGAGGTCTACCCAGACTACTCCAAAAATCCACTAGGGACAGCACATGAAAACATGGATGGTTCCAGGCACTCCACCAATGGTGCCAAATATCTCTGACAAAGGAGCATTGGAAAAATAA
This sequence comes from Wollemia nobilis, assembly GCA_028583015.1. Classification (NCBI taxonomy): domain Eukaryota; kingdom Viridiplantae; phylum Streptophyta; class Pinopsida; order Araucariales; family Araucariaceae; genus Wollemia; species Wollemia nobilis. The sequence goes on from JAQPPZ010000269.1 coordinate 429,184, forward strand.
ATGAGAAGAGTCATCCTCATTATTACTGCAAAGGACACAAAAATAAGGACCCTGAAATCCCCTCTTTCTCACATTATCCCAAGTGAGGCATTTATTACGAGCTACCAACTAGAGAAAGAAGTTACATTTTGGCTAGGCAAATTTGTTCCACACCTTTTTCCACCAAGTGACAGGAAGACTCTCATACTCTTGCTTATCAAGAACCTGATAATCATAGGCTATCGAGTAGGTTCCCTTAGGATCAGGGTTCCAAGCTAGAATATCTTTACCCCTCAATGAATAACAAGGCCTTCCCATAAGAATAAGAGCAAGCACCTCTCTGTCCTTGTCCAGTCCTCCCTGGGACCATTCTTACGGATCTTTCCACATGTACATCTCCATATTTCCAAAATACTAAATTTTTTTAAAGTCCTCCACATGATACCAGCTTGCTTCCAAGAAAAATTTCTTAGGGAATGTAACCTAAGATATTTATTCAAGATAGGAGGGTGGCCATCCCAAGAATCCTCCCAAAAAAGAGCATTTGATCCCTGATTGCAAATCAATAATAAACCTTGCTTGATTAAATTAGCTCCTCTTTTCAAAGTGTCCCATATAACTGAACCTTTCCCAACCAAGCTAACTCTAGGGATTTCAGCCTCAGAAATACCTCTCAAGTATTTACAAGATAATATTTTATCCCAAATATGATCTTGAGAGGTACACCATCTCCAATAAAGTTTTGCAGCCAAAACCTACCCAAAAAGAGTTGTATGTCGCAACCCAAGGCCTCCCTCTTGCCTTTGGCCTACATATATAATCCCACCTAACCAAACCCTATTTAGATTGATCAAGTTTTTCAGACCTTAAAAATTGTCTTGACAAAGCATCCATGCCCTTGATGAAGTGAGAGGTAGCTATTTGTACAAAACATCTATAAATGGGTAAATCTTGAACAATAGATTTTAAAAGCAACACTCTACCTACAGTGGATAGCCATATGAAAGTCCAGTGATTCACCTTCCTTCTAAACTTATCAAGCATAGACTACCAAGAAGATCTAGGTAAAGGGTGAGATGAAACTAGAATGCCAAGATAAATGAAGGGGGGAGTCCCAACCTGGAATCTTAGAATGTGAGCAATCCTGGATTGAATAAGAGGACGGGTATTGAAGAAGAAAATAGAATATTTTTCCTCATTAATCAACTGTCAAGAAGCACCAATATATATGTCAAGAGACTATCTAATATTGTCAGCTTCCCTGATAGTGGCAACTCCCAACAAAGTAGTATCATCAATAAATTGAAGGTGGGAAAGAGTTGGCAAACTACTATCCCACTTCCACCCCTGGATGAGACCCTGCATGACTTGAGACTTGAGAAATCTTCCCAACCCTTTCGCCATAATGATAAAAAAATAAGGAGATAAATGATCTCCTTTCCTCAATCTCCTTGAGGCCTTAAACAGCTCTGATGGCTCATTATTAACAAGACCAGATAATGAGGAAGAAGAAACACAACTCATCACCCATCTAATCCATTCCTCCTAAAATCCAAAAGCAACAAGAAATTTCTGAAGAAAGGACTATCTGACCCGATCATAGGCTTTGGCCATGTCCAACTTAATGAACATGGTTTTCTCCTTAGAAGTTTCCATCGAGTGAATAGATTCTGTAGCAATAACAACCCCATCCAAGATTTTTCGGCTAGTAACAAACCCTCCTTGCTCCTCAGAGATGATTTTTCTCAACCATATCTTTAGCCTCTCAGCAATAATTTTTGTGATGATCTTATACATAACATTGCATAGAGGAATAGGCCTGAATATATCCAAGGAATTTTCTCTCTCTTTTTTGGGTATAAGCACCACAAAGGTAGCATTTAGGGCCCTTAGCATCTGTTTTTTCTTTTGGGACTCGTGGACCACCTCCAAAAGATCAAATTTATTAAATCCCAAAACTCCTGATAAAACTCAATTGGGAATCCATCGGGGCATGGGGATTTTCCTTTTTTCATCTTGAATACAACATTTTCCAACTCCTCAAGGGAAATTGGACCCATCAAGTGCTCATTAATTTCTATAGAAACAATCGTTGTAATACAGTTTAGAATAAGCTTTTCATTCTCATCATCTGATAAGGAGTCCTCTTTGAAGAGAGAGGAAAAATACCTTTTAGTCTCTTCTAAAATATCCCTAAAATAAGAGAGCGGGGCACCCTGAGAATTCACAAGAGAGGTAATCAGGTTACCATTACGGTAAGCCTTAACTGAGTTATAAAAGAAGGTTGTGTTCCTATCCCCTTCCTGAAGTCAATATACTCAATATTTTTATTTACAAAAAATTTCTTCCCTCAGTTCCCATTCAGCAAGGTCTTTCGTAGCCTCATATTCCTCAACAAGAAGCTCCTTTGTGAATCCTTGATCTCTAATCTTCCTTGAAGCTTCTTCCATACTCCTAATAGCTGCCAGCTTAGCCAACGAAAGGTTCCCAAAATTTAGTCTATTCCATCTCTTCAATTTATGTTTTACAAATTGTAGTCACTTCATAAAGGAATACATAACGGTGTCATGAGGAGGTTTGCCAGTGGTCCACCCACCTCGCATGAAATCATGAAGCTTAGGATAACAAAACCACATAAGTTGAAACTTAAAGGAGGAATCCTTTTTTAGCCCTAACTCCAAAGCAAAGAGTTTGATAGGCCAATGATCAAATCCCTTACCCTCTAAAATCATAGAACTAGCACCTTTGTTATTACCCATCCAATAACAAGATATCAAAAACCTATCCAGTCTCTCTGAGATGGAAGCTTCCCCACACCTTCTATTGTGCAAAGTTAATATCTCATTATCTGTCTTGATGTCAACCAATTTTAGGGCCTGGATATGAACACTGAATACAAAATAAAAAGGCTCGAGACGGTCCACCCCACCATGTTTCTCCTCTAGAAAAGTGATAGAGTTGAAGTCTCCAGCCAAAATCCATGGGTACAGGGGAACCAAACTTCTCACAAAGCAAATGTGCTTCCACAAATTCACTTTACCATTGTAATAAACAGGAGCATACACATTTGTAAGTAGGATGATTTCACTAGATTCATTATCATGCCTGACCATTGAAATAGACCATCTATTGGAAATCCAAGTAATAGGGGATATCTTAACCGGATCCCATAAACAAGCAACGCCACCAGCATATCCACATGCACAAATACATTGGAATTGCCCCCTTCTCCACAACTTGGGAGCAATATTTAACATACTATCAATAGCCAATTTAGTCTCCTGAATAAACACCACATTCGAAGAATGCACACGAACCAAATCATGAACAACTTTTTATCTGGGGATGCTATTCAACCCCCTTACATTCCATGAGAGGATAATCATTTTTGGGGGTTATAAAAATGGGAGTCTAATATTCTCACAAATCCTGACTCCACCAAAGTCTCCCCCATTAAATTAATTTTATCTTGGTCCTTCTTCTGACCCACCTTCATATTCTTATCTGAAAAACTTTTTTTTATTTTGTTTTGCTGCAATCCCAACACTGTACGATTTTTGCAGTCCAAGGATGACTGCATTAGTGCCTAAGTAGGATAGGGCATAACTAAATATGTGCCACTTTCCAAAATAGTTTCCCTTATAGGGCTAGACCCAACCATGTTCCCTATACTCAGATCCAAAGCCCTTTGTTCTACATTTAAACCCCCTTGATCTGATTCCTTAAGTTCCCCCTCAAGAAGAGACATCTGATTTGGCCTTGTTATATTTGCATCAGGTAGCGACATTCCAGGTATCTCCATGCACTGATCAAGATCATCTAATATTTCAAAATAGTTGAGTAGAGCATCTGGCTGGATATCCTTAAGGTCCTTGTTTAGCCTTCGTCCTCTGTTTCAGGATTTTATCAAAAAAAACCTTCCTTATCCCATTCTCATTCCTTTATCGGGGCTTTTCCTTTGTCCAAACTTTTTCCAGACAGAGAGGGCCTAGGATTTGAAGCCACAGGCGAGACAAAATTAGGGTATTTTCTTTGTAGGTGGCCATATTCACAATAAATCTAACAACAAAATGGAAGAGCTTCATAGTTAAGTTTTTGAACCCATGTAGTTGATCCAAATTGTATTTCAACAAAATCTGGAATAGGATTATTTAAGTCAATTTCAAAACAAATATGAGCAACAGAGATTAAATTTTTATCAATTGTCTATTGTTATGGTCCAACCGGCTTCCCAAGCAGAAGGGCAATCTTATGAAAAATATTAGTTCTCCAGAATTCCAACCAGAGCCATGGAAGCCGCACCCATACTGGAATGCGCGATGACAGCTCATCTAATGGGTTAAAACCCACATGCCAAGGTTTAAGAAATATTCCCACTTGGTTATATAAATAAGGACCCCCTTCAAATTCTTTGTTACGATCTATAATGCAAGAAAAAACCATAGTAAAATAGTTGTTTGCACTCAGCATCACCTCCACATTGCCTTCAGGATTCCAAGTCTTCCTGACCCAAGCCTCCATAAAGGGGAGAGAAATTTGGATGCCCAAAAATTGGCCAATAAGTGCATGTTTGGTTAGATACTCCACATCTTCCGTCACCGAGTTTGGTTGAACCACTAGAATTGGTCTGGCTTCACATCGTTCCAAAAATCCATTGTTCTTTAACAAGCGGTTCCCTACATGCACTGGAAAATCATGTTCCTTCCAGTAATTTTCAGATGAAAAAAAATATCACGAGCATGCAATCTCTGTGTCGGACTTGATGCCATCATGACATTCTCCAATTTTTTAGACCTCCTTCAGAAGTTGTTGCCATCCTCGCAGAGCATTTTTTCTTCATCAAACCCTAGCTGAGTAGTTTTTCAAATATGATCAAATTATTATTATTTATTATTTTTTTGAATTGGTTATATAGGATTGCAATGAGTTACATCATCAATACAAAGTGTTATTATAATATCTTGGTTATTATCTATGTATCATTTGGCAATATTTGAACCTTCATCTTGTCCTTGAAAGTAAAAAAAAAAATAACTATTTGAACTAATATCATTTGATCATTGTTAGATATTGAATTAGATATTGAATAAGGATATTTTTATTTTTATATGTTTTTAGGTATAGCTTTGTTTTTCTCAAAATCTATTATAATTTTTTTATATTATTTAAAAATTTTAAATGAAAATAGTTAAAATAACATAAAACAACCATAAGGTCACACACACTATATATAACTTAAATTGCTAAAAAATATATGCATGTTATAATTATTTGTTTTTTATGTATTTTATCTAACATGAAAAAATTATTAATAAATTTACAAATTTTAATTTAGCTTTTGAAAGACCTCAATGTCCTAGTCGAACAATAAGTGGGTGAATGAGTCCCTTGTGACCACTAAATGCCAAGGACCATGTGTATAGGTAACATTATATTTTAAAGTAATAATTAAATCAAATTTTCTATAAATATAATGTCATGCTTGGATTTACATAATTCATCAAGATCATAAATTAGGACATAGTCAATAGTATATTATTGACATCAACTGAGAACATGGATATACTCAAATATTTAGCATAGTGGAAATGACTTCATTGAACACTTAACCAAGGATATGGATAAATATACCTATCCATGATTTTACATCAAAAGTGGACACAATTGGACAAGGATACACTCTATCCACCTTTATAATTGTAAACAAGTATATATATATATATATATCCACAACACTTTTGTGGCTAGGAATGCATTCAATTAATCACATGTACATCACTCTCTTTGTGAAGGGGGAAACATAAAACCATTCACAAGATCATGTATGGATAGGGACACATTGTACTATTTATAAAAAAAAATGGCTTCAGAATCTCTTTCTCTCAAATGAAGCACTCTCTAGTAGACAATGTATTATAACTTCAATTTTTAAATGGATTAAACTTTTTTAAATATATAATCCATCTCAAATCTAAAAATGCCTTGATCATTTGGTCTTCAAATTATTGTATATTTTGTCATTTTGCAACAAATATGGTTATATCAGAATTATAATATGCTCTTTGATATATATGTATACTTCTATGCTCAAAAAATGGTAATGTTCTACCAACTAAAAAATTAAATGTCCTTCAATCCCTTTAGAATTGACTATTAATTCACTTCTATTTTGATCGTAGGTGTTATGACTTTGACATGAATGTACACTAAAATATCCATTAGATCATATGAAAAAATGGTTTATTTTTTCATGAAATAAGTGCTTATTTTCTACTATCACAATTATACATATACATTTCAAATATTTTCATTTTAAGCGGTGACATAATAATTATTGATGTCAACCATTGTTCTATTTGATTTGATGACTCTTTTCTCAATTTAAGGTTTATTTGAATGATGAATCAAATCATGAATATCTCATGTTGGCATGATTCTTCTTATCAAAATCTCATAAATTAAATATTTTTCACATTTTTTGAATTATTTTTGCCACTATTCTTAGAATGACAATGTCAATAGTTGTCATTGTTGAGGCACATGATACCTTCTATGGCATTCAATTGGCACTAGATTCCAACATCCAATATTTGATTGTAGAAGGCAACTCTCTAAACACTATAAAATACATAAAAGGGGTCTCAAACCCACCCTGGAAAGTGGGGCTGCTCATCAAAAAAATCATTTTCCACTTAAGGACGATCAACAACACGTGTATTCAACACATGTATAGGGAAGGCAACAAAGCCACTTATGACATGTCCAAATTTGGGTTAACAGTTCAGTATTTATTGATGTGGTAGGAGGACCTTCCTCAATGCATAATAAAATCTTACCATGGACTTGCAATTTCCACCTATGACTAGCACCACGATGTCGAATACCCTTCTGCACCACCCTGTAAGGTGCTTCGATGGACCTTCAACACAATATTGAGGTGATATTCTGACATTCATCATAGTGTGAGGAGAGGTGGTGGACACTCATACCCATGAGTCATCCTTATAATTACTTGGACTGGCAACTCTTGGTGTAGTGGCCATTGCAAAGTGGTCATATCCCGCCATCTTAGCAGTGGTTTTCCCAATAGCAATGCAAAAAACATTCGTAACCCTAATGCATGAGCAGAAGAACACCATATCTATGGAGAACAATCCCAAGGAGGATGAGGATTACATCCTAAAATTAAAATATGATCTCAATCAGTTCCTTCATCGAATTGTCCTATTTTGATGTCAGGTATTATCCCTATGCTTTCTCTGCATTTTTTGGTTTTTCTTTTGTGCCTGCGGGTCGTTACTATAATAGGTTTCCGCTTTCTTTTTTTTGTATGGACTCAGCATATGGTCCACTTTTGGCTTGTCTTTTAGATATTTTAACCTTCACGAGATCCTCTCTATAGCATGTGTATAAGGTTTTGGGTTCCTTTAAAAACTCATTATCAATAAAAAAAAAACAATGTCAATAGTTGTATGTTGCTAGTATGCTTATATTTATGCTTGGTTTATGAAATAGGTGCACAATTTCTTGAATGTTTCTTTGCAATACCACAATAAAAAATTACTATATATTCTATATGGAATATTACCCTTAATAATATCTTCTTATGCACATTTGCTTCATTGATGGCCTTACTTTATAGTTTTCTTAATAGATGTCTCTTAGTCCTTACTACACTAGACTATAATGCTTGATAGAATTCTTGAAAGATACACCTTATTCAAATGTTTTCTTATAAGTGCTTGGAATATCCATTCATAAATTTTTAATTATCCCTCATACTTGGACATTCCATACATTCTATAAAACCCCATGAATGTGCTTAGATAACCTTTGATTAATTTTCTAAATGGTATTGGTAAGTATTAACTTATTTTAACAAATTCTATTATAAATAGTTTGATTTCTATAGGCAATCACCTGTATGGTACCCTTGTTGACAATCACATTCAAAATAAACATTTTTGGTACTAGAAAACCTCTCAAATTTAGCACTTATTTGCATTATATCAGGTTTGGATATAGCATATGTTGGATGATCACTCAATGATTAGCAAAATGTAAGATTGAAAATATGGTTGGTACATATACCTCCACATGCTTGAAATTATGTTGTTAGATAAATAAAATGTCATGTATCCCCTATGGATATGACTCACATATTTTCAAGTAATGGCTTCTCATAAAAATCCATTTGATCAATAACTCTATTGAGACATCGAACTTGCAATAGTCCTAGATAAACATGTTGAAGTAAATTACATTATTTGGTACATGCTAATGTATCCCCATGGTACCTTTATTTTACAATTGTAAATATATAATAGATTAGGGTTGAGTCTATAGTTTAGAGTGTGATTTATAATTCCCCTTTTATGTAAGTGTCAATGTGCATGAAATGCACAAGTGTCATGTAAGAGAGAATGTGTACAAGTTTCTTGTATATAAAAATGTAAATATGTAATGTGAGGATGTGCACAAGTGTCCTATATTAGGAGTGCAAGAGTCATGTAGATGTGTCCAAGTGTTGTAGAGTCAAGTGTTCATCTAGTATGCAAGTGGTAAGATGAGAAGCCAAGAGTCATGAGACTTGGCATATGAAGAGCAATAGTCAAGTACCTAAAGAGTCACATTACTATGGCTATATTATGGAGATAATGCTTCATATGAAAGTAATCCAATTCATATCTCATTATCGGATTAAAATAGGAAGTAGAGTAATAAAGCTTATATACAAATTGAGCAATTAATATTGTAGGTTTTATTTTCGCACAGTTCATGAATGATCGGGCTATTTACATTCATATTTCAATATATAAATGAATATTTATTTTAGTATTATATAAGCCTTGATATACATATTAATTTTCTCATATATTTCTACTCATTATAATATTATATTTGACCTTTAATATTGTGGTTTTTTTATGTTTGGACTTGTGTAATATTATGTGATATATTAAGGTAATAATGCATAAAAGGTGAAAAAAACACGTATATTTCTTCATGTTCAATAGAAAAAACAACATCCTCAACAAGTACTCTATTATACTTTTAAATATTTATAATCCCATATAATGTTTTATCTTCTTCATCATATTTAAAAAAATTCTACAATATAATTCTTGGGATGAAAGACATACACCACTAGATCATAGTCCACAATAAACCTTGTTCACCTTCCTCAAATCCTCAACCCAATTTACACCAAATTCTTGGATAATTTCTTGTAGATATATATTTTTATACAATTATTCATATCTATTTTTTCCAACGCTGCACGTGCAAACTCCTATTGGTCCTTTGGGAATACCACTATTACATAATAATTTTGAATGCATAAGACAAAGGATTTTATCTCAATATTAGTTTTTTAGCATCAATCAATATCCTTACTTTATTCGCAATAGTGTTTCATCTTCCTTATGTTGACAAGATTATCTCCAACATCCTATAGTATGTCCATGTTCAACAAAATTTAGTGCAACTCTTAGCTCATGCACCTAATTAGAAATAATTAATATTGTAGAAGCATACCCAAGACTTATATATAAATATTCATGTAATACATATGTAACTCCTTGATGATCTCTTCAATGTATAACAAATATTGTCACCTTGATGTCCATCCACACTTTCCAATGTAAAATAGCCAAAATATTTTAAGTACACATCCAAGGAATGTAAAAACCATGCATAACAATCAAATGACACAATAAATAACCAAAATAAAATACACATTTTCACATCACTACCATATTCTCTTGAAGAATTATCTTTCTCTAATACTTTATGTCATACCATGTTTTGCGTAGCCTGAGGACTCCATGTGGCTAGGAAGAAAGGATTATGATCTTTCTTGATTTAAATATTCTTCCATTGTCCTCACAAATATTCTTCCTCCATGTTGTGTTTATCCTGATACCACATGTGGACCAACAAGATGCTAGACACATTATATGAATAAAGATTTCTATATTTATACAACCAAGAATGATTATTTTTTTTATAACTATTTATCAACCACCTTTACTAGATAACTTCTAGGTATAACCCTTATGGTATGGTATTTCCTAACATGTTTACAATATTAATGTTGAATATTAGCTTCTACAATGTAATATTTCCTAGTAATATATTAATTTTTCATGTAAATTTCTAGATAGGTTGTCTAAGATTTCTATCCAAATGAAACCACTAGGATTTGAACCTAGCATCTATGTTATCTACCAATTAAAACATTAATAATCCTTTGGTTAAAATTTAATTTAAAATATATCATTCATATCTACTATTTTTTTTTTTTTTAACTCAAGCTATATCTAACATACTACTTTTACATAGGTTCATTTGAATAATTCATTTGAATAACTTTGAAAGTTTTCTATACAAAATAAAAAATTGTTTGAGAAATATTTGAATGTGGAACATCTTAGGTTAAATATCTAGTTTAATATATACCTTATTTATGTGATATTAAATTTGTATTCATTTCTAACAATCGCCAAACTATGTGACATAAATAACAATTAAAATATTTTATGAAGTAAATTATAATATTTTTTGTTTTAATTTTTTTGATACATAAAGAAATTAGTAACTATCTTTCCTTTTTAATAATTGGTCACATGGTTAAGTCGCATTGCCTTCAATTGAAGCATCACCTTCCATTAAAGCATCACCACTATAACCCCTATTTTACCTTGGTAAACAAGAGCCACAGTGAGGGAGACCCCCGATGGCTTGGGGCTGGTATTGCCATCATCAATCTAGCACACACTTAAAAAACTCACATCAAACTACTACCTTTATCCAAATTGGACATGCCCCTAAGATTTGAACCTAGGTCTCTTCTTGGTAAGTGTCTAAAGTATTACCAATCCACCTAGCCCTCATGGAGGTGAAAAGAGTTTATGGTAAACCAATATAATTTTAACTAGATTTGCATGTATTCACATCGTATGGATCATGTTTCTCAATTGGATACCTCACACCAACTCATCTATGCACTCCTCTTATTTAGTAAAATATATAAAATATATTCTAAACATTCCAAGTATAATATAATAATTTTTATCTTTGGGTCATTTAGAATGAAATAAATAATAGAACTTTCTGCAATTCCTTTAAATATGTTTCTTCTATTGGAAATCCGATCCTATATTTTACCTTAAAAACTCTTCTATTGTGCACCAGAATGATGCTCCCACCTTGAAGAGTGAAGTGGATCTTTTATTATCTTTAGGTCATCTTCCCCCTTGGGACCTCAAACCTCTTGTGAACATATCTTAAATTTCTTGGGAGCCTCCTCCTTCAAGTTGGATCAAATTTAATTTTTATGGAGCAACAAAAGGGAATCCAAGCATAGTAGGAGTAGGAGACCTTTTCCCATTATCACATGGACAACATATTATTGGCATTTTCTAAGAATATAAAAATCCATTTTTAATAATTTCGTAGAGGCAAGAGCATTTTTTCAAGGTCTTAACCTTTTCTCTGAATTCCCTAATTAATTTTAATCATAGAAGGGGACTCTCTTAATATTATTAATCAAATCAAAAAGGAGATCCAATCCAATTGGAGGACCCAAAATCTCATTGAAGAATCCAAGAGACTCATCCAAAGGAGGAGCAAAATATTGATTCATCACATCTACCACAGAGGTAATCTGGTTGTTGACGTGTTGGTCAATATTAAGGTCTCTCAGGAAGACATTTCAGTGTGGCATTCTAACTTCCCTCATGATTTCATTCTTTCTCACATAGAAGACATCAAATTTAGTTAGCAAGTTAGTTCCTGAGTTAATCAGTGCCTTGTCTAATGCCCTGTTTCTTTGTTGTCAAGTCATGTTGTTCCTAGTTTTGTTGTGCTAGTTAATTTCTTCATGGTTTCTTTGATCATGATGTAGTTATGTGCACTCGTACTTTGGCATATGCATCCCTAGCTTTGAATGGATCCATTGCTTATGCCTTTATATTGTCTATCTTCTCAGAGGTGTCTTCCATTCCACAACCTTGGTGTGTAAAAATTTTATTGCGCTTAGGCTTTATCCCTTGTGTGCCTCTATCTTTGAGAGTTATTTTCTATATATCATGGTTGAGGGTGTCTTTTTTTCTCTTCTAGTGGAGCATATTATCTCTCAATATTTTCTTTGTAATTATTGTATTTGGAGGGTGTCTCTTTTTATCTATGTTTTCTTTGTAAAAATTTGAGGGAGTCTTCTCAAAACCCCTACATTTTTATCAATAAAATATATATTATAATTTATAAAAATAAAATAAATAATAAATATTTTAATTATCTTTAAATAATTATATTATTATAAAACTATTATATTTTATATTAAACTAAAATTTCAAAAAATATGAATCCTCATGTTTTGAGCGTGGGAGAAAGTATGAGGAGGTTCAAAAGTCTGGTGTACAAAATGGCTTCCCCAATTTTTTTCGAGGTGATCGACCTTGAGGAATCCCCTATCCCAGCTTTTAAGAAATTTAATTTTTTGGATAATATGGAGTGCAATTCCTCTCCAAGTAGTGAGACTGATGCGAAGTCAGATGTAAAGGTCCCACATTTTTTCCCCTACACTTCCCTTAGGAATTTATATTTGAATCTTCATAATTCTATCTTTGAGATTTTGAAGGTGGTTATCTTGTGTGCTGAAGTGTCCAAAGTTGTAATTAACGGTGATGATTATAATACCTCTAGGGATCTGGGTATTGACCCTTTAGTTTTTATGCCCAAGTAAGGTGTCTCTTTTGTTGTTTTTGTTGATGGCCAGGTTGTCTTACTCCCCTACATGGGAGTCATTTTACATTTTTCTTGGTCTATTGCCTTTTATTTTTTCTGTGTTATTTCCTACTGGTGGCTGAGTTTGGGCTTGGTGGCCCCTTTCGTTTCTTGGTTGTAAATCTATCAGTTTGTTTGCATTGGATTTTTTTTTCTCGACCAATATAATTTTGGCCTTGGACTACCTTGTAAAATTTTTGGGAACCCTTTCAAAACCCCTTTTACCTTTTATAAAAAAAAATCATTTTTTTTAATAATATACACACATTATATGTAGACAAGTTTAATGATGGATGGTATATGTCATACCTAAAATTAATGCTAGATTATTGTATAGAGAATCAGTTTGTGCTCTACATGCTATGGAGAATTAGGGTTTGTCTACATCGTACTGTTGCCCTGTCACCACCTTTGTTGAAGTTCGTGTGGGTGTTTTTGCCAAAGTATCCTGCAATTAAGTCTCCCTAACACCACCTTGAGCGGTGTTAAGCAACCTTTTTTAATGGTCGTCGCTCATCAAACAACTTCAGTTGATGTTGGAGCTATTGGAGCAACTAATGGCACCCAGGAAACATCCTCGCAAGTTTGTTCCGAAAGTCTTCCATGAGGTAACGACCCTGTTCCTGAGATTATTCTTCCTGTTGAGGATTTTCAGAATGCATGTACCTGGTATGAACAAACTCATTTAATTGGTTACTTTCTTGGTCGTATTTCGAATGATACCCTGGTTAGAAATTGGGTCCAACATGTCTGGCAACCTCATGGTATTAAAGCTAAAAATATACAAAATTTGACAAAAGGTTTTTTCTTATTTCATTTTGCTGATCCCACTCATGCTGAAAAGGCTTTGAAAAAAGGCCCCTGGACTGTTCAAAGTTCTCTGCTCATTTTGCAACCCTACAATCGTTCTTTTACGGTTAGTGATGAAGCCTCTCTAGAAGTTTCGGTGTGGGTGGAGTTCCTGGGTTTGCCTATTCCCTTATGGCCTTTCCTGCAATCTTTAGCTGCTCCTTTAGGGACTTTTGTGTGTCTTGAACCTAAGCGGTTTTTTAGTCCTCGTCCCTCTCGACGAGTGTGTGTCAAAGTTGATATGAAAAAATACATGCATGAGTTTATTGATATCAAGTGCGGGGAACACACACTCAGGCAACGGGTTGTGTATATCAATTTACCTAACACTTGTTATCGTTGTCAATCCGTGACTCATAAGATTAAATATTGCCCTCTTATGGCTGGAAAATTCAAACCGTGTGAGGCTCCTCCTTCTTCTTCTACCGTTTCACCACCTTCTGAGAAAGGAGGGCAAGATGACTGGGTGGTGGTGAATACCCAAAAAAACCATCAACCCAAACCCTTAGTTGCCAGTCCCGAGGTAGCCCATGGTGCACCTCAAATGCAACCACCTCCACAACCTATCCCTGCCATGCACGAACACCAAGCTCCCCCTGCCCCTCAAATTCCTTTCGCTTCTCCTACAGCTTCTTTCGCCACTGTTGTTGCTCAAGCTCCCCCCGCTCATGTTCCTCATTCCTCTTCTTCTACAAAAGATTATGTTGTTGATGATTCTCAAATTTCAAAAGTTCGTCGCTCTCGTAGCCCTACGCGGGGGGGGATGAACTTTTTGTTTGATAAAAGGTGCCAGTTGGATGAAGTGAGACATCATTTTTTAGAAATCCAATCGAACAGTGGATGGTTTTCTAACTCGTATGAATCTTTGGGCCACCTCGGTGACAGCGAGGTCATTGAGGTTGACATGCACCTCGCTAGATCTCAATGATTTTTTATTCCTGGAATGTTAGAGGGTTGACGGACCCAGTCCAAAAATATATGGTCCGTGATGAGTTATCTCGAGTCGTTCACATGTTTGGTATGATTGATTTTGTCTGTCTGCAAGAGGTCAAGGTTTCTGACTTTACTCTTAATTGTACCTACAATTTTTTATGGCCGCATGGTGGGTTTCATGTTACAAATCATCCTTCTGGGAAAGGTGGTGTTGTTACTTTTATTGCTTCTAAATGGTGGTGTCATGTTGTTTCTTGGGGCTCTGACCCCACTCATCAAGTTGTTTGGTCTCTATTGGAAATTAATGGCAAACCCTTTGGAATTGTTAATATTTATGCCTCTAATGATGCTTCTGAAAGATGTGTGCTCTGGTGTTGGCTTGATTTTTCTTTATCGCCTGCTATCTGGGTTTTATGTGGGGACTTTAATATGATTGAAAAACCCTCTGATAATATTGGACAACTTCCAATGCGTTGGACTATAGGTGAACATGAAGCATGGTTCTTTATGAAAAATACGCTTGGAGTCTCAGACCCTAATTCTTGTTTTTCCCTGCTACATATTCTGAGTTTGCCTAGTATACCTGGTCTAACTTCCAAGCAGGATTTGCCAGAATCTTAAAAATATTAGATAGAGCCATGCTTACAGAGAATGACACCTTTTTTTTCGATGTTTGTACTCTTCTTCTCCCTATGTGCATACTCTTGCTGATACGACCTTATCTGATCATGCTCCTATTATTTTTAACATCAACCCTATCATACAGTAGCCTCGATAGTTTCATAATCAATTTTATCTCAATGTTTCTTTCCTACAACATTCTCATGTGAAATCTTATATTTTTCATTGTTGGAGTCTTATTCCTCATCCAGATGGTCACCTTGGTTGGATCTCTTGGTGGAATCATGCAATCTCTCGCACCACTAAGTTGTTACGCTCTCTTGGTGGTGAGGTTGCTAAGCGACGAAGAATTGCTAATGTTGCTCTTAAGCAAGAGTTACACAAAGCCTCTGCTCATCTTGAAGCTTGTCCTTTTAGTTATGTTTTACAAGCCCAAGTAGCTTCTCTTCATCATGAAATCAAAAAAGTTAACTTGTATGAAGCAAAAGGAGCCCAGTTGAGGGCTAGACTCAATTGGTTGAAAATTGGGGACAAGGTTTCTAAAGAATTTTTTAAGAGATTAAGGCCACCTTCTCATTCTACTCAGATTTTTGCTCTTCAGGTTGATGATCAGAGGCTCACTTCTCTCCCTAAAATAAGTGCAGCCTTTGTTAGACACTATCAACAAGTCTTTGCTTCCCAACCTTTCTCTGCAGCTCGCCAACAAGCTTTAGCTGAATGTAAGGTTGTAATTCCTGAAAAGGTCTCTCCTTCTCAATGAGACGTTTGTGACACTCCTTTGTCTCTTGATGATTTGAAGCAAGCCTTATCTGCAATGGCTAATGAGAAAGCACCTGGATTAGATGGATTCCCCTATGAATTTTATAAATAATTTTAGGATTTTGTGGGTCCCGATCTTCTTAAGGTTTATCAAGAAGCAATTCACACTGGATCTTTAGGTCCTATCTTAAACAGAGGTAATATCAAGCTGATTCCTAAAGCTGGAGATCCTAAAATTATCACTAATTGGAGACCAATTACTTTGCTGAATGTAAGCTATAAAATCATTGCTAAGGCCATTGCTCTCAAGCTTCACCCAATTCTCCCTTTGATTATCAGACCTAAACAGATAGGGTTTGTGCAAGGCAGATATATCTTAGATAATGTGATTGCAGTTTGGGAAGGAATGGACTGGGCTCGCTCTTCACAATAGGATATGTTATTTATTAAAATTGATTTTGAAAAATCTTATGACAAAGTTGAGTGGTATTTTATACTTTCCATGCTCCAGTCCCTAGGTTTTGGGCCCTACTTCATTCAGTCTATGAATATGCTCTTTCAAGATGCTTCTGCTGTAATTACCCTAAACAATTGTCAGTCTGACGTCTTTGGATTGTTCAGATCAGTTCGACAGGGTTGTCCCCTTGCTCCTTCCCTTTTTATTCTAGCAGCTGAAGCTTTTGGGTATTTACTTGCTTATAAAGTGTCTCAAGGATCTATTCGTGGTATTGCTTTACCTGCTTCTTCTTCTCAGATGGTTAATGGTCATTTTGTTGATGACTCTTTTTTAACCATTTCTGAAGATGAACACTCTTTGTCCACTACTCTTAAATGCCTTGACACTTTTTGTCTTGCTTCTGGGTCAAGTATTCAATGGAAAAAAACTTCTTGCTTTAGGCAATCTGGGAAACCCTTGCCTCCTTGGCTTTCTCAATACCCGTGGCATTGGATTCAACCTGGTGAAATGTTCAAGTTTTTAGGTATACCTTTTGCCTTTCACAACACACCTGCTCAGTTATGGAATTATGTCATTCAAAAAGTGGAGAAGAAATTGACCTATTGGATCACTAAGCAACTTTCTCTGGCAGGGAAATTTTAGATCTGCTCTAAGATTCTAGCTACCACTCATGTTTATTATTCTTCCTGTTGGCTTCCTTCCAAAGCTTGCTATTTGAAATTGAGAAGATTGTTGAGGGATTTTTTATGGACAAATGCATCTCATAAGAAGGGGTTTCACAGAGTTGCTTGGGATTTTTGTTGTCTTCCCAAAATTTTTGGTGGCTTGGGCCTTTTAGATTGTAACCGTCAGGGAATTGCCTTGTGTGCAAAATGGGTTGTGCGAGCTCTTGACGGCAATGAAGCCTAGAAAATTCTTCTTCACAATTGCATTTTGACTGGTCTCCCCTTGGGGAAAAGGGTTTGGCGAGGATTGAATTTGTCTACTCTTATCACAACCCCTATTCCTATTAAAATCAAAGGTTCCTTTGTTGTTAAAAGTATCTGGAAGGCCTGGGAATCTCTCAAACCCTGGCTCATTTGGAAAGGAGATGGAAAAAAATGGTGCTTCTATTTCCTCTATTAGTGTTTGGTGGTCTCCTATTATCAAACTTCAGTCCTTGCCCTTGGCCCAAGTCCAGTGGATTCATGCTCAACGGTTTTACAGAAAAGGAATTAACTCTATCACTGATTTTTTCTCTTTCTACACCAGAGACTGGATTCCTTGGGATGATTTTAAAAGTTTTTATCAGCTCAAGCAGGAAGATCAAGGTACTTATGAGGTTGTGGTTTTTAATACTCCTTTTTCTTTATGGCCCAGAATTTTCAAGCACTTTCAGAAGGCCTGGTGGGCTGATTGGAGTTGGCCTAAGAATAAATCCATGACTCAGTATAAAGCCCATCTGGGTTATTCTTGGTTATCTCCCCATATTCCTATGGCTGCTATTTTAAATGCTCGTTGGGATCTGATTTCTCCTCCTTCTACATGGAGAACTAGGTTCAAAATGGTTTGGGCGAAATATATTGAACCTAAGCAATCTTTTTTGCATGGAGTTTACTGATGCAAGGCCTACCAATGGGGCACCGACTTATATATATTGGCATTGATCACCCTACCTGTTATTTCTGTGGAGAGTTGGAGGATTGTCTACATGTATTCTGGTCTTGCCCCAAGGCTCGTTCAGCTTGGACCTGGATTGAGTCTTTTTTTTGTCCCTTCATACAATCTCCTTTTTCATGGCAACAAATCCTTCTTGGAGATCCGCTTGAATTTTCAGAACCTTTGTTGGAAGTCTGGAACATATTTAGAATTAGCATTCTTTATCATATTTGGAAATCCAGGAACAAGATTGCTTTTTCTCATGATATTAGTTCAAGGATTTTTTCCCTGGCTGACCAGTATGCAGTGTTTTATGATTCTTGGCTACAGATTTCTATGCAGGTGGAGAAGGTTAATGTGGAGATTCAACATCTACGTAGCCTTATTGACCACTGGGGTAATGCACCTTGCACTGTTAGTCGCCTTCCTGAGGATCCATCATCCCATGGTCGGTCAGGATCTCGATCTCGTTCTCGTCGAAATCCTTCCTGTCACAGTGGAGGGTCCCCTCCATGGAGAGGGAGACATTGGTCTCAACCTCCAGTTTTCAAACGTGGAGGGTCCGATGCAGGTTCTTCTAGACAACATAGTGGTTGGGATGTTCGTCCTCCTGCTCCTTCCCCTCCCCCTATGGCAGGATGGGGAAATGAACTTCCTGAAGTACCCACTCCTGGTATAGGTTGGGGGATACTATTCACAATGATCGGTTCCAACGGATACTACAGACCCTATGGTTATTGCTCGCACAAATGGATGGGATATTGGGCCTTCGATTGGTGGTAATGATACGGGGCCCAATGATGTTGTTTGGCCCATTCTCGCACTTTCCAACGTAGATTGACATTACATGGGCATGGATGAGGCAGATGCGCCTCCCCATACTTCTACTAAAGCCTCTCTCTTTGTGGTTATGCTTAGTTAAAGCCAAGTTCTGATGTTTTGTTAGTCGTGGGCTCGTTGTATCTGGTTTTTCTAATGCTTTGGTTTTTTGGTGTCTCCTAACCATGGTGGTTAGTTTGAAACCATACTGGGGTGTGATCTTTTCCACCCATTTTTTTGATGTAAAAAGGCCTAATTATTCTTTAATAAAAAAAATTCGCTCTTTTTCATTCAAAAACAATTAATGCTAAAATATGTTCATAAAAACAATTAACCAACCTACAATAATAATCAAGTTTCCCTATATGAAATAAATAAAAAAGAAGTGTAAAAATGAGCTATTCAAATTATTATTGTATTAGTTTACAAACCAATTAATAAACTATATTATTTTTTTTGGTACTATTAAGAAAATAGGATTTTGAAAGGGATCCCTCAATCTTTTACAACATCTCCATCACAAGGGAAGAACCACACAGAAGAACCACAACAAAATCTTAAAACCACCTGAAACTATGGGAAGGAACAAAAGAAACTACAACTACTAAGAAAGAAAGAAACGAAAACAGAGGGAGAGAACACCAGAAAATGCAGAGAGGATAAAACCGATCTATTTCTTGAATGATTTCACCTCCTAGATAACATCTTCCACCATCCTAGATATCTCCTCCAAGTGGTGGATGACAATTTTCAACGATCCCAAAATAGCGCGTTTTTTTATCTCCATCATATTCAGATTATAAAAGACATTATTCTTTCAATCAGCAGCAGCATATGAGGCATAAACTTCCTTCATCGATTTATCTTTTTGAAAATATCTACATAGAATATCAAAATTGGAGTGAAGGTAAATGGGGATAAAATCCTCCTCAATGAGTTTCTTGCCCAGGAGATGCTTGGACTTCCTTGTAACACCTCCTCCAACCACCCTGAAATATGACTCACCACCCATTCTTGTGGGAAAGAAAGGTCAGCTTAGCAAACCACATGGAAACTGCATAACCAGAGATTGAAACTTACAATGGGCAATAACTTTCCCATCTAAGCTCCACAAGAAACAAAGAGAATTTGAATTTGGGGTATTAAAGTTAAATTTAACCCCATTACCTGACATAGTCTAAAAATCAAGGAACATTGGAAATCAGAATATAATATTAATTTTTACTTTACCTTGTCACCATTAATAGCCACAAATGTGTCATTGAGTTTACTTTTAAAAACATTTAGGGTAAAAATTATTTGTTAGTTAAAGTAATACATTTTTTATTTTTAGAATAGTAACTATGGTTTACATTACATTTTATATTATAAATTAATAAATTTTATCAATTTATTTTTTATTTTATAAATTTTTAATATAATATATTATTAATATATTTTAATCATTTATAAAATTAAAAAAAATAACAAAATTTTATTATATTTTTTTAATACTTATATATAACTATAAATATTGAATAAATGACATTTTCTATATGCATAAGCTATTAGGTAAAAAATGAAAATGTTATTCTAATTTTTTTTAATATTTTGTAATATTTAAAATTTTTAATTAAACAAACAATTATATAAAATTATATATTTTCTATAAAAATAATAATCATAATTAAAATATGTTATTGATGATTTACAAACATGTATAGGAGATAGTTCAAACAAAATTTGTTAAAATTCAAGATTGGAGTGTATTTTTAGCATAAGATTTAAGTGATATGAAAAAGGGGGAAAACATAAGGATGTTGTAGCAATGTTTCTAATCCATAGATGTGAGTATTTTCTCTAGAATATTAGGAGATAAAAGTGGAAGAGAATCTTGGGAGACATTGCAATCTGCTTATCAAACCACACAAAGTTAACTTAGTTTAGTTGTAAATTTTGCAAATGGATGGAGAATATTCAAATGAAGGACAATGATAAGATAATTGATTTTTATGTTTGAGCACAAGATGTTATCAATCAATTATGCAACAATGGAGAGAACATCACAAAATAGGTTATTTGTAGAAAGTACTTAGATGTTTACTAATGAAGTGAAATGTAGTTGTGTTTGGAATAGAAGAGAGTAAATACTTGTCTAAATTGTAGCTAGATCAACTCATCATATTATTATTATCCCTTGGATGTAGATTCGATAAAAATATAGATATTTTAGAGCAATCTTATACAATGAAAGATATAATATATGGATAAAGCAATAACTAGAATAACCTACATGAGATAAAGGGGGAGTTATCAAATTATTCAAGAGGATGAAGAAGAATCCTTCATGGAGGTAAGAATCATGGAAATGGTATTGCAAAGAAGATATATATTCCATTTTATTATTGCAAAATATTTAGTCACTTCAAAAGGGATTGTAGACTTATGCAGAGTCAAATGCAAGATAAGAGGGTAATTTTTCCTAAAGATGAAATAAAAACCATAGATATAGTATTTTCTTATCACATGGTAAAAAAATCTAAATATGAAGTTTGGCATCTTGATTCTTGTTGCTCAAGTCATATAAAAAGTAGAAAAACTTTATTTTTGAAATTGATGAATCAATCAAAAATAAATTGAAACTTGGACATGACAAAGCCATTGAAGCTATTTATAAAGGTGCAATGGTTCTATAGAATAAGTAATATAAGATAAATAATATTCAAAATACATGGCTTATATTTTATCTTAATGTTACAAACAAAAATTAAGGATTTAAAAATTTAGTAGAAAATAATTCAACAATGTGAGATATAATCCAATTCAAAGCCAATCAAATAAATGCAATAACAGGGAGAGGGGAGGGCTCTGGTCCCTCCCCTGCTCCCCCTCCCATGGCTCCTGGTTCCTGCCCAGTCCTTGGCTCAACCCAGGTCATCCCTCCCGGGGAGTGGTTGTTTGCAGATGATCTCCTAGGGGGAGATCCTTCTCCACTATCTGCGCCCCTCCCCGGTCGGCTAGGGTTTCCTTGGTTGTTTTTTCGGACTGGTGCTTCCCAGGGATCCCTGTTTGGTTGGGGATCCCTTCCCTTTTTCCCTCAGGCTTCCCCTTGGGGTTTTTTGCAGGTTATTCACGTGGATCTGGTCCCCTACATTTCTCGGTGCGGTGGAGGTGACGGTTTAGGGTTTGGACAACTTCCCCCTTTTTCTTGTGAATCCTCGACGGGCTCTGTGCTTGGACGAGATTCTTGGTCCCTGCTGCTGGGATCCTCTTTTATTTTCCCGAGGCGGGTTCCTTGTGGTGCAACTCTCTAGTCACTTCCTGATGGGCTGGATCCTCTCTGTGCTGGCTGTCGGCTTCCTGCAGGATGGCTCTCGCTGAACGGAATGTTTTCCTGGTGGGCGGGATGGTTTCTCCACAGGGCGGGATCCGCCAAATCCGTCGGTTTTCTCGCGAGGCGGGATCCTTTCTTTCTGCTGGTTTCTCGGATGGCGGGATTTCCCTGTTGCTTCCCGCTAGGCGGGACTGTTTGTGGTGGTTTTGACTGCTTCCCGCGAGGCGGGATTTTATTGTAACGGTTTTTATTTGCTTCCTGCTGGGCGAGATCTTCTCGATGGTGGTTTTTGGCTACTCCCCGCTAGGAGGGATCTCCAAAACTACTTTCTTTCTTTTTTGTTTATTTCCCGCTGAGAGGGATTGTTTCATGCTTACTGTTACCGTTGGGCGGGATTTCTGTTTTGGTGTTCAGTTTCAAGGGATTGATGCCCTAGGCCCATTGCTTATGTAATCAGGTTTTGGGATCCTTGTTAAAACCCGTTGTAAATACAAACACTACTTACCAAAAAAAATAAATGCAATAACAAATCTACAACCACTCACATAGGGCAAAGTCTCATATGCACATTAAGATAAATTAAACATAAATATCCAATTATACAAACTATTACAAATTTACTTTATTCATAAATTAAATCAAAATCAAACATAATCGTAATGCTCAAGAGCTAGCTAACTATACCTAAGGCCTAAGATAATAAAAATAAATATAGTTGATATGTCTATATTGGAACCATTGCATGTAACCCCTCCTCAAAAAGCATTATCCTCAAAGCTAGAAAAGAGGAGAAATTTTTCTTAAGCTTTCACATAGCATCTTCTTCTGGAAGGTCCTACCATTTGATGAGGAAGTCTTGAATTTACTGAGACCAAAGGTGATAAAATTTGGAATGCAATATTGCTTTAGGATGAAGAATGATTCCACCTTATTTCTTGAGTATTGGAAGAGGTGGATATAAGTATTTAATCTCCATGCAATTGAATTGAGAAAGGAATTCCATGTGATGTGAGTTGGCCACCTTGGATGAAGGGGGTTGAATTCCTTGAAGACAAATGACCCTTCCATTATCTATCTATTTGATAAATAATTTTTACATATTAATAGTAACATCACCAAGTTGGGATAGCCATTGTGCTCCCAAAGTGAGATGTGAACTTCCCAATTTCATTTTAAAAATATTTCCCACCTAAGTATAGTCTCTCATTTGGATGTTAACTTTAATCATTTGACATGAACATTGAGCAGCATTCCCATTTTCACTTAATACTTGAAATTTATCTTGATTTTAAGTATTTATATACAAGCCCAAGGACTTGACTATATTACTATCTATTAAATTATGAGTTCTACCTCAATAAATCAACACATTTATGCATTATTATTTAATTAATTTGTGTACCATGATAGTGTGGTGAGCTTTAAGCCTCGTAAGTGCATGAGCCAAGAGAACCATGGTATCATACTCCTATTCTTCTTCATCTACTTTTGATGGTCACTCTTTCTAGAATGATTCTACATCATATATTGTTGTGTCTTTAGATTCCAATAGATATTTATGTTGTTCATCATAGGCTTGATATCGAGGATGGTGAGAAAAACATTTTAAATAAAAGAATCACTAGGAATGATCGATATTGTGAAAATGATAATTAGAGTTAAAGTCACTTCTATATGAGAAACCTAAATCTTAGAGATTTTATTCTATTACCAAAGCTATACATTGTGCATCATCAAAATTTTAGGGATCATGCATGTTTATTTCTATTCTATTCAAATTTTATCGTTAAGACCATAGCTAAAGGCTGAGGCCACTACCACTAGACTCAATTGATGGGTATATGTGAGAAGACTTGTAAACTCGGAGTAATAGTTTCTATAAAATGTACCATATATGATGTGGAAGATTCCTTGTCAAAATATTGGAGAAATTGTTCCTTGAAATTAGGCCACAATAAAGGGTCACCATGATGGTAAAGTTGCCATAATAACTATTGATAAGCTTGGGTACCCAACTTAAAGGTTTCTAATGTGACATGATCTATTTCAATAATATGGTACAAATAGATAATACCTTCCATTTTGTCCAACCATCCTCAAGTGTCAACACCTTCAAAGGTGAGAATTTCAATGTAAGAAACCTTAACATTATGATGTCATTCCAGGAAATTAGGAGCACCGCCTATCAAGGAGTCTAGATTTGAGGTAAATTCTAGGTTGTAAGAGCTAAAATCTAGAGGATTATTTATGAGCGAACATTAGTATTTAATGTTGGATTAATGGTCATAGGTTGAGGTCTAATAGTTTGTTGTGACCCTTGGATAAGAAGAGACACAGTAGTGAATGGAACTAGGATTATATTATTTTTATTCAAGGTTTCAATTTGATTTTTTAAGATGTATTAAATGGCAACAACTGCTTTTTATTGTTATGGAATATATTGATGTAAACCAAGATCAATATTACTAGGAAGAGGAATATGACATAGAGTGGTAACAAGGGTAGGGATATGATCAGTGGGAGGAAGAGAAGAAGAATAAAATATGTTGGATGGGGAAAATACATGGTGTTTAAAGCCATGGTGTTTAAGAAAGAAAGAAGACATTTGTCAAAACTATTGATATTAATAGGAGTGTTGTGATTCTTGTCAATATTGTTGGGTTGGCATTGTTTTTTGCCCATACATAGATCCTTTGAAAGAAAAAATCATTGTAATCATTAGTTGACCCATGCCCAACTTGTATTAGTATCAAGTTCATTCATGTACTCATAGCTTGAAGAGATAATCAGCAAGAGTTATCTCCTACAAGAATCTGATGACACCTAAACCTTAAATATCTTGTTTTTTTTTCTTTTTTCTTTGTTTATTTATGTACTTTATTTTTTTCGTTTTAAATTTCTCTATTTTCTCTTCTTTTTTTTCCTTTTTATTATTTTTATTAGTAGTATTTCTCTCTTTTTATAATGTTATTTCTTTCTTTCCTTTTTTTTCTCTTTTTTTTGTTTTTCCTAATATTTTATTTATTTTATTTTATTAATATAATTTATATTTATTTAATAGTAGGGGATGAATGGAATGCTTTTATATTAATAAAATGCAATAATTTTTTTTATTTTTCCATTTAATAGTAAGGGATTGGGGGAAATGCTTTTACATTAATAAATATTTTTGAATAAACATGATGGATAATGATATATGTAGACACCAAAATCTAGGCATTTACAACTCACCACATAATTTTGTATAATAAAATATATGCCTAGGTATAAACTTAGGTATATTAATTCATGTACACTTCACCCACATTGCACACCACAATCCTGCATAATAAAGATATATGCCTAAGTTCTAACTTAGGGATATAAAATCCTGCACATCATTATACTTTCCTAATTTATTTAATTAGGAAAATCACCCTAGGATACCCTGTCTACCCATTGGACATGTGTCCTGGACACTTCATCCAACATCCATGCCACATCTTACCCACTCATGTCCCCTTTGTCCTTGCACATGAGACAGATTCCCAACACCCATGCCACAACTCCCTTGTTGTTGTCCCCTTGTCCCTTCACATAAAACAACATCCCACATCCCACTCCACTTGGAGCCACATCACCCAGTTAAGTGAGCCACACTGAGTGACTCACTGTAACTGCCCCTTCCACCTGGCAGTCCAGATTTGCCACTTGGAAAATCAGGCTTGCCACCTCACATTCCCCTCCAAAGCCCTAGTCAACCTATAAAGGCACCATCAATCCACCAAATAGAGGGAGTTGAATCTGCATACCGATAGGCTATCGAATTAGATCTGGACCCAACGAGAAATTGAGGGTGCAAGCCGGACTCTAACCGTTGGCTCGGATTTCGAGGCAATCTATTATTCAATCAAAACCGCCCATCCGTGGTTCCATAGTCGAGAACGTGCATCCATGGTTTCACAACCGTAGGTCCATGGTTTCCAGCCCGTAACCACGCTTTCATGGTTCCACAGTCCCGAGAACAGAAATGGGTTTCATCGATAGAGATTAGCGATTTGAGTATTAAGCAAGGTTCTATTTGTTAATTGTTTAGTGTTATCTGCTTTTTCATCCATATCAGTAATAGGTTTATGTGTAGCATTTGTATGTATCGCTTGAATATGTGGGTGCTACTAATCCCCTCTGTTGGTTTGCATGTGTGTAGGTAACAGGCATCTTGGATAGGTTGCTGAAGCCGGAGTGGTCCCATGCTGGATACCAAAGCCCACTCACCCTTTGAAGTTGTAACTGGATACGAGGAGAGCATTGTACATTGCGAAATATTGGGAGAACTCCCAAGGAGAAATTTGTATCACACTGAGGCCAAGATTGTAACATTGTACCCAAGCTACTTGGGGCAATCTGAAATATTGCAAATCTGTATCGCAAGAGTCAATATATATAAAGAATTTCATTATTTTGGGCAATCCCTTTGTGTCTGTGTGTTTTATATTGCAAGTGTTCAAGTATTTTAGTTACAAAAATGGCGATCATGGTGGGACCTCCCAAGGGTTTCATTTTGTTTTGCCTTGCTTCATTTTAATCTTACTAATCTCTGTTTGCATGTACAAGTGCTAATGATTTGAAACACGTGAGAATTCAATCTCGGGTTGGTGAATCTGGATCGTGCTTAACCTGTCACTGTGAAACCATGCATCTATGGTTTTTGATTTGTGAAACCATGCATCCACGGTTTCTAATTTGAGGAAACGTGCATTCATGGTTGTTGCACTATTGAAACGTGGACCGGCGATTGAAAGCAGGAAGGAGCAGCGAAAGGAACACATGTATGTACCCTGTGTCATATTTTTAATTGCTCCTTTAGTTCTAGATTTAGGCTGCATTTAAGTAGATTAAGGGTTTCAGTTTTGTATGCCAATGCTTGCATTTAGGTCTTAGGATAGAAAAATCTACTTAAATCTTGCATTCATAAACACAATAACAAAGAAAAATAAATGAGAATCTGCATATGCATAGTAGGGAATAATCATATTGCATGTACCAGGTTAGAAATAACCCAGGTATTTCTTTTTTAGGGTTTGGGATTGTATTCGGATTTTGTTCTATTGATAGAAAGGACCCGCGCACCCACGGTTGGGATCTCCCAAACGTGCATGTGTGGTTGGCAAACCGCATACCCATGGTTTACCAGAACTAACCGCCCACCCGTGGTTAGCCTTGTTAAATAGAATTGGGCCGAGTCTTACCTGGATTTGCAATTTTACCCCTGATATGATTTTGTCTGCTATTCTATGTCTTTCCTGCTTTTTGCATTAGGCATAAAAATATAATTGCATGTTAGATTTGCATCGCATGATAGAAAACAAAACCTTCACACACACACACGTATAATTAAAACATTGGTCCGATTGGATTTCATCACCAACCCCCAATTCAGACCGGTGACGTTGGAATTCATCTCCTTCCATCGGCTTGCCCCCTAGATCATCCGTAGATAGGATAAAAGTGCTCTTTAAGCTGGTATAAGTCATTGGTATTCAAGTTGTCTCCCACTATTGGAACGATTGTTGAATCATAGTGGAAGAGCTAGGCGAACCCCCCACTGGGATTTAAGCGGTGTACCCTAGCCTCTTTTGAGAAATCATGCTTGGTGCTAGTGTTCTTAATCACCATCTTCATTGAGTTCTATTATTCTATTCCAAAAAGAACAAAATCTCTTCAGAAACTTCAAAAAAACAAAAACACACCGAAAAAAAAAATTCAAAAACTTAGTGCAAACTAGGGTCAAACACTTTGTATGTTTATTTGCTTGGCATGTTGTATTGCATTGTACTTTATTTTTCATTCACATAGATAGCATATTAGCGTATGGTAGTGACTCGTAATCAAGCTAAGAAATTAGTGTCAAGCCGAAGTCAGTGGTCATCCCCTATGGCCTCTCAGTCTAGCAATATCCCTCACACTTCGATGGTGGGACAAGTAGAGGTGCCCCTTTCTATGTCCCTGAGTCTTGATATAGGGCCTTCTAGTAATGCCCCCAACATGGACATAGACATTATGCATAGAGCTACTCACATAGCTATACTTGAGACACCTAGGAGTGAACCTCTTGCGACAGTAGACAGTCAGGTCACCATGATAGATATGGACACTGTTAGAATGTACTTGAATGCAGTTGGAATGGTCTTCCCATCACTACCACCACTCTCCATCCCATCACGTGTTGTACCCTCATCACAACAAGAATCCATATTAGCCTATCCACAATAGTCACAACAGATTTTCACCAATCCTCTCTTTGAGTTGGTTGTTGTAGCATTAGCCAATCAACCATTGTCATCCGACCAAATTCCCCCCACATTATCACAACAAATGACCATTACCACTAATCCCTTGTATGAAACAATTCCTATTGTTTTGCAAGCCCCAACATTCATTCCTCCATCCACACTTGTAGGACATACATCTCATACCATTCCACAGTCAGTGGTGATACCCTTTGCTACTTATCCCCCATCTACCTCCATTGCCATGGTTGTTCCACAACCAACTCAGTCCACCACATCACAGGTAGCAGTCCCTATGTCAAATGCAATTGCTATGCAACAAGATTTCTTACAATTGCAGCAAATGATTTTAGATAATGCTAACCGTAGCATAAACCCTGACCCTAACCAACATTTGCGAGGGATTGAGAAAAATATTCCACCTACATCTCATCAACCTAATGCCTTTATCCAAGATCCATCTTGGGTAATGCGTCCTCCCTCTACCATTGTCGTTCACAATCAACCACCACACCCATATGCTAATGCGAGTAGGTCAGCATAATACCATACCTTCATCACCCCATCCATATCATAACATCCCTCAACATCCATACCATAACACATTTCCGCCAAACACATCTTATCATCCCCAACCTACATACAATCCACCCCATTACCAACAGCATCAAGTACATCTGAGTGTCAGTCCTGTAGATGATCCTAGATACCAGTTTTTACAGTCAGATTGATAGTCTTGCCATGCAAACCCCAGGCTTGCAATACCAAAATCCAACTTTAAGGCAACTACTCAATCACCCTATTCATGCTTCGGTACCAGAACCGCCATATCCACATGATTTCCAAATATCGAAGCTTGAATTTAAAGGAGAAGAGGATCCCCGAGAGCACGTAACAAGATTTGTGAATGCATGCTTCAGAATCAAAAGCAGCGATGCATTGCTATTACATACATTTCCTCAAACATTAGGGGGGAAGCCCAAGACTAGTACAATCATCTCCCGCATCAAAGTATTTTCACCTTTGAACAACTAGCGAACAATTTTCTAGAAAGATTCACCCTAAATGTTAGAAAACAAACAACATTGACTGATTTGATTTACCTAAAACAATATGACGATGAATCGGTCTATGACTTTGGCAACAGATGGAGATCAGTCATGATCAAGTTACCATTTTCACTCCCTATGCCAGAGATAATACGAATGTTCACGAAGAGTTTTGGTAGACCCATCTCTTCATTGCTACAACTACAACAGTATAGAACATTCGATGAGGCACTCGCCCAAGAAAAACTGATTGAAGAAATCAAAATTCAAGAAGGCGAGATTAAGCCTAAGAAGAAAGAGTGGCATAATAAGAATCAAAAGGGGAATAACCATGGTCAGTCCAAGACCGCATAGGTTAATCAGATAGTTTTGAGCCAACCACAGTCAAATCAACCGACTCAAACACAAATCCAACAACCCCAAAAACAACAACATCAACCGAATTATCAAGCAGTTCCACCCCCACAGTAGGCACAAAATCAGACACAACCTGCAGAAAGGCAACAACGTCATTTTAAACCAAAAATAAATTACACGCCAGTACAAGAGCCATATTCATTAGTATTTCAGAAGTTGTATGCGGCAAAAATTTTTAATTTACCAAAAATTAAACCTGATGATCCTAACAAACCAAAGACAAAAGGTTACAAAGAACACCTCTTTTGCATCTATCATAGACAAAGAGGACATGATATTGAAGGTTGTCATGGATTTAAAGGAATTGTGCAAGATTTATTGGAAGCGGGTACAATAAAAATTGACAACCCACTAGCCCAAAATAACCAAAACCTAGGCATATATCAGACACCTTTGCCACATCGAGAGGCGAATCAACAACCGATGGGAGCATCAACTTCTATAGTTCCTCCCAATCAGGTTAATTATGTGTCTCAACTACCACAAGGTTTTGTAGGGGCTATCAGTATAGTTACCCATGGACAAAGGTAAGCTAATCGCACAACCCAAGCTCCGGTAGCATCACCAACTAATGTGCCCATACAACTTGGATCGAGTGGGCCACCACTACCATTCCACAACCGCCCTGTTGTTACATTGAATAGCCGGTTGACACAGAGTTTGAAGATGGCTTCAACAAAATTGTCAATTTATGAACTAATACAACAATCAACACCTCACAGGGAAGCATTGATGGAAATTTTAAAGTCTATTCAGGTACAATAAGAAGACCCAAATGCGTTCAATTCCTTTGTGGGTAGTGTGCAAAAGTGCATGGAACCCTCGATAGTATTCTATGACTTCGAGGAAAAACAAATATCAATAGATTCACCTGATCCGCCATTGCACATAGTAGCTCACATTGACAGGAAACCCTTCAAGAGAGTGCTTATTGATACAGGTTCTTCAATCAACCTCATTACCACACCTGCCATGATGAAGCTCAACGTCCCATCATCTCACATCACAACATCCACATTCACTCTTAGGGCCTTTAATGATGCTTTATGCTCAACTGTAGGGAATGTTGTTCTTCCCGTCATAGTGGGGGTGAAAACAATACATGTTCTCTTTCACATCTTGGAAGGGGAAATGCAATATAACATACTTCTTGGATGCCCTTGGATTAGGGAAATGAAATGTGTGCCTTCAACATTGCATCAATGCTTAAAATATGTGCATGAAGGCAAGGTACATTGCATACCAGCTGACATTGAACCTTTCAAATACTACAACTTTATTTCAAATCCTTATGAGCCTTTACTCCCATCAACACATCTAACCATCCAACCACTAGTCATTAGAACAATTCCATCAAACACCACATCATCAAAAGCACCCATTCCAGAAGAGTTGCCTATAGTTGATCCAGCTTTCGCATCCAAAAGCGTCAGCTCAGTGCATCCTTCAAACACTGCATTTCATTTTCAAATTACACCCACTCATCCTGCTAACCAATGGTCAGTTCCATCTAGCACACTTCCAAATTCAAAGCCACCTTTCACATTCAAAGCACAACCCACATCATCAGCCACTACTTCGCAGTCATTAGAACCCGTAGTCTCACAAATAGGGCCATCTGTTAGAGATAATCCAACGCCGCTAGCAGAGCCAAGAGCTAAGGCTCAAGAACCCTCTTCATCCACCGAGCCATTAGCCACACAACCATCTAGAGTTGCGGTACATCTCGCCAATCCAAGTATTGGTGAGTACATTGTTGAGAGTGTCACAGTTACACCACCTATCGAGTCGATCAAAGATTACGGCCACCCTCGCGACCCACCTTTAGCTATTGGTGATATATATAGAATGGGTTCTCAAACAAATGCAATCAATTTCATATATGGAGGGATGGATTCTTCATCGGACCCATCCCCTCAAAAGGACAACTCTTTACAAGAGTTTAATGAAAACATTGATTATCTATCGAACCCAAGTTTCCTAGTCAGATATTTTTGAAGGGTTAGTTGGCAAGGATATGGACTTGGAAGACATGAACAAGGTCCTCACCACATTATTGAACCAGAATATAGAGAGCCAAGTGACCACTCCGATCTAGGCTATAAACCTTCCATCGCAAGCTCTTCGCTTAATCAAGCTTTCCAAGAACTTGACATAGAATACGAACAAGAGGAGGAAAAGAGTGATGATGAGGATGAACTTAATGATGAGGATGAACTTAATGATGAGGATGAACCTAATTATGAGGATGAACATAATGATGAGGATGAACAACTAGAAAGTAGATACCACATCTACAATTTTTACCCTCGAGAGCAAGCTTTACAACGAGAGGCAGATTATGAAGATCCTACTGTGATAGCATACCTTAGGCAAGACCTTGAGCCACTAATGCTAGGACCTCATACAAACGCTAATGGATTCTGGATGAGTGACAGTGATGATGATGAAACTGAAATGATTTTTATCAACCATGCTCTTGAGATACAAGCTAGGAGAATGCTCCAAGATGAAGAACGTCCTGAATGGTTTAATCAAGAAGAAGAAGAACCTCAAGAAGAGATAATATATGGAGAAACCATGCAAAAAGATAACTGGTATCAGCAGAAGTTTCCAATAGACCGCACACTTTTTTGGCTAAACAAAGAGCATGAGGGTCCTGAACTAGAACCTCCTCCATCACATTGGCAAAGCATACAACAAAACCAATCACACACATTAGGTCAGTTGCAACCTAGAGAATACGAGTCATCAATTCTTGAATCGCGACCACCTCATTTCCATCAAGTCAACATGATTTTTGTTGATTTGCTCACCCCACTCCACAATCCATATAATGAGACAAAATCGATCTATATCGACACCAGTCTCATAGCCATGGATAGGATTTCATCCCCACCATCCACTACTGACTTCATCCTGTCCGAAGAGTTGTTGCACGCTTCAAACGCTTATATTCTGCAACAACCTTCATCATCAAACAATTCAGTTTTTCAAACTGAGATAGAAGGGGACACCCCGGACACATTTGAAAATGTGGCAGATGATATCCACCTCATCCCAACTCCGCATCAGCTAGAAGAAGGCTCTCACATGCTAATAGAAGAGTCTATAGATGTG
The DNA here is from genome assembly GCA_028583015.1 of Wollemia nobilis. NCBI lineage: Eukaryota > Viridiplantae > Streptophyta > Pinopsida > Araucariales > Araucariaceae > Wollemia > Wollemia nobilis. The sequence goes on from JAQPPZ010000269.1 coordinate 462,196, forward strand.
AACCTTAGTGAAGACGTGGATAATCCCTAGATTGTCAAAATAGCAAAAGAATTATCCACAGAAGAAAAAGAAAGCATCATAAACATGCTTATTAAAAAGAAGGAAGTGTTCGCATGGTCCTACAAAGACATGCCTGGCTTAGATCCGGACTTGGTAGTCCACAACCTTACGCTAGCACATGATGCCAAGCCATTCAAGCAGAAGCTTAGGAAATTTCATCCAACAATCGCATTAATTGTAAAAGAAGAGCTGCAAAAGTTATTGGATGTACACTTCATAGTACCAATCGATTATCCTGAGTGGCTTTCGAACATGGTACCCATTCGCAAACCGAATGGGGGGATACGAGTATGCACTGATTTTCGAGATTTAAACAAAGCGTGTCCCAAGGATGATTTTCCTTTGCCAAACATAGATCAATTAGTAGACTCCTGTGCTGGTCATGAAATGCTCTCTTTAATGGACGGTTTCTTCGGATACAACCAAATTTGGATTAATCCCGAAGATCAACATAAAACAGCGTTTACAACGCCTTGGGGGACATTCTGCTACAGAGTGATGCCTTTTGGATTAAAGAATGCAGGAGCTACATATCAACGTGCCATGACGTACATATTTCATGATTATATGCATAAGATAATCGAAGATTATGTAGATGATCTCATTGCTAAATCAAAAACGTGTCTTGAACACATAGATGTGCTAGAAAAGGCATTCGATCGATTAATAGAACATAAGGTAAGGTTAAATCCTAAGAAGTGTGTATTTGGTGTAACATCAGGAAAACTTCTAGGATTCATTGTCTCCAAGAGAGGCATTGAAGTAGACCCGGGCAAGGTAAAAGCAATTTTAGAAATGTCACCTCCCAAAAACTTGAAAGAGTTGCGAAGTTTACAAGGAAAAGTCCAATCTATTCGTCGATTCATTGCGCAACTCTCAGATAAATGCAGGCCTTTTAATCGCTTGTTACAAAAAGGAGTGATATTTTCTTGGACAACTGAATGTCAGGAGGCATTTGATGATATAAAGAAATATCTAGCCTCACCGTCGGTTCTTACGCCACCAAAAATAGGAGTCCCATTTCACCTATACATTTCTGCAACAGATTTTGCTTTAGGAACAATGCTTGCACAAAAGAATGAGAAAAATAAAGAGCAAGTGGTTTATTACATCAGTCGAACACTGGTAAGTTATGAAACAAGGTATGCTTATGTCAAAAAGTTATGCTTAGCCATGGTTTTTGCCACCAAGAAACTTAGACATTACATGCTAAGCAATACCACCTATGTTATAGCTAGAGAAAACCCTTTGCGATACATGATGAATCGCACTTACAACAACACCCGCACTGCTAAATGGATAATGCTTTTAACAAAATTCGACCTCGAATTCACAAGTCAAAAATCCATAAAAGGGCAAGTAATAGCTGATCAATTAGCGAAAGCTCCGCTGCACAATGATACACCATTAATGATTGAACTTCTCGATGATTCAGTGTTTTCTATCACAGAACAAGAAGAAATAGTTTCACCTGAGGATGAAGCAGATATGACAATGTTCTTTGATGGATCAAAGTGTGAAAAAGGGCAAGGTGCAGGAGTTGTGTTTTACACACCTGAAGGAATACCCATTCCTTTATCATTCAAACTCGACTTCACATGCACTAACAATAATGCAGAATATGAAGCCTTAATACTAGGTCTTAAATCAGCTATAGCAATGGGAATAAAAAGAATAAGCATTTTTGGTGATTCTCAATTGGTTGTCTACCAAATAAAAGGAGAATACCAATGTAAAGAGCCAGTCTTAAAGAGATATCACGAAGTAGCGATATAGTTGCTAGGAAAATTTGATTGGTATGAAATTAGTAACTTGCCACGATCGACAAATAGATTTGTGGACGCAATGGCTTCCTTGGGATCTCTCATCCCTAAAAATGAACATGGAGAAATGCAACCGCTAATCATAACAACAGTGTCTAAACCATCAATTCAAAAAGCAGAATCTGTAGGTGAGAAGAATGTTTGTTTGATACATGTCGAACCTTACAATTCTTACCTTGATGAGATAAAATATTTTCTCAAATCAGGCACACTACCGATGGACATGACACGAGCTGCAAAAAGAACATTCAAATAAAGAGCCATTCGTTTCACTTTACTTGGAGATGTGTTATATAAACGTAGTTATGATGGAATACTACTACGATGTTTAAATCCAATTGAAGTAGAAAGAGCAATATCAGAAGCCCACGATGGTACTTGCGGTGGTCACTTTAGCGGAATGGCAATCACAAAAAGAATATTGCGCATGGGATACTACTAGCCGACAATGGAAAATGACTATTGCAAATATGTCAAAAGATGCCAAAAATGTCAACATCATGCAAACTTGACCCATGTGCCATCACAAAATTTGCAACCCATTCAAATTTTGTGGCCCTTTTCACAATGGGGCCTTGACTTGATCGGTAAAATAACACCTGCTTCATCAGGACAACATAAATTTATCATAACTGCTACAGAATACTTCACAAAATGGGCGAAAGCAATTCCAATGACAACTACGACTGGACCTCGAATAGCGGAGTTTATACTTCAGCATATTATCTATCATTTTGGAATACCCTCAAAAATAATTTTTGATAATGGAAAGTCATTTAAGAATAAGGATGTTAGAGCATTGTGCAATAAATTCAAAATACTACACAACTTCTCAACACCTTATTACCCACAAGCAAATGGGCAAGTTGAAGCAACAAATAAAATAGTCATATCCATTCTCAAGAAAGTGGTAAAAGATAATCATCGAGATTGGCATACTCGCCTCCCTTTAGCACTATGGGCTTACAGAACAAGCATAAGAACACCAATGGGAGCAACACCATTTTCACTAGTTTACGATGTAGAAGCAATATTACCATTGGAGCTCGAGATACCATCCTTGCGAATCGAGATACAGGAATTCATGAACGATGATACAACTAGACAGGAGCATCTTGACCAATTGACAATTATTGATGAGAAACGTATTAATGCTCTAGAACATTTACGAGTATATCAAGATAGGGTCAAGCGCGCTTACAACGCAAAAGTCCATCCTCATGAATTTCAAGTGGGGGACCTAGTACTCAAAGAAAATCAACAAAATACCAATGCTTTACCGCACTTAAGGGATAAATTTGCAGCAAATTGGTTGGGCCCATATATAGTAAAGCAAAAATTGGGACAAGGAACATACAGACTCTCCAATTTAGAAGGGAAATTGGAGCCAGAACCACTGAACATTATGCACCTAAAGGCATTTTATGCATAAAACGACTTGCAATATATGTATATATATATGTACATGGCTAAAACAAAAATAAAAAAATAAAATAAACAAAAGATTTCATTTTACAATTTTGCATGCATTTCACATTGTAAATAGACATATTTTAAATTGCATTTTTCATGTGGCATTTGCATTTCAATTATATGTTCATACACAAATATATATATATATATATAGTTGCATCCATCCCATCCCTTGCTCAGTAATATTTAATAGTGGTGATGATAAGACCAAGAAAACAAATTCCAAGAATTGGGGGTATTCAACTAAGATTCTTTACAACTCACAAATCATACACATCATATATGATATATCATACAATTTTTAGTCACTCAAACATGTCTAGTGAAAAACCAAACTTCATGAAGTGTCCAATTTTCTTTAGGACCAAAGCACTTTCATCACATTAAGAAAATCTTGAGTATGGTAGATTGATCCAAAAGCAATCTGGAACCAAATACACTTTTACAAATCTTAAAACATCTTGAATAATAGAAAGATAACGCCAATTTGGGTAAACCTCAAAGCGAAAAAAAAAAAGTCAAATTCTTCGCTTACCCTATCACGCAACATAGTCCAAAAACAAAAATAGTGGTTATCACCACTACCACAGTGAAACAATAAATATAAATAAATGTAGAGTAGTAAGGATAGGGTAAAATTCTCATCATACTTCGGTTGAGAATCCGATTCCCCAACACTCTACACAAAAAACAATTAACAACACACACCACAGATCTCTAAAGCTGAAAATATCGTACTATGTTCCCCTCAGAAAGTTATGTAGTCATCACAAAGGCTTAAAGATCAAAACCATTGGACTATGGAGTGAGCCTCCATCGGGGCTATAGACGCTTGACTGGCAGTGGAGTAAACTCATGCAGGGTGACATGTCTCTCTCTTAAGAGGGAGACCTCTGAACGCACATACGGGTAAGCTAGCAAAAAAAGGAAAACCCAGAAAGGTACCATCCAAAAATTACTCAAGATGGGGCAATAAACATCACAATCACATGCACTGGTTCTGGATTACTTAGGGTCATCGACACACAAGATTTAGAAAATGAACTTCACTTGCACACAATATGGTCCTAAAGAAAGTAAGACAACATTCAAGAAAAATGGTTAACGTTACTAGCTTCTTTGAGTATTTGAGAATATTTTTAGTTACATACCAAAAGCAAAATCATTATCCATATCACCATCCACATACCATTTATACATACCACATACATCACCACAAAGAATAATCAAGTGGGAACCCCCAATTGCAAATATGAATGAGTAAAGGTCAACTACTCGAGCTAAATAAGATTACATGAGCACCATGCATACCTTCATTCAGTTACATTACTATAAATCAAAATGCATTTTACATGTTCAATTGCATTCATTATCATAGCATTAACATACAAATATAAGATTGCATAATATAAACATTGCAAAAAGCATAAACAAGAAGAATACATATACAAATAACGCATGTGAATACCGAAATAAAATGCCATGTATATATATATATATATATATATATATAATACGAAAGTCTACAAAATACAAAATGCCCGAAGGCAGTATACATCGGAGCACTGAGGCTCATACTAAGATAAAATATACAAAAAAATAAAAATAAGGCAAATACAAAATCTAGCTAGTGCCAGTAGGATCCCTCCGCGGACCCTACGCAGTAGAAGCCCCGTGAGAGCTAGAAGTACGATGAGTCCTGCGACTCGTCTCAGTCCCTCGGGTAGCAGTGGCAGTAGATGATGGAGGAATAGGTAAAGGAATCTGATGCTCATGAAGAATGTTCTCCAACATCTCGATGTAGATAGCCTACTTACGCAGGCTCCTCAAATTAGCACCCTAGCGAGCGACCCTCTAAGAAATCTCTGCTCGTAGAGAAGCAATAGTCAGAGCCGAATCATCACCTCTAGCACCTGACTGCAACCGAGAAAGCTCACCCTATAAACGGGTAATCTCACCATCGAGTCTGGTGATCTCTGCATCCTTAGCAACCACAACAATGTTGCTAGGTCCAACCCGTAGCCCGTCCACCTCAGCCTGAAGACGAGTCACCTCACCCTGATACCATGCTAACTCGGCCTTCACTCGACCCAACTCCAAATCTAGGCTATCTCGCTCAGCCTGGAGAATCCCCCACTCCTTGGACCGTCAAGGAGGTAAACCCTCATCATCACCACCACCCTCCTTAGGCGGCTAAATGTTTGTGCCCATGTCAACTCTCGAAGAGCTACCACGTCGATGCTTCACCGACCAAGGAACCCATCCACCCACATCAGCATCGTCACCACTCCCATCATCATCTACAATGATGCTAGGAGTCCACAGAGGCTGACTCACAAACCAAGCATCATACTCAGTAGTCGTGCCAACATCATCCAAGTCAAGCACCTCCAAGTCTGAGTCATCAGCAGGATCATCGACTCACCAAAAATTAGGAGCAACAAGTAACCCCAACTCATCACCCCATCGCCTATATGTAACAGGCACATTCAAAATATCCTAAACGAGACCAAACTACCGTAGTACGTGAGAGAACTAGATAAACTCCATATCCCTCAAATGGGCGCCAACAACCCATCGTCCTCACCTAATACGACGAAGCTCCACTGCATCCATCACCCAATCCAAACCCCTCCAAGGCCGCCAACACATCAGGTCCCTAGTCAGAGAACTCAAGATATCTCTGAACTTCGATGCACTCGTAGCAGATCGACTGACCTCCTCACTAAGTAACCACCTGTATGCCCGGGGAGAGGTGGCATCCATGCCACAAGGCAAACCGAAGAGGGTGACCAATGATAACATGCTCCCAACACCAAATCTGGAGCAACAAACTATAGCCCAAGCCCTTGCACCCGTGCCTCTTCACCTCATAGAGCTCATTGTAAACTTTGTAGAGAAGAGCAAGAGCCCAAGCTAACCGACGAGGATCAACTATCAAGTCAAGAACAATAGACACCTGATTCCACGGGATCCTCGATCCCATGGAATTGGGCAACAACATGTTGCTCAAAATGTACATCATGAAGGCAGGCAATGCACCCAAGCTGCCAGCTACAAAGAGATCCAGATACGCAATGCCCCCTACTGCAATCGATGTCCCACATCTCACCAAATAGAGGGAAAAGGGCCTCCTTCTTGTCAAGGCCAACACGAACGGTAGGACCCTCGATAGGGACACGGAAGATATGATAGATATCCTCAAGAGTGATAGTCAGCTCCCCCGTTGGGAGCTGAAATGTGCCTCGGTCTAGATCCCAACGCTCAACAAGTGCCGAAAGAAGATCCTCATCAGCTCGGACGGTGCCTAACCACCCACAACCATCTAAACCAATGGTCTGAAGTAAAGTCCAATCATCATCAGAAAGTGCTTTCCGCACTTTTCGAATGGTCCTCGGCCACCTATGTCGAGCATCAAGAAGCTTAACCTGAAAAGAAAACATAAAAAAAAAAAAATTTAGCACAACATGCTAAAAATAAAGCAAAAAAGAAATTTTTTACCTACACTAGGTAATAAAAGCAAAAAAAAAAACAAATTTTTTTACTACACTAGGCAATAAAAGCAAAAACAAAAATTTTACCTACACTAGGTAATAAAAGCAAAAAAAAACAAAAAATATTTTACCTACACTAGGTAATAAAAGTAAAAAAAAAAATTTTTACCTACACTAGGTAATAAAAGCAAAAAAAAAATATATACTACTACTACTATATATAAAAAAAAAAAAATATATTTTTTTACCTACCCTAGGTAATAAAAGCAAAAACAAAAAAAAAAATTACCTACCCTAGGTAATAAAAGCAAAAAAATTAAAAAAAAATAATTTTTTTACCTACCCTAGGTAATAAAAGCAAAAACGAAAAAAATTTTTACCTATACATGGTAATAAACAAAAAAAAAAAAACAAGTTCATTGCCAGCCTCGCTTAATGAGCAAACAATAATAATTTACCAGCCCCGCTTAGTTTTCAAACAAGCAAAACAAACCCAAAACAAAAAATAAAGGCCAAATCGCCTACCTCTGCAAACCGGCCGCCAACTTCCGCTCCAGCCGAGCCACCACCACCGCTCCCCTCGCCAACCTCCATCTCACTCATCACTTCAGCCAATAAACAAATGACAACTGGCAGAATGATTTTGAAAACGATAGCAACCTATAAATAACCGCTTTTAGTGGCAAAAACATGCGTCCGCATTTTCCATAGCGCACGAAAATGCAAACCCACATTTTGAGGCGCAAAAACGCAGTTTCATAAAGGAAAATGCAAATCCATGTTTTTTGCCAAAATAACTTTCAAAAAAAAATCTAAAGGTACCTCAATTCCTTTGTTCAAAAACAAATTCAACAGGCTTCTGAAAGAATAGAAGTGCCCCCATCTCAACTCCCTAAGAAGGCCATACGACTGGACTGCTTCAAGGGATAGAGGTGTACATTTCCTTCTTCCACTTAGCCTCAAGTGATCCTTGTATACAATAACTTATCCTATATACCTGGCGGTTGTAGCGACTAGCAATCCATGCAATTCGGTAGGATGGATAGGTTACCATAAGGCCCTTGAAAAGTGATTCACCTCATGCAAAAAAAATGAATTGTTATCATCTCAATTCCCTAAGAAAGCCATAAGGTTGGACTGCTCCAAGGGATAGAAGTGCACAATTATCAACAATGGACAATATCACGGTTGAAACAAAAACAAAACATCCATTTCATCATCATCATCATCTAGCATCATCATCATCTCAAGTGAACCTTGTATCTAGTGGATTACCCTATACACCTAGCGGTTGCAGCGACTAGCAATCCATGCAATCCGGTCGGATGGGTAGCTCACCATAAGGAAACTCATTCAAACATTCAACATCAAATCACTATGACATTAAATCAGCTAGATCCCTAAATATTTGAGCTTAGATGTGTCCAAAACAGATTTGCACAAGGTTATCCTTCAACCCCTTCCATTGGGTCAAAAGCGGAAAACAACCAAACACAATTTGGTAAAATCAAAAATCACTTGAGTATCAAATTCCCGAACGACTGGTTCCTTGAACCCATCATTTGGAAGGAATTGCTAAAGTCAAAGTGGAACAAGAACTCCAAATGTGGTTAAATATTTTACCACATATTTTGCACATCAACGAAACCAAAGGCAAATTCGCAAGAACACACAAAATCCCAAACTTGGGGCATCAAGTTGGTCAAAATGACATAAATTTGCATCACATCCAAATCATTCAATCAACCACATCCTTTCATCATCCACATTTGGTCAATCGGCTCGTGGGTTTCATCCTTTACCCATTCTCCAATTGAGGGGGTAAGCAAAAAAACAAAAATCAAAATGAAAAATAATCATCCATTCTTGTGTGTCGAGAAGATTTGAGTCCATGCATCCAATAAAGACAGGTGTCATTTGTTTTTGCACCACATTGTGCTTTACACAACACGGTACAAAAAGGGGCATCTGTAGACACCAAAATCTAGGCATTTACAACTCACCACATAATTCTGCATAATAAAATATATGCCTAGGTATAAACTTAGGTATATTAATTCATGTACACTTCACCCACATTGCACACCACAATCCTGCATAATAAAGATATATGCCTAAGTTCTAACTTAGGGATATAAAATCCTGCACATCATTATACTTTCCTAATTTATTTAATTAGGAAAATCACCCTAGGATACCCTGTCTACCCATTGGACATGTGTCCTGGACACTTCATCCAACATCCATGCCACATCTTACCCACTCATGTCCCCTTTGTCCTTGCACATGAGACATATTCCCAACACCCATGCCACAACTCCCTTGTTGTTGTCCCCTTGTCCCTTCACATAAAACAACATCCCACATCCCACTCCACTTGGAGCCACATCACCCCAGTTAAGTGAGCCACACTGAGTGACTCACTGATGAATCGCCCCTTCCACCTGGCAGTCCAGATTTGCCACTTGGCAAATCAGGCTTGCCACCTCACATTCCCCTCCAAAGCCCCAGTCAACCTATAAAGGCACCATCAATCCACCAAATAGAGGGAGCTGAATCTGCATATCGACAGGCTGCCGAATTAGATCTGGACCCAATGAGAAATCGAGGGTGCAAGCCGAACTTTGACCGTTGGCTCGGATTCTGAGGCAATCTGTTATTCAGTCGAAATCGCCCATCCACGGTTCCACAGTCGAGAACGCGCATCCATGGTTTCACAACCGTAGGTCCGCGGTTTCCAGCCCGCAACCGCACTTCCACGGTTCCACAGTCCCGAGAACAAAAATGGGTTTCATCGACAGAGATTAGCGATTTGAGTATTAAGCAAGGTTCTATTTGTTAATTGTTTAGTGTTATCTACTTTTTCATCCATATCAGTAATAGGTTTATGTGTAGCATTTGTATGTATCGCTTGAATATGCGGGTTCTACTAATCCCCTCTGTTGGTTTGCATGTGTGCAGGTAATAGGCATCTTGGATAGGCTGCTGAAGCCGGAGTGGTCCCGTGCTGGATACCAAAGCCCACTCACCCTTTGAAGCTGTAACTGGATACGAGGAGAGCATTGTACATTGTGAAAGATCGGGAGAACTCCCAAGGAGAAATTTGTATCACACTGAGGCCAAGATTGTAACATTGTACCCAAGCTACTTGGGGCAATCTGAAATATTGCAAATCTGTATCGCAAGAGTCAATATATATAAAGAATTTCATTATTTTGGGCAATCCCTTTGTGTCTGTGTGTTTTATATTGCAAGTGTTCAAGTATTTTAGTTACAATATATTATTCAATGAATACATGGGAGAATTTCATGGTAGGATGTGTGGAAAGAAATAAAATACAAGAGAAATATCATTAGTTTATTTAATTATTGATTTTTTTAAGAAAGAAGCGTTAGGAGAAATGAATACATGTGGGGAAAGGGGATGAAGAAGAAGGGAAAAGAGTTAAAAGGAATACATGTGGGGAAGGAGAGGGGAGATGTTTGTGGAAGGAAATGGGTGATAGAGAATTAGGGTTCAATTCCAAAGAGGTAATGCGAGGGATTGTGGACGTGTGGAAAAATAGACTCATGGGAGAAAATATGTGCATAGGTGATATGGGAATTTGGATGCATGGAAAAATGGAGGCATGGGAAAACATTGTGCACAAGTAAGAGGAAATTATTTTTTCAAGTTTAAGTTTTTTGAATTACAAATTTTTATTTAATTTTTTTTGTTTTTGTTTTCTAAATTTTATTATGCTTCAAATGTAAATGCCTAGTGAGATAAATGGTATTAAAGGAAATATAATACAACACAAAATGGGGTAATCCTTGTAGTCTAAGTTCAAAATAAAAATGTAATTGATGAAGAAGGTGGAAGGTGAATGAGATTTCAAGTGGTGTAGGTGTTACTAGCTAGAGTTTACTAGGTGGAGTGTGTGCTGGAATTTTATGATTGCAAGATAATGGTTGGATGTACCCTTGTATGACTAATTTAAAATACTTTAAAAAAATATCCAACTTAAATATTAAATATTAATACATACCTTTGCCAATCGTAAAATTGTTAAAAAATTGATGTGATAGAATTATTACTGGCAAACTAATATTCTTTTGTACATTTGTACTATGGATTATTTGCTTAAAATTATGTGAAATAGTGGATGATATTTTTAAAGAAGAAATTTACAATATTTATATGAGCAAGGAAATAAGCTAGCAAAGAATTCAGAAGGAAGTGAAAGCTAATGATGGACAACAAATCCTAATATAGAGCAGACTAGAACTGGACCCCAAAGCTAGAATTGAAGTTGGAAACTAAAGCTATACAAGCATGGGTAACTGGTCCAAGGTTTATTCCATGAATCACCTATAACCTAAGAGCTAGATGTCTAGACATGATTTTCCTAGAGAATATTAGAAAATTGACTATATAAGGAAATATAGTTAGCAACAGTGACACCACTCAAGAGTTGTCTAGAATTACACTGCCTATAGGAGCATCACAGTATAGGAAGGAATTTTCTAAAAAAAAATTAAAAAAATTACAATTCAAAAATCAATCCCACTTTGTGAAAATCATTGCTCTAATACCACTTGCTACAAACCAACTTCAACGATTTAGAAAGTTAGCATAAAATAATTCAATAATGTGAGATATAACCCAGTACAAATCCAAGGAAATTAGTGCAATAGAAAATCCATAGCTACTCGGAGAGGATAAAGTCTCACAACTACATTGATAGGGTGAAGTCTCATATGTGCACCAAGGTGACTTGAATTCAAATTATCTGATAATATCAACTATTATAAATTCACCCAATGGAAACAAACATAGCTTTGAAGGGTTTGAAGCTTGTTGAGCTAGGTGATGGTGATGATGACTTTGAAGGGTTTTAAGCTTGTTGAGTTAGGTGGAATTGGTGATGGTGGATAAACCTAAATGTTCCCTAAAATCCTTATTGGAGAAGGTATTTATTTGTTGTAAATCGAGAAGTCATAAAAAAGGATCTTTAGATATTCGGATAGAGAATAAAGTTAGGAGACCATCAATTAAACATTTGAGGAAGAAGGAAATAAAGTTAAATATCACCAATGCCTATCAGTATTTGTTGAAGATGGATGCTGAAAATTGTAAATCTTGCTAGCCCTTTGCTAGGGGAAAGAGATCCAATCCCAATTTTTGTTAATGAAGTTTGTATCTTGGAGCATTATACTGTACATGAAGTTCTTATCCTAAAATGGAATGAGTCTATCTTTCCATGTTTGAGGTGCTAAAATTGTGTATAGTCTAGAGCCAAAATAAGGGATGCTCTTGCAGTTTACATAATAGATTCATAATAAGGAAGGTCTTTGTAGTTTAGATGTTATTTCTATTTCAGTTATAGATCCAATTTGTGAGAGGTCCTAGTGGTTCCTTGCTCAAGTGCCTCTTATTTGAAATATCGATCATTTTTCCTTTGGTATTTTTGACTATCTAGATTCAGTCCTTGGAATGTAGATTTTAAGTTTTTGTGGATGGGCTAGTTGGCACCCTTATTTCATTCATTTTGCCTTTTGGGAAGTAATTGTTGGAACATTTCTCTAGGTTTTGTTTGGGAAAGAACCACTTCTTGGGTTTGAATTTTCCTACTCTTGTTCTTGTTTTTCAATTTTAGTTTTGGTGGCTTATGCTTTTGGTGTGATCCACGTCTTCTAGATCCTAGCTTCTTTTGGTTCCTACTATTGTTTGAAGTTTGATTTTTGGATCCCCTAGGTGGGGTGATTCTTTGTTTGTTCCACTTTGGTTTCTCTCTAGAATATTTTTCTTCTTGTTTGAAAAATGTTTGGGGACCCTTTCAAAATTTCTTCTTTCATCTAATAAAAAAATTATTATAAATTCATATTATTTATAGACTAAATCAAAATCAACCCTAATTCTAATGCTAAGGGGTTAACTAACTAAATCTAAGACCCAAGATAATAAAAATAAAGGTAGTTGACATGGATATATTGGAACCATTACAAATTTATTTATGAAAATTGATGAATTAGTCAAAAATAAAGTGAAACTTGGATAATACAAAGCTATTGAAGTTGTTGGTAAAGATATAATGGTTCTACACAACAAATAAGATAAAATAAAAAAATATTCAAAATAATTCGTGAAGCAGAGTTGCATTAACCAAAACACATAAAATCCATAGAAACAGAGAAAACAGATAAAATGAAATATCTTTATGATATTACTTGCTGAGGAGAATGGATCTTACAGAGACTAATTGATTACAAATTTGAAATTCCCCTCTTTCAACCCTATTTTCCCTTTTCCCGCCTAAAACTATGTATTTGAAATTTAAATTTTGTGGGTAAACTTGTCGAGGTTATAACTCCTCGCTCGTTGCTCGAAATAGCTATTATTGGTAGGAAGGGGTAGGAAGCCTAGTACTATGTTTACACAAGTACTACCATATTTCAGCCCTTAAAAAGGCCTCTAAGGCCTTCAAAATTGGCCTCCAAGTTTTACTAGCGTTTTCACTAGGATTTTCACTAGTTTTGGTATATCTCCAAAACCGCTCAGGATATTGGGGCAATTCTTTCACCATTAGGTCTATTTTTCCATATCCTAACTACTAAAAATACTTATAACATATAAAAAAGTAAAATATTACTAATTTTGGATGATGTAAGATCACTATTACACCACTGGATTCTCCTGCATCAAACACCCAAGGTAAATTAAGAAGTGAACTTCACTTCTTTGCTGTTGGAGGAAAGCCAAGGCAGTAAAACTTTTTTTTTGATAACCAAGATTAATCTTCAATAGGAATGCCCTTCCACTTAACCAGATATTCTTCATACTACCTGTTTCTTGTACTTTTGTCAATGCGGGTGTCCAAGATTTCTTCTATATCTTCCTTCTTTGGAGTGGATGTTAGAGTGTCCCAAATTTATGTTACTAGTCCCTTATCATTGTCTCCTTCATGATATTCTGCTAAATTAGAAATGTTGAACACAGGTGATATGTTAAGCCCATTTGGAAATTCTACTTCATATGCATTACCTGAATCTTATTTCTCTATAATCCTGCATGGTCCAAAATTCTTCATTTTTAGCTTGTTATAGGTTTTAGCAGGAAACCTTTCTTTTCTTAGGTGGACCATAACTTCATCTTCCACTTGGAACTCCTTAAACCACTACTTCTGGTCTACGTTTATCTTGTAGTGAATGTTCATCTTAGTAATATGCTTCACTTCTTCATGCAAGCTCTTCAGGTGCTTTACAAAGTCCTCAGCCTCAGCACTGCTCTTTTCCCCTCTCTCCATATTCCTCAACTCAAAAGCATTCCTTGGGATACTTCCATATACAATTTGGAATGGGGATTTATTAGTACTCATGCTGACAGAATTTTTGTAAATAAATTTTTCCTACCGTAAAACCAAATCCCATCCCTTGGAATTATCTTCTAATAAGCATCTTAGCAGGTTACCCAAACTCCTATTCACCACCTCTATTTGTCCATTAGTCTGTATGTGGTATGCAGAACTGAATTTCAAATATACCTTCAATTTTTTCCAAAAATTCCTCTAAAAATACCCAATAAACTTGGTATCTTTGTCTGAAACAATACTCTTTGGTAGACCATGTAGTCGTACAACCTCTTTAAAAAATAACCCTACAACATGAACTGCATCATTAGTTTTCTAGCAGGGAATAAAATTTTCCATCTTCAAAAACCTGTCAACCACCATAAATATGGATTCATTCCTCCTCTGTGTCTTTAGTAGGCCAAGAACAAAACCTATTTTGATGTCTTCCCATGGTTTCTCTGGTACAGGTAATGGTTGTTATAATCTGGTGTTGTACCTCACACCCTTGGCCCTTTGGCATACTCTGCAACTTTATACAAATCTCTTCACATCTTATTGTAACTGTGGCCAATAGTAGTTCTCACTAACGAGGGCAATGGTTTTATCTTGACCAAATTGTCCAGCCAACCCTCCACTATGCTTCTCCTTGACTATATTCTCTCTCATCAAACTCCTTGGAATGCACAATTGTTTCCCTATGAATAACATTCCATCTTGGATTATGAAATCCAACCACTTAGTTTTGTCCAAAGTTATATGTGCCAAGCAATATCTCCAAGCCTCTGCAAAATCTGGGTCTTCAGGGTATAAACTCTTAAGTTTATTATACCCTATAACCTCCACTTTCATTTCTGTCAACAAGTTATGCCTTCTACTTAAGGCATCTGCAACCCTGTTTGACTTCCCACTCCTGTGTTTTAACACAAAGGTATAAATCTACAAAAACTCAACCCATTTTAAGCGTCTCTAATTTAATTTTCCTTGGCTATTAATATATTGTAAGGCTTGATGATCAGTATATAAAACAAACTCTTTTGGCAATAAATAGTGTCTCCACTTTTTCAAAGCTTGAACTATAGCATAAAAATCTTGATCATAGATAGAATACTTTTTCCTAGCCTCATTAATATTTTCACTAAAGTATGCAACATGATTACCTTATTGACTCAATACAACTCCTATGGCACTACCACTAGCATCACAATCTACTTGAAATACCTTATTAAAATATAGAAGTGCCAAAACAGGTTGCTCTATGACTTTTTTCTTAAACATATCAAAACTCATATCTGCTCCTAAAGTCCACTTAAACTCCTTATTATCCCCTTTCATTGTATCTTTTAGGAGTGCACAAATACTGCTAAAATTCCTAATATTTTTTTGTAAAAACTGGCTAGGCCATGGAATGATCTTACCACTGTAACGCTCCTTGGAGTAGGCCATTCGATGATAACCCTCACTTTTTTTGGGTCCATTTTAAGACCTTCAACTGAGATGAAAAATCCCAAGTACACCAACTCCTTCACAAAACTGCACTTCTTCAAATTAATCAATAACTGCTCTTCCCTCAACTTCTCAAAAACTTGTCAAATATGCAATAGGTGCTCCTCCAAAGTCTTGCTAAAAATTAAAATGTCATCTAAATAGACAATGACAAATTTTACTATAAACTCCTTCAATACCTCATTCATAAGTTGCATGAATGTGCTTGGTGCATTGGTTATCCCAAATGACATGACCAACCACTCATACAAACCCTCTTTCGTCTTGAAGGTTATCTTCCACTCATATCCTTCTATGATGTGAATCTGATGGTACCCACTCTTCAAGTCAATATTGGTGAAGTACTTGGCTCCATGCAAACAGTATGTAATATCATCCATCCTTGGTAATGGAATTATGTATTTGATGGTGATCTTGTTAACAGCTTAGAAGTTTGTACACATTCTCCACTCCCCATATTTCTTTGTTGCTAGTACTGCAGGTAGTACACATGGACTTAAGCTCTCCTAAATTAGTTCCTTTTTTAGTAGCTCTTGGAATTGTCTATTTAGCTCCTCACTTTCTACAAAAGTAATTCTATGGGCTACTTTATTAGGTAAACTAACTACCAGAACCAAATCTATGTGGTGATTTATCTTCCTCACTGGTGGAAAACCCTCAAGTAAATTATCTGATATAATATCTGTGAATTATTCTAATAGACCTGAGACATTGTACTGGGATATCTTTGCATTGCTCATCCTTAACTCTAGGAATTAATGCTTAGCACATATGCTCATGCTTCAGGCCATCCAAAAAAATTTCTACCATCTACTAAATAGAATTTGGCATTGCTACATACATTTTCATCCATCTCCTTCAGGGGCTTCATCTTGTGGTGCACTCCATCCTTTAATAGGAAGTAAGTGTTGGCATGCCCATCATGTATTGCATGTTGATCAAACTACCATGGCCTTCCCAATAGAAAATGACAAGCATCCATAGGTAGGATGTCACACATGACCTCATCATGGTAATTCTGAATATGGAACTTTCCCAAACGTTGCTCACTAACCAAAGCCCTATGGTACTTTTGTAACCAAGAAATATGATATGGATGTGGGTACCTCCTTCTATATAACTATAAATTGGTAAACATTCCTTCCAAAACTAGGTTATTAGTGCTACCATTATCAATGTAACATTACACACCTTACCTACACATTTACACCTTGTTCGAATAGGCTTTTCCTCTGATATGGATTCTTATCCTCATTCAATAAGGCTCTCCTTGTAATCAAAACTTATCATGTTTCTACTTCTTTAGAGTGCTCATATTCAACACCTTCATCTACAACATCTCGAGCATTACCTTTAGGTCTCTTATTTGTTCCCCCTTGGTGATGTGGGTACTCATATACCCGATGTCCTTCTTCTCCACATTGAAATCAGGTTCCATGAAATCCTCCTCTTTTAGGCCCTCGTCCAGACCTCCCTCTTCCTATTTGGTAGCTATTATTCTGCTCACAATGGCAGTAATCATTCTCACCCTTCTGGTCCTGACTGTTGCTTTTTTCTCCAGTCTTCTTTTGGTCTTCATTATGTCCTCTATTTGTTATTCCACCAATTCTTCCACCACGACCTCTTCCTTTATGTTTAATTTTAACCCTCTTGTTCATATTCTCTTCTACCTTCAAGGCAAACTGGTAAGCATCTTCTATGGTGGTCATCCTGACCAGACTCAGCTCCTCTTGAATACTTGCTCTCAACCCATTTATATAATAGGCTACCTTCTCCTTGTTGGCCTTAGAATGGCCTGTTCTAATTAGGATCTTATATAAATCCTTTGTGTATTCTTTGATAGAATTACTTGACTACCTCAAACCCTACATTTTCTTTAGTAGATCCAACTCATAGTCAGCTGGAATGAACTACCTCTTCAACTTCTCCACCATCCACTCCCACCTTGTTATCCTTTCCTTCCCTATTATGTTTCTGTCCAACTGCACTTCCTTACACCAAATACTAGCATGACCCTTCAGCTTGGTCTTAGAAAACTTAACCCTTTCAAGATATTCAACCTCCTCATACTCTAAGTATTCTTCCATGTCATTGATCCAGTCGATCAACTCTTCTGGATTAATATTTCCAAAATATGTAGAAACCTCCATTTTTGGTCTCTTCCCAATCTGGGATATGGCTCTATATAACCTAGCTTGTGAAGGATCTACTACTTCTTCTTATTCCTCAAAATGGACCTCTTCTTCTTCAGCTTCATCTTCACTCCCATATTCCCTCCTTGGCTCAAACCCTCTAAATAGTTCCTCTTGCAAAGCTTGAACTTACCCTTGTAAAGCTCTAAAATCTTCTTTTGGCACCATAACATTTTTCTCACCACTACGGTTTCTTTGTCAAGGAATTTTGCTCACATATCGCACAAAACATAACCATAAATCATGGTGTAAACTACCTCACATCTTGTGATCTATTCACACACTCAAGAACTCCTGCTCTAATACCACTTGAAGTAGAGTTGCATTAACCAAAACACATAAAATCCACAAAAACAGAGAAAATAGAGAAAATGCAAAAGCTTTCTGATATTCCTTATTGAAGAGAATGGATCTTATAGAGACTAACTAATTACAAATTTTAAATTCCCCCCTTTTGACCCTGTTTTCCCCTTTCCCACCTAAAACTATGTATTTGAAATTTGAATTTCGAGGGAAAACTTACCAAGGTCATAACTCCTCGCTCGTTGCTCAAAATGGCTATCATTGCATCTTTTCGAAAATATTTCAAGGGGGTAGGAATCCCAATGCAATGTACACACATAGTAATTCCATATTTTGACCCTTAAAATACCTCTAAGGCCTTCAAAATTAACCTCCAAGTTTTACTAGCAGGATTTCCACTAGTTTTGGTAGGATTTTCACTAGGATTTTTATTAGTTTTGGCATATCTCCCAAACCACTTAGGATATTGGGGTGATTATTTCACCATTAGGTTTATTTTTCCATACCCTAACTACTAAACACACTTAGAACATAAAAAAATTAAAAAATTACAAATTTTAGGTGATGCAGGATCACTCTTACACCATTGGATGCTCCTATGTCAATTGGTTAATACCTTGTCTTACGCATGATCTTTTAAGCATAGGTTGACCTGTTGAGAAAACTGATAAAGTGTTGTTTCATAATAGATATTGTAGAATATATGATAAAAATAATGATGGAGAACTAGTGGTAATAATCCTCATGATAAATAATTGTATGTTTCCAATAAATATGAATCCTACAATCTCAATGCTTTGAAGGTTATATTTGAAGACACTAGTTAGTTATGGCATAAGTGCCATTTTCATATAAATGTCCAAGGACTAAATTTGTTACACACATAGGGGATGGTTCAAGGATTACCTAATATTAAAGTTAAGGATGAAGTTTGCTTTGCTTATGCATTTAGAAAGCAACATAGACAAAACTTTCTAGTGGATAATTCAAGGTGATAACCATTACAAATGATTCATTTAAAATTTTGTGGTCCTATGAAAATAAAAATTACTAGTAAATATTTTATTTTTTGATATTTATAAATGATTATATGAGGAAGACATGGGTCTATTTTCTAAAAATTAAAAGTGAGAAATGTATATGTTTTAAAAATTTCAAGGTTTTTGTTGGAAAAGAAAATGGTTATTTTATTAAAATTCTAAGGACTTATAGAGGGGGTGAATACAATTATAAAGTTTTCATTATATATTATGTCAATAATGGAATCAAAAGGTAGGTTATGGAAACATACACAACACAATAAAATGGGGTTGTTAAGTGATAAAATTACTCTTTTCTAAATGAGAAGATCAAAACTAAAATAAAAAGAATAAAGGAATAAGTTTTTATTTTAATAAGTATTTATGATAATGTATATCTATAATCACAATCCAAAATTTACAATAAGAAGTTGCACACCAAAAGAAGCTTGGTCTATTATATGACATAGTGTATCACATTTCAAAATCTTCGGTTCATTGACATATGTGCACGTACCAAATGGTAAACAAAAGAAGCTAGATGTAAAAAGTGAAGCATGTATTTTTTGTTTCTATTCTAAAGAGAGTAAAGCATATAAGATCTAGACTCCTAAGTATGAAACAATGATTATATCAAGGGATATGATACTTTATGAATAGGTAGTGTAGCAAAGAGACATGCAACAAGAAAACTATCACTTGTCAATATAAAATATTGAAATACTATCATTCCTCTTCGATAATTTAGTACCAACCCAACTTTAAGTGATAGTATAGGTTCTTGACCAAAATGTCCCTCATCAAATTCAACTCTAACATCAACTCCAAGTCCCATAAGTAAGCTCACAAGTATAAAAGAAATTTATGAGAGAACTAGTAATCAACAAGATATATGTTAATTTTGTCTCTATATTCTTAGGTTAAAATTGAGCCTCATTGTTAAATATGTAACAAATTAAAATATTTGGTGTGAAGCAATGGAAGAAGTAAGAGCAGTTGAAAAGGATGAAATTTGGGAGCTAGTTGAGCTTCCAAAGGATAAAGAAGTGATAGAATTAAAGTGGATATTTAAGAACAAATACAAGAGTGATGGTATAATTGAAACACATAAGGTAGGGTTATATGTCAAATGGTATGAATAAGCCCATGGAATAAACTATGAAGAAACCTTTGCATCAATAACAAGATTGGATACAATGAGAACAATGATAGCATTAACAATTGATAACAAGTGGAACTTTATCAAATGGATTACAAGTCAACATTATTGAATGATTTTATTAAAAAATATATTTTTGTGCAACAAAATTTTAGGATTTGAATTCAAATAAAAAGATGGTTTTGTCTAGTCATTTAGATTCAAATGGCGAAAAATCTTTCAAGTGCAAAATTTAAATTTTTGAAGAGCAAAAAACTAGAAAAGGATGATCCTGGTGATGGTGGTGGGTTGACCGATCCCTATGATGCATGATTTGGGTTCCATGAACCCCTTGACATTGACTTTGATGCTACAGGCACTAGGGGGACCCAACTCTGGAAGTGCAGGAACTATCAAGGTTCTTCCCAATGGACGTCCCTAACATGACTTGTATTCCTTTGTGGATAAGATTTAGAGTGGAACCAATCCCACACCCTCCCAAGGTGCAGCCATGATTCCTAAAGGAAATTATTTTATCATCCCTGAAATCATCATGGCTAACTTCATCTCCACTGAATCCATATCTCTAATCAGGAAATTTATTAGTGGTAGACTAGACATCGAATCCATTCTAAAATGGGCTACATAAAATTCTATCCCCTGGGTAGCATGGAATTAATTGCTTTCCCCAAAAAATTCTTCCAAATATGGGTCAACAACTTGGAGGAAACCAGTCATATCTTTATGGATGTATCGTGGTTCTTAGATCGAAGAAGCTTATTTTTGAGTAAGTGGGATGAGTATTTTGATACTTAGATGCAAAGTATAAATTTTTTCTCTATATAGATATGTCTTCCATGACTCCCAAGCCAATTATAACATGAATAAATATTCCATAGAATTGCTTGAACAATCGGAGAAATTGTTATCATTGATCCAGCTACTAGATCCAAACATTGAATAGTTCATGCTTGCATCTACATCAATGCTAACCTTGATTCTGGGCTTCTTACTCATGTCAACCTGATCTATGGCTCTTACCATAGATGCCAAGCTATGGAATATAAAAATAAATTGGCTTTCTATATTGATGCCATACTCAAGGGCACTTAATATCCTAGTGTCCATCCCTAAAGCCTCCCAAAGATATCAACATAAAGGATATAGGCCATCCTAAGAAGTAGATAGGTCTACACAAGCCCAGTCCCACTCTCCCCATGAGAGGCCAGCACGATGTCAATTTTATCCAGAGACCCCCTAGCATTGGTAATCACCCATCTAACTCACACTCTTTGGATAAAGGCAAAAAAGTCATGAATCAGTCTCAAGATAACTCTCAGGAGTAGGTATGTTCTTTATTTACCTTCTCTAGCCACTTTGGCATTTTATCTATCTCAAATGACTTATAGCCTTTATAATGATTCAAAATTAAGGTTTGACCTCCCCTTTCGTAAGACTATAATTCCTTGTGAGTCAGTTTCCTTCTCCCTAACCAGATCCAGTATGTCCTCTCACCCTGCTCCCCCTACCCCTTCTGGTTGTAACCCTTCGATCGTCCCTCACCTCTAACCTGTCAAAGATGATCCTCCTAGTACTCCTAAACCCTTGAACCTCTCTAGTCCCTCCAATATCCTTTTAAAACCTTGACCATTTAAAGCCCCTCTACGCCCTCATGCTTTCCAATCTCCTCTAAACCCTTAGGACTTCCAAGCCCCTCTAAACCCTCAATACTATTGAGCCCCTCTAAAACCTTGACCCTTCATAGTCCTTCTAAAACCTTGGGCCTCCAAATATCTTCTTTATTTTTTAGTCCTCTTAGTCCTCCTAAGCTTAAGGTCCTCCAATACCCTGATATCATCAATCCCATTCATACCATAAATTTTAAAAAAGTCCCTATTGATGTTGGGAGTGACAAAAAAAAAGGAAGACCATCTATCAATGACCAAAGGATAAAGGAGGTTGATGACAATATTGCCAATGGCATGCAATAAACCCTCTTACCATCCCTTTATGATCAATTCAAGGAAGAAATCAAAAGAACCAAACCCTCTTCACACCAAGGCAGAGGGAGGTAAAAATAATCCACCAAGAATAAAAAATGAAAGTCCTATCATGGAACATGAGAGGCCTCAATGGTCCTTCCAAAAAAAGGCTTGTTGCAACCATGAGGAAATAAATTAGACCCAATATCTTCATACTCCAAGAAACCAAACATGAAGAGAGCAATTCTAAGAAGGCAACTAAAATTATCTAGAATACTAGTGATTTCATTGCTAGTATAGCCTGTGGATCCTTTGCAGGAGTCCTATGCTTATAGGATCCTAGTAAGGTAGAAGGGATACTTCTATCCCTTTCATAAAGGATTATGAATATCCTATTCTATAGCAAGGAGACCAAACTTAGCTAGTTTCTATCTAACATTTATACCCCCAATACCCTCAATAGAAGGAGCAACCTTCGGAGCACTCTCAGTCATATTAGAAACATATTATCAAACCAACATTGGGTCTTGGCTATAGACATCAATTCCCATATATACCCATTAGATAAGAGTGGAGGTACCATCATCTCCCCCAAGAGTTATAATGGACTCCAATGATCTTATGGATGTCCACCTCAAGGGAACAAAATACACCTATAATAACAAAATGATTAGAGCTATGCACATTCAATTAATACTTGATAGATTTCTACTATCCAAGGAACTTTTCCACTTATTTGGGGATACAACCCTTCACTCCCTTCCCAAATTTGAATCGTACCATAATCCATTGGTCTTTTAAGCCTTCAATCAAGCTCAAGCATTTAAAATCGCTTATTAAATTTGAGGTATTGTGGACCCAGCATCATGACCTCAAGGAGCACATTTTTGAATGGTGGAACCAACCCCTTTCTAGGACATCCAATTTCTCAAATTATCAATAAATTGCATTTCATAAAAAACAATCTCAAAGTTTGGAACAAGGAGGTCTTTGGAAACATTTTTGAAAATAAACAAGCCATTAAATAAAGAATTCAAATAATTGAATACAAAATCCAACAAGGAAGCTTAGATAACAGAACCAAGGATGAAGAAAGAAAACTTCTAGTGGATTATAATAATATCCTTGCAAGGGAAGAGATATTTTGGAGGTAAAAGTACAAAAATATTTCATGCCACTACTCTCAGCATTATAGCTCCAATAGAATCAAAGAACTGGTAAAAAGGGATGATACTATACTTCCAACATTCAGGAGATCAGGCTCGACGTAGTTAATCACCTTTAATCCTTTCTTTCCACTCATCATGCCATTTTTAACCTATCTCAGGATTCTCTTCTACACCACATCCGTAACCTTATTTCCCTTGATATGAATTAGTGCTTCCTCCAAGCTTTTTCTTATGATGAAATCAAATCTACCTTATTTCACAAAGTATTTGAACCTGATGGTTTTTTCCCTCACTTTTTCCAATTCTACTTGCATATTTTTGGGAAGGACCTCTATGAAGCCATCCAAGATGTTTAGAGGTCTAATTTTATCCCCAAGAATGTTAATTCCACCTTCCTAGATCTCATCCCCAAGCATGCAGATTGTAGGTCTCTATCTGACTTTCAGCCCATTAGTCTGTGTAATGTGCTTTAAAAAATCATGAATAAAGCCATGACCATTAGAATAAATTTATTCCTACCTCTCAATATCGACCCCTGCAAAGGTAGCACCCTTCATGGTAGAACTATCACTAATGGAGTTATTACCATCCATGAACTTCTGCATTCTATCTCTTATAGTAAGAAGTTTGGCTTCCTGATGAAACTTGACATGAATAAAACCTTTGAAAGAGTCTCTTGGAAATTCCTCTTTGTAGTCCCAATGGGTTGACCTTATCATATCTCACATAACTTCAGCCTAGTTTTCCATCATCGTAAATGGATCTGTTGTAGGCTACTTCAGAATCATTAGATGGATCAAACAAGGTGACCCTTTATCTCCTTATTTTTTTATCATCCTAGTCGAGTCCCTGGGAAGAACCCTCAAATTTTCTTATTCTTGTGGTGCCATAACAACAATCAAACATGCTTCCATCCTTGAACCTATGACCCATCAACAGTTTGTTGATGACACCATTTTTTCCATCCTTGCTTATGTTGTTGAAGCTAAAGTGATCAAGTTAATTCTCAACCTATACGAAGATGTGACTGGCCAAATGGTGAACTATATAAAGAGAAACATTTTATTCATAAACACCCCCTACCCACG
>JAQPPZ010000276.1:0-48078 GCA_028583015.1 Wollemia nobilis
TTACATCCCACTCTTCCACCTACTACTCCAACCATACCCAATCCTCCTTGCTTTGATCTGGAGACCCATTTAGAGCCTCCTCTACATCCTCTCCATCTCCATTGTCTCTCCCACTCTTGAGAGTCTTCCTCATCACTTGGGGGTCTCATGGGTACCTTCATCATCACCCTCAACCTCATACCCACCTATGCCAACCACTACTCGAGGCAGTGCCCATGGTGGCTGTGTAATAAACTATACCAAATACTTAATGGTAGTCCCCAAATAATCTATATCTAGGAGATATATCTCCTCATCATCCTTGCAAGCCACCCTCCATGGATTTGTACATGGTAGCCTTATCTCCTCTCAATGCCTCATATATCGTACTGGCTTGTCAGAGACATCCTACCTAAAACCCAACTGTTAGAGTACTCGCAAGAATTGAAAGTACTCAGCCTCACTTCTATATCGCCCAACCACCCACTTAGCCTACCATACTTATCATAAGTGTTCTCCATACCTAGTCCACCTGCAATCATTCCATGGCCTCCATATCACTTGGGTGGATGTAAATCTAGCCCACAAATCCTAATACCATTGGCTCATCCACACTAGATGAATTGGTGGTACTTATTTAGCCACCATCCATCTCCTAGTGCAGGGTTGATCCCTATCCATGTTTGCTATCGATAAGCTCTCTAGTCGAGCCACACTAAAAATGCTCCTATCTCCAACATTGCAACAACAAGTTGTACCCCAATCCTTTCCTCCCTTGCCTCGTCACCTCATAAAGCTCTTGGTATGCCTGTGCCAACAAGGTAGGACCATGCATACACCTACTGCCTAGTGAGTATATCACTTACTACTCCTATCAGGTTCCAAGGGAACCTACACCCAATGTTTTTTGAGGCCATGATGTTGGCCAACATGAACATTACCAAGGCACAAATGGAATCCAACTCCTTGTCAACATACATGGACAAATAAGGTATACCTCTACTCTCCACCCTCACACCCAACCAATCATCACCAAAAATAGTCATCATCTTTGTATTTCGATCATGTTCAATATCAACTCAAATCTCCTCCATCGACACCTTGAGGATACGATATACATCCTCCAAGGTCACTATCACCTCTCCTATAGGGAGCTGAAAAGTACCCTTATTCACATCCCACCTCTCCTCCAAGGCAAAGAGGTACCTCTCATTCACCCTCACCACATTACCTCATCCACCCTCACCACATCAATATGAGCTACCTCCGCTAGCCCCAATACCTCTAGAAAATCCTACTCATCCTTCACCACCACCTTCCTCATCCCAAGAATGTATGGCGAGAACCAGTACCGACCCTCCAAAATCCTAAGTTGTAGCACAAAACAAAACACTTGTCATTTTTACATTAAAAAAAAGTTTTACACAATGCACAAAATAGGGAGTTACCGCAACAGCTCATGCTCCAACTTTAGCCCCGACCTTCGCACCCACTCCCTCTATCACCATAGCTTCCACGCCCAAATCACCTTACCTCACTTCACTCCACTCTCCCAGATGCAACTTCTCAAACTCTCAAACGCACAAATGAGTTTGGTTTTTCATCCCACCAACTATTTATAACTGCTTCAGGCACCTTAATATGCCCATGGGCATTTCCTAGCACACTGAAGCACCCATGGGTGTTTGTAGAATACCCAAACACCGACAAGCATTTTTGCATGATAAAAGCGCAAATGGGTATTTGGCATCAACTTTGACAAAAGATAAATTTTCACAAAATAGTGGCTTATCCCAACCAAATCACTCCATATTGCATCCAATCATCTCATTTATCATATTAATAGGTCTTTTGAAGATTCCAATTGATTTTGATGCACAAATTTTATTTGTGATCACAAATCACAAAATTTACCTAACAAGCTACAAAAGCACTCCAAAACGATCCAAATATTCACAAAATGACCATAATCATCATTCTAATCACCAATACATAATTTTCACATCATCATTATCATTCCATATCACCATTTGCATATTTGACAAGTTCAAACAACATTCAAGTGTACCATGTATCTAGTGGGTTGTTCTATATAGTTGGCAATTGCAGCAATTTGCATCCATGCAATTTGGTAAGATGAAGATCCTACCATAAGAACACTTGGTCATTTTCATCATTCCATATCTCGTTGTTCAAAATCACAATCATATTTGGTACTTTACATTTTGAGTGAAACCTTGCCAAGAACAATCTGCACAAAAGTTTTCATTGATGGCCTAGTTTGTGGGGCTTAAATCATGGATATTATCAAATTTTAACATCACACATTTCCTTGACAGTCATCATGGTGACTGGACTTCAATAGGATGATTGGTTTCGATCATAGGAATTATCTGACAGTCACTAGTTGGCCCTTCGAAGTTGACTACTTTTACTCTTTGCATTTTTTATATTTGCATATAAATGACGCTGGAAGGCAAATTCTTCAACCACATCGAATCACGCCAAATTTGGGGCAACCACATTTAGTTTTTATTTTTACACAATGGGATACATCTTACATGATCATGACATCTACACTTGGCAAAAATCCCTTCATCTATTGGGGCAAAAACAAACACATTTTCCATCACATATTTTCACAAAACCCTTCATCTATTGGGGTAAAAATAGATGCATCATTTCATATTTTTCACCACTCCACTTACCATTGTTGGGGCAAAAATGGTATCACATTTACATAATTCACATCATCCATCATTCATTTGCATAAATTTTTCAATTGGCTCGTGAGATTCATCTGCAATCTCGTTCGCCAATTGAGGGGGTAATCTACAAAAAATTCAAATTCTTCCATTATTTTATCTCCAAGATTGTGTTTCACATCCAAAGATAAAATTGCTTTTGCACCTCACCCAAAATAGGTGTCTCATGTTTTGCACTACAATGTGTTTCACGCAACACAATACAAAAAGGGGTATCTATAGACACCAAAACCTAGCCACTTGTCATCCATCCTGATTTTCTATCATTTCCACCCTTTATTTACATATATTTATATATATTTATTTTATATATATTTAAATATTAATATTTTATATATTATATATTATATACATTTAATAATATATATTTATATAAGTGAATTAATCCTAGTCATCCGATTTCACTTAATCATATCCATTCATCTACATCAATCCATGTCACACCCTAGATTTAATATCCACCCTTCCATATGCTTTTATCTCAGCCGTACGATTAGTGTCATTGTAACCCTAAGTATGCCCTAGGTTAGATTATTACTAAAAGTCATTTTTATGGCTCAACCCCTGAATCTTCTTTAAATCCTAAGTAATCCCAGAGTTTTCCATATTCTGAGTCATTAGACATTCATCCCTAAGTTCCTTAGAGCATTCGAGCACACTCACCTTCCATCCTCGTCTACCACAGCCCCTACATCCATCACTACCTCCCTCACTTAGCCAGATCTACTTTTGTAGACTTTCACTTCAATAATCAAACATATTCAAGCACTTCATATCATTCTTGAGCACCTATGGGTGCTTCATTCTTCACCACAAAGTGCCTCTAGATACCCTCTACCATTACTGAGCACCCACGGGTATTTCTTGCAACCATCGAGTGTCCTCGGGAATTTTACGCTAGAGTTCTGAAATGCCCCTAGCCTCTAGGTGATGCTAGGGCATCGCCACACCAGTCCACTACAATAGAGTTCATCAGATCAAAAGATAGTAGACAAGTAAGGTAAATATTTTATTTGGTATTTCATTACATGCATTTTTAGTTTTGTTCATGTTATTTATAGTAGATAGCTAGGGTTTTTGTATTTATTGTAGAGGACCTCACATTGTGGAGCCCTCATAGTTGCTACTAAGTCCTTTACTATTTCATTGTGTGCATATCTAGAAGTGTGACATTAGCATTATGTAGTTTCTTAAGCTATAGTGGCTCAGCATCAGATAACTAGAAGTCCACTCACTTATTTTTGGAGCAAAGACACATTTTGAGACACCACCAGTGTTGTTTGCTAAGGTTTTGGATAACCCTAGGCATTGTAAAATTTGTATCAAATAATTCAAGAGTTCTTATTGTAACAATGAAGGTTTAAGGCTCCCCCCATTAATAAAAATTATTCATTGTGCAATACTTTTATTTGAGTTCCACTTTATATTTATGTTATTTGGTGTCGTGTTTTTGTCTCTTCATATTGATCTTCCTCTATGGAGTACTATATAGCCATATTAGAATAAATATTTGAATACTTGACTAATTGTTTCCATATTCCAAGTCTCATGACTCTTGGCTTATCTATATGACACTTGCATACTTGATGAACACGTGACTCTATAATGTATGCACATATAGACATGACTCTTGACCTTGACTTTACACACTCTAACCTAATACACTAGTGCATATATTTACATTACATATTTGCACTCTCACATATAATACACTTGTGCAAATAGACTCTCATTACACTTAAACACTCACTCACAATAACACTTGTGCATTTCTTGCACATACACACTTACATAGAAAGGGGAAATAATACTCACACTCTAAACTATGACTCAAACCTAATCTAATATTTACATATGTACCATGAAGTTACCATGGGGGTATATTAGCATGTACTAAATAATGTAATATACTTCAACATTAATAAATTACTCCCTAAACTATCACATGACCAAATAATATAATAACTCCAACAGTCTAGACTAGAGAAAAATATTTACAATGCACTAAATTGAGCGTTTAAAGGAAGGACTAATTGCAAGTTGTAGGTTTTATTGTCATATAAAATGAGAAATTTTAAACAAATTGGAACTCTCAAATTAACCCTCACATCTCCATCAACCAGAGTTATTCAATGATAAAGATCAATGGTTAAAATGAACCTTAACTTATAACTTCAAACCTTAGTCATTAGATTAATGGCAGAGATAGTCATTTGACCAATGGTTGATTTCATTTTTTTGAGTAATCAAAACTTCATTTGGAGGGAAAATCAAAATTTTACTTCACATGCATGAGTGGATGATCATTTTGATCCTTTAAAATTGATTATGTGACCTCAAATAAGTGAAGTAGGAAAAAAAGGAGTAAGAGAGTGTGTTGAATCTTCCTCCATTTTAAACATTGATTGGAATATCCATTTATGATAAATGATTTGACAATTATTTTGTGGGATATTGAATTCTATCTCGCATATTTTTGGCCTGGCAAGCCACTATTGATTTTTCATGATTTGAAGCATCTATTTTTGTGTGTATACGCATATATATTCTTGTTGAAAGTATCTTATCAATAGTAATCTAGTGGAATTAAAAATTTTCCATTTTTTAAAGGTTAAACATGGATACTAATACTTTTAATATGTTATTGCCTAATTCATAATTTTTAAAAGGTGACAACTATTTTGCTTAGAAGAAAAAGTTAAAAATGTACTCTCAATAAATCTAGAGGTTCGATAATTGTTACTTGTGCTACAAGCATAGACAAGATGTTTCAACTTGTAGTTTATTGCAAAACAACCAAGATTTTACAAATAAGGAGGATAAATCTTACACACTTTGCACAAGTAATATGGAAATTTGAGTTTTGGCTACCTAAAAGTACTCATCAATCATGCTATGGTAAAATATTTTCCCTCATTGATGAAGCCTCATGATCATTTTGGTCCTTTGAAATTATGTCACCTCAAATAAGTGAAGTAAAGAAAAAAGAATTAAGGTGGTGTGTTGAATCTTCCCCCTTTTAAACATCGACTAAAATATTCATTTGTGCTAAATAATTTGACCATGATTTTGTGGGAGATTGAATTTTACCCTATATATTTTTTTCTGAGTGAGACACTATTACTTTCTTATGATTTAAGGCAACTAGTTATTGTGAGTATAAGCATGTACATACTCATTGAAAAACAATTTTTTTTTTCTAAATCTTGACCTAGTGAAATTCAAATTTTCCATTTTGTGAAGGCTAAAAATGGGTATTAATACCCCAATTATGTTGTTACTTGATTCATAGCTACTGAAAGGTGACAACTATTTTACCTTGAATACAAAGTTAAAAATTCACCTTGAGTTCAAGGAACTATAGGAAGTGGTATCTAATACCATGTAAAAAGATACCATGGATCTCAACAAATAAAGGAAGTTTGACAAAGTAGACCAAAAAAGTCCTCTTGATCATAATGTTTGGCATGTTTTATGAGATATAGTTGTACACTCATGATGCAATAATCACCAAATGCAAGGGACAAACTCAATACAATGTAATCCAAAAATCAAAACAATATTTTATGCGTACAATGTTAGTTGCACTATTTGAATATTAAGAGTAGTGGAAAATTAGAGGGTTTTCTACAATAAAATGTTGGGCTATGACCTTTGCTTGAAGCGTTAGGTAAAACAATAAGTGATGATATGGTTGTTTCCATTATGCTACAAGAATTATTGCCTACATTGAGTGTTTCAGTGATAACTCTAAATGTTATTAATGAAAGTCCAATTTTTGAGACTCTTATGAAATTTCTTCAATACAAGGAAGCAATTTGATAATTAAACACTTACAATGAACATACCCTTGTCATTTATCAAAAATAAAATAATTTAATATAGTCAAATAAATTGGCAAAACCCCCAATAAGTACCAATATTAATATAAAAGAAAATAGAATAATAAAAAATAATAGCAAGGACAATAGATATTTTCACGTTTTAATATCACTTGTTTCATTTGTAGGAAACTAGAACATGTAATTAAGGAGTGTAAGTAAAATATATTCTCACAAAGTTCTTCAAATAATAACCAAAAGAATACATCAAAAGGTAAGTAGAAATATTATCAATGGTAAAGGAGGAGTACACCTTAATGCCAACATGACAATGTAGTAGAGGATGTTGATTATAATGAAGGAGAAAACTATATTTGTTTTATGCAAGCTCTTTATGCAATCACAAATCCTAATATGTTAATATGGAGGATACCAAATACATGGTGGTCTAGAAAAAATGGTTCATTTGTCTTGATCATTCATCGTATCATGGAGGTTACCCTTGAAAATAATTTTGCATACATCATTGTTGGTATCAATGATGTCTCTTTACATCTTGGGGCATATACTTATACCTAACTAAAGTTATTTATGTGCTTGACCACACAAAGAACTTACTCATTATAAATCAATTGTTTGATCAATATTTCAATGTTGAATTTGATAGAATAGATGATAGGAAACTTTATCTCATATAAGATAAGTTTAGAGGTTTGATAATTGTTGCCTATGCTATAGGCATAGGCAGAAGGTTTCAACTTGAGATTGTATTGCAATACAACCAAAATTTTACAACAACAGGAGGATGAAGCTACCACACTTTGGCATAGGTGATTTTTGACATTCAAGTTTTGTCTACCTAAAAGTACTCATTACTCATGCCATGGTAAAATATCTTCCCTCATTTATGAAGTCTTGTGATCATTTTGGTCCTTTAAAATTGGTTGTCACCTCCAATAAGTGAAGTAAAGAAAAGAGGTGTAATGTAGTGTGTTTAATATTTTTCCTTTTAAATATTGACTAGCATATTCCTTTGTGTTGAATGATTTGACTATTATTTAGTGGAATATTGACTTGTATATCATACATATTTTTTGTGTGGCAAAGCATTGATATTTTCTCATGATTTAAGGAACCTATTTTTATGATTATAGGTGTATAAATACTCATTAGAAAGATCTTTTCAACCCCAATCTAGTGGAATTAAATTTTCTTAATTTTGTGAATGTTAAACATTACTATTAATACCATGAATATTTTGTTAACTGATTCATATTTATTGCAATTTGATAACTATTCCACCTATAAGACCAAACTAAAAATTCATCTTGATTTTAAGGAACTATGGGTAGTGGTATCCAATACCTTGAAAAGATATTTTATGGACCTTGACAAACAAAGGAAGTTGACAAAGCAAATCAAAATCCTATTCCATCATAATGTTTGGTGTGCTCGAAAGGATTATAATAGCCTCTTGGTTTATGTGTAATGAAAGTATTATGTGATGGGCAAAAACCTTGGTTTTATGATAGGTTAGTAACTTAGGATGCAAGTACGTGCAAGTACGAGGAAACTAAAAATGCTTGATTTTATTTCTAGGAATTTGAAAAGGAAAAGACATGTAGTTTTCATCTTAGGTTAACTTTGTTTGTGCATTCTATCAAACCCTTGCTAAAAAGGAAAGATCTATTTTATTACAAGTTAGGGTTTTAGTCCACTTTGAAAATCAAACAATCATTCTAGGGTTAGTTTCTTGTCTTCCTACATCATTGTTTGCCTTGCATTGTTCTTTCATTCTTCATAGCTTAGATATTAAAAAAGCTAAACATAGGTTCTTGCTCAATATACACATCAAACATTACATCCATGGACATGGAGCGAGCACTTAAACTATTCCTGGTGAACCCTTCAATATCCCAAGCCCTCGAGTGTAGAGAATATAACACACCCTTATGGTCACCTCGGCTCCTAGCAGATCCAATCAAGAACCGTATGTGATAAGGCAATTTTCTACCTCTACACATAAATTATACATATTACCACATGTCTATGCTATCATGTCATCATAAGCATTCAAATAGGTGCTATCATCCATTACCACATCATCACAAGTTGCCACATCATGAAGTATACTGATGTTATTGTAGACACCAAATCCTAGCCATTAATCCTCCATCCTAACCATCCTACCACCTACTTGTCCACCATCCACCTTTCTTGCCTTCAAAAGGTCCACTTTAGCCCTTTCCAGCCACATTTCGACCCACTTGGGTTTATTTTATATTATTTTATATTTAAATATAATATATTATATTATAATATATTTAATATAAAATACATATTTATAAACTCAATTAACCTCAGCCATTAGATTTAATCTAATCTCAGCCTTAGGATTTGATTTAATCTTAGCCACATGATCAAAAGTGTAATGTTAAATCCCTAAGAAAACCCTAGGGTAGATTATAAATAGAAGCATTTTCAAATGCTCAACCCCTGGAATGTTCTTGCTTTTGGAGAGATTGTTGAAGAAGCCCTTGTGAAGCAGAAGGTTGTATATTTGTGAATATCCAAACCCTAGCTTTCCATAGGACTTCCACCATTTTAGCCATTTCTACATCCATCATTCATTATCATCATAATTCACCAGCCATTCTCTTTCACCGTCGTCGTATCCCATCTACAGCATCCTTCGCATCCCCATGATCTATTGTTGCATATCAAACCCTAATCCGTAGG
This sequence comes from Wollemia nobilis, assembly GCA_028583015.1. NCBI lineage: Eukaryota > Viridiplantae > Streptophyta > Pinopsida > Araucariales > Araucariaceae > Wollemia > Wollemia nobilis. The sequence goes on from JAQPPZ010000276.1 coordinate 9,305, forward strand.
CTCACTACAGAGCATTCCAAGTGCCCTCCAAAGCTTGCCAAGCTCATTGTAGATCATGCCAAGCACCCACCAGAGCCTACCATATCATAGGCTCATTCCAGATCCTGTCAAGCACACACCAGAGTCTGCCAAGATCACGCTAGAGCCTGCCAAATGCCTGCCAAAGCCTATCATAATAATCAATGTAAACCAAAATCTGCCGCATCAAATCATCAGGTGTTATTGAAGCACCCTACCACCAAATCTGCAATGAAGCAACGGATCATCAAAAATCAAGGTAAATCTAAATTTTTGTTATTATTTGTTGTTATTGCATTTTACACATTTAGCTTACATAGATCTAGGTTTTTAGTCTAGATCTCTAAGGTTTCACACTGTGGAACCCTCCTTTTGTTTACTAATAACTTTATTGTTTGTTGTGTGTGTAGGGTTGGATAACATCAATCAAAAGAGCATTGGATAGTTGCTGAAGCTGGAGTGGCCCAAAATCAAATATTAACAAAGCTCACTCAATCTGTTGGGAGTGAAACACATTGAAGACACTCAAACATGTATAGCTAGGGTTTCGTAGAACCCTTGCAATTGTAATTTTTGTATCAAAATAATTATGTTGGACATAATAGTTGTAACAAGGAGTTTCTTAACTCCCCTCCTATTTATTATTGAAATAAAATATCATTTTGTGCAATCACTGTCTTACTGAAATTATTTACTTTTATATTTGCATAGTGTCATGTTTTTATCTCTATAAATGGTGATCATGGTGGGACCCCACAAGTGTTTCATTTATTAATATTATTTACTTTGATAATGTCATTTTGTTTCTATCTGTTACAGGTTTTTCAAAAGTAAAAAATTTGTCGATTCCATCAATTAGGATTTTTGAAGAATTTTGCAGTAGTTGAAGAAGGTGCACAGGTGCTTTGCAACACCTTCTAATCATCACATGCACCCTATTGTGCCTGCAGAGGTTCCCAGATGCACCTGGTGACAAGTTGAAGCAGAGTGTAGGCTTCTGAGTAAGTCCAATAGCTCCTATTTCAAATTTTTGATTTACGTATTTTATTTTTCTGCATGATTTTTTAGATTATGAATATAAAATGCATACAAACTAAGTAATATGGTAAGTAAATTATTATAGATTGCATCTAGGGTATTTTGTGCATACATTCACATAGTTTAAATTTCCTATTTTAAAATCTACAAATTTTAGTGATTGCTTGCATGTTTTGTTTGCATTTGAAACTAAAGAACATCCTTAGAATATGCATTTTTAGGAGTTAAAGACTGCTTTATTTTGCATATCTAAGTAGGAATAGCATTCAGACACAAAAAGTAATCCTTCCCTAGGGTGACTCCTTTGGCAAAGAGGTGGATGAACCCTCTGGTTGCTATTTAGGCAGGGGGTCTTGAGCGGTTTACTTCATGCTCTTTAGGTGAAATTTGTGTTTTGATATTGGCTTCTGATTTAGATGAGCAAAATTGGTAATCTTTAGCATTGTGTGAACACAATAAAGAACAAAAAACTTTAAAATTAATCACACACTACATATTTTACTCTAAAACAATAGTGGTTGGATTTCATCACTAGTCATTGCTTGAGATTTTGTGACGGTGGCAGTAATTTCCATCCACCAATCTCTGCCTTAGACACCATAGATCACCCCCAAGAAAACTTTTTGGAGGTCATTACCAACAAGAATCTTGTTTCTCTTAACAGCTTTAGTTTTTACCTTTGTTTTTATTAAGCAATATTAGAACATCAAAACACACTAACCTATCACTTTAAAAGGAATTCACATTAATAAATAAAATAATTAATGAATGAGGTAAGACACAAGGTCTAAACTTAGCATTGATTGTTTCTTTAGTTGTTAATTCCATACAAGTTTCAGTTTGGTGTTTATTTTGATAAGTTTTAGTTATTGGTTTATTTACTTTATGGTATTAACAAGAAATCAAAAGAAAGTAATAGACCAAAATAGCTTAATGGAAAACACTTCTAATTCCCCTACTACTTCAGTGGCAAACCTGTCCAATGTGGTACAAACTATTTTGTCTAGGCCTCAATACCTATCCCTACCACAAGTAGGATCCCTTCCACACAATGTGGAATAACATACCATCCACATAGACATGGACAAGGTAGAGGCTATTTACAAGGCCTCTAACTATGTTCTTGAGCCCCTTAGTCAAGACTGGGTTGAACAACCAGACTTGGATATAGTCTGTCCATCAACCACCACCCAAGGATATCATAATTATACCTATGAATATGGTATGCCTTCTTATGCTAGCCCAACCCAAAACACAAGTGTTTTTAACACTTACCCTTCATCTAGCCATATCCAAACCTATTCCAACCCCTTGTATGAGGAGTATGTGAATGCTGCATCACAAGCCCCAACCTCCCAAGTTGCCACATGAAGTGTAACTTGTGCCATACCCATTTCTTCTAATCCATCCCCTTCACTTCCTTAATATTCCAATCCAACCACAACTATGTCAATGTCTACCATGTATGAACAAGAGTTGTAGGATATATCAGGCTATGCAAACAAATTAGTTTTACATCTTAAAAAGGCTAAGCAAAAATTTCACATAGATCTTATAATCCAGGTGATTATGACCCAACCCATCATAGCCAATCAAAATCCAACATGGGTACCCCAATATTTGGTGGTTTCCATCCCCAATCCTCCACCAATTCATACCCCAACCCAACCCATCATAGCCAATCAAAATCCAACATGGGTACCCCAATATTCGGTGGTTTCCATCCCCAATCCTCTACCAATTCATACCCCAACCCAACCCATCATAACCAATCAAATTCCAACATGGGTACCCCAATATTCAGTGGTTTCCATTTCCAATCCTCCATCAATTCATATCCCAACCCAGCCAATTACCATTTCTTCTAGCCAACCTCTCAACCAATTCTTCCAACATCCTCCTCATCAATCATCTCCTTCTTTCATTCATCAATATTCATCCCATATTCAAACCAATCCATTCCACCAAAATCAGCTAATCACTCCACAACATTTTTCTTCCAGTACATCTCCCAATCATCAGGTAATATAAGGCTTCCAAGTTCTTGGAGAATATCCTAGGATACAGGCCATGCAAAAATAGATTGATCAATTGATGCAAAACACCCCTTGCATGTCAAGCCAAAAACTTGCCTAAAGCCAATTGATTCACCAACCAATTCATCCTTCGGTGCCATCACCGCCATATCTAATAGACTTCACACTATTGAAGTTTGATAAATATAGGGGAACCAAGGACCCTAAGGAGCATGTGAGCTCATTTGTTCATGCATGTTTTTGAGTTCAAACCGATGATGCCCTCATGATCCAAAATTTTCCTCAAACATTAGGGGGAGATGCCATAGAGTGTTTCAATTAGTTTCAAGCACAGAACATTTATACTTTTACTCAACTTATGGATCTATTCTTGGAATGTTTTACCCTAAACATTAGAAATAAGGTCTCATTATCAAAAATTTATTATCTAAAACAATGGGATGATGAACATGTATATGATTTTTGAAACCGTTGGAGGGAAGTCATAACCAAACTACCATTCTCCCTACCAATGGAGGAGAATATCAAATTATTCACCAAGAGTTGCTTAAAACCCATCTCTTGGATGCTTTAGTTTACTACTTATCACACATTTGAAGAAGCTTTAGCATATTCTAGCATTATTGAGGAAATAAAAATCCAAGAAGGTGTCATTAAGCCTAAAATAAAGAATGGCAAAACAAGGGCCAATATCGAAATAATCAATTTGGAAAAAACAAATCATCACAAGCCTCTACGGCTAATGCACCTAATCAAGTTAATCAAGTGGTGATGATCTAGCCATCAATGGCTCAACAACCTGTGCAACAACCAATTTCTTATCATGCGGTCCCATAAATCACATAAGCAGAAATAGTGCAAAACATGGTGCCAATTGTGGAACAACCTCCCTGTCACCAATATACCCAACCTCAATGCCAATACACTCCCTTAAAGGAGTCGTATTCTTCTCTTTTATGAAGGTTATATGAAACAAACAAGATAGCCTTGCCTGAAGTCAAAATCGATGAGCCTACAAAACAACCTAGGAATTACATAGAACATCTATTTTTCCCATACCATAGGCAAAATGGTCACGACATCAACTCTTGTCATGTTTTTAAGAACATCATCCAAGACCTTATAGATTTGGGGGCCATCAATGTGGGTAATCCTTTAGCTCCACAAAACTAAAATTTAAAAAAAATTCAAACACCTCTGCCCAACAATGGAGAGGCCCAACCTAATGTAGGAGGTAACAACAATCAAACACCTCCTAACCAAGTCAACCATGTTCAAAAATACCAAAATTTTGTAGGAGCAGTCCATGTGGTCACAAGATGGCAAAGGCAAAATCAATAGAATGTACAAAAACCTTAAAATCCATCGCCCATATAAACATTTCCAAATTCATCCTCGCTAATTCATCTATCCAATCCACAAAATCAGCCCACCCTTCATCCCATAAGGCCAACGATAACCTTAACTAGTCGGTTGACTACTAGTTTGAAAATGGTATCAGATAAGTTTGTTGCGGGCCAAACAAGGTGAATGGTTTCCTATTTTTGTCACATGCCCATGCATTTAATTATCAACCTAGGGAGCTTCGTAAACTTGCGAAGAGTCGGAATTAGGTTACTACAATACCACTGGAGGTGAATCTACTAATCCTATGTTTGGGGGGTGTTCTTGAAATGGTTGTCAATCATTCCCACACTCCTCAATAAATTACGTAAGAAGAACAAAATTAAACCTACAAAAAATAAATCATGTATGTGTTCCTGAAAATAAATCTACTGCAAATACTGGAACTAATAAACTAACAAACGTTCTTATGAAAGCAATAAACTAATTAAAATTAATAAAAAAAAAGGAAATGGGGAAGAAATACTGGCTTGGAGTGGGCCCAGGCTCCAACAGCTTCTTCCCGATCTAACATGCGCTTAGAAATTTTGGAACTTTAATATATTCGTCAACACACTACAATTTATATCTGTACGTCTAAATGGATCTTTATTTTATTTCTATATATTCATCAGAACAATCTACGTGTGTTTATATAACACACTCACAGAACTTCTGTTACATAAGTGGTTACAACAGTCGATTCTTCCTAGACTTGGTGCCTTCCTGCCATGGAAGGCACCTACATATGTATTTTTTTTATTAGAACTTCTGAATGGATGGAAGGCACTGTCTTTCGATTTGGTGCCTTTCAGATGCAGTAAGGTGCCTTTTTCTAGATGGGCACCTTTCAGGTGCAGTAAGGTGCCTTCTTCTAGACTTGGCGCATTCTGGATGCAGTAAGGCACCTTCTTCTGGATGGGTGCCTTTCGGGTGTAGTAAGGCACCTTCTTGTGGACTTTACGCCTTCTTGTGGACTTTACGCCTTCTTCTGGATGCAGTAAGGCGCCTTCTTCTGGATGGTGATTTGACTGGAAAAGGGTGATCAAGCCTTCCTAGTTTTTCATGCTGCCCAGATTCTACCTACGAGCTGGTGTTGGAATGCTGAGCCGAATCAGGCCTGGTTTCCTAGATACCTATCCCTCATGCTGTCAGGTCCTCCACCTGTAAAAAGCAACCGAAAAATAAAGTAAAATAAATGCAGTTAGAAGCATTTTGTGCCTGTTAGGCCCTGGATTAGGATGCCTGCAGCTTGCATGTGGGCACCGTCCCTGCAAAAACACACATTACAAAAAAATAAAAACTATATTAACTAAAAAATTTTGGGTGAGCACTTTCGTACCCACCATTTCACCTATGAGATTTTGGTCCAGATCTAGCAATATGGGGTCTCCCCCATGCCTACTATGGATTCCACCTATAACGTTTCGGACATATTATAGGGGCGTAGTCGGTGGCCATTGACTGTGAACATCGTGTTGCTGTCGTCAATTGTCTTAACGTGCACCGCCCCATTCCTAATGAGCTCTTCCACCTCATACAGCCCCATCCACCTCTGCATAAGTTTTCCCTTCTTTCTTGGAATCGAGAATCGTACAACAGTACCCATTCCCCTACCTGGAACTTCTTGAGCTTGATGTGGTTATCATGCCACTTCTTTCTCTGCTTCTGTATAATCTTTGTCCTCTGCAAAGCATCCAGTCAGATTTTGTCCAGCTGATCTAGCTGGTGAATCCTCTATTTTTGGGCTTCACCTAAGCTCAAATTTAATTTTGAAGCCGTCCTCAAAGTTTTGATTTCGAACTCGATGGGCATCATCGCATTTTTTCCATAGACCAATTGGAAATATGTGCATCCTGTGGTGGATTTCCATGTGGTGTTGTATGCCCAAACTGCCTCTGGCAACCATGTGTCCCAATATTTCTTGTGTTGCTACATGGTTTTGGTCAGGATGTTTTCTATCTCCATGTTTGTCACTTCTACTTGCCCGTTTGCCTATGGATGGTAGGGCATGGTTTTATTGTGCCAAACTCTATACTACTCCATCAGCTCCTCAATCAATTTGGAGGTGAATTAGGGCCCTTGGTCTGTTGTTATCTCCCAAGGAACCCCAAATCATGTGAAAATATGGGCAAATAAGAAATTGGTGACCGTTATTTCCTTTGAGTCCCTTAATGCCTGCACTTCCACCCATTTGGTGATGTAATCCGTGTAGACCAGAATAAACCTCCTTCCCATTGAAGGTGGATTAAATGGTCCCATGAAGTCCATGCCCCATTTATCGAAAGGTTCCAGGTGTACCATCTCGGTGGGTTGGTCTACCCATCCTCTAGCACTCATCACACTTGTTGGTATACACTGTCGCGTCCTTGAACAGAGTGGGCCAAAAATACCCAACCTGCAATATTTTGTAGGCAGTTCATTTCCCTACAAAGTGTCCTCCGCATGGCTCATCGTGACATGCCTTGAGCACTCTAAAAACTCTTGTTCTGCTATGCATCTTCTTATAATTTGGTCCCATCCTATTTTAAATAGGAGACCATCCATCCAAAGGAATGATGCACTCTTCTCTATGACCGCCTGCTTTTCTCAATAGGAGAGAGCAGGTGAGGTCCTTTCGATGGTCAAGTAATTGGCTATGTCTACATACCATGAAGTTTGTTCACTAATAGCGAATAGATGTTCATCTAGAAACTGATCTTCCACTGCTTGATGATCTATTGGTATCAATCTAGACAGAAAATCTGCCACGACGTTGTCCTTGCCTAGTTTATCGACTATAGTGATGTCAAATTCTTGTAATAGCAATAGCCATCTGATAATTCTGCCACCAATGGCCGGCTTGCTCATCAGATACCTGATAGTCGCGTGGTCCGTATGGATGAAGACCTTGTATCCCGTTATATAGTGGCAGAATTTGTTTATTGCATGGAAAACTATGAGGAATTATTTTTCTATCACTGTATAGTTGAGCTCTGCTCCTACCAAGTTTTTATTGACATAATAGATGGCATAAAATTCGTCGTCTTTCTACCCAAGGACTGCTCTAATCGCATCATTAGATGCATCACAGTAAATATGGAATGGTATGGCACAATTCAGTCCTCTCAAGACCGATGCAGATATCAATTTTTCTTTTAGCAATTGGAACGCTTCTTCGCAATCTCCCATCCAATTGAACTCTACATCCTTAGAAAGTAGGGTGTGCAGTGGTTTGGCAATCTTACTAAATTCGATGATAAATCGTCGGTAGTACCCGACTAATCCAAGGAAACTTCTTACCTCCTTCTGCGTTCTAGGGCTAGGTAGGTCTTTGATGACCTCGATCTTCCTCTTGTCTACTTTTATTCCTTTCGTAGAGAGGTGGTGTCCCAACACGATGCCTTCTTGCATCATCATAAAACATTTTTCATTACTTAGGGACAAATGATTTTCCTTGCTCCTGTCGAGCACTCTTTCTAGATTTTTCATTGCCTCCTTGAAGGTTTCTCCATAGGTGGTGAAGTCTTCCATGTATACTTCCACCTCATTTCCTATCATATCAGATAATATGCTAAGCACCGCCCTTTGAAATGTGGCCGATGCGTTGCACAGTCCAAAATCCAATACCTTATAGGCAAACGTTCCCCATGGACAAGTGAACGTTGTTTTATCTTGATCTTCTTCCCCTATTTGGATCTAGTTGTAACCACTGAAACCATCCAAAAAGGAGAAGTATTTTCTTCCTGAGAGTGTGTCCAAGACCTGATCGATGAACGAGAGCGGGAAGTGGTCTTTCTTAGTCACCTTGTTCAATGCCCGGTAGTCCATGCAAATCTGCCATTTCCCGTTCTTTTTGGGGACCACCACTAATGGTGATACCCATTCACTGTCAAAAATTAGATATATGAATTCGGTAGCTAGAATTTTGTGCAGTTCTTCTCTGATAATGTCTTTCATTGTTGGGTTCATCCTTCTCTATGGCTGCCGACTAGGAGTTGCCTGGTCATCTAAATAAATCTGATGGGTACATATTTTTGGGTTGATGTCGTGCATATCTGTGTAGTCCCATGCAACTGCTTACTAACATTTTACCAGAAGCTCTTCCTTTTTTCTAGCTCTGTGGGCGTCAACCTGCTATTGATGTTTAATATCCTCCCTGGCCCAACATGTATTTGTCAGATATGCTGATCTTGGGCGCCAATCAACGGCGATCTAGGTGTGGGTGTGGATGATTCTCCATGGAGAAACTCCATGATTGCACCATCCTCGTCCTCTTCTGCTACCTCCTTCAAGGTCATCACCTGTTGGATTATGGACAACTCTGTAGTTCCATGCTCGATGATCTTGGGTTCTTCTATCGAGTCCATAGACTGATCTGGCGATGAAATGGTCAGCCTTTTGACATTTTGCCCATTGGAGATGGTCATTAGCCCATCCCAACAACTGATGTAAGTGTCAGCTGTTGCTAGCCATGGCCTCCCCAAAATGAGTGGGTAATCGCCCAGCCTATTCTTGGTTTGCAAAACTAAAAAATCGGCTAGATATTCCCATGCACTGACTATTACGATCACATCTTCCAGCATCCCTTTCGATGACACGATTGATCGATCGGCTAACTGCAGCACTGCCATGGTTGGCTTCAGGTTTGTGAGCTGCAGCCTCTACATGGTCTCTTGAGGCATCACATTGATGGTTGCCCCGAGGTCAACCAATGTGTTGGACAGGGAATGTCCTCCAATTTTTATGGTCAACACTGGGCTGCCTGGATTTGCATACTTCGAATGGTGTGTTCTACCCATCATTAGATCTACCAGTTTACCCACGACGTTGATAGTTTGGGTAGATTTTCATCCTGGTCTCCTTAGACACATTTCTCTAATTGCCTTGGTGTAAATGGGGACATCTCGAATTACTTGAAATAATGGGATTGTCACCGTGAGATTCTTCAAGCTCGACAAGATGTCGAATTTTGGCTGTGTTGTTTTTCTTTGGTCCTACAGCCGGCTAGGAAATGGAGCCTCCACTCTCTCAAGTGCTTTTCCCTCTTCTATCATAGGTTTCTCCTCTATTTCTTCCTCCTCTTCTACCAGTGGAGGTGTCTCTACTATTTCTTCCTCATCTTCTACCATAGGTGGTGTCTCTACTCCTAGCTGCCTACCTGATCTAAGTTGAATATAGTACATATAGTACATCTCACCTTCTATGTTGTATGTTGACTGATTTACTTTGTTGTTCGAGTTTGTTGTCTGTTGTGCTGGTAGCTACACAGGTCTCACTGCTGGAAATGCTGGTAAGTTTTGTTGGATGTGAGCAGGCGCTACACTCTGTGGAGTTTTATTCCACACATTGTGGCCTCTCCACTACTACCCAGGATATGGATATGGCATCCATGGCTGCTGATTCAAAAATGTTGTTGGGGGTGCGTTAGTCTAGGGTGATGCTCCCCACCGCCCCATATTAGGTGATTGAGGGGGTCCTTGGTGCATGTATGGACCTCCCCCATATTATGGCATTCTGGTTGGTATATTCCCCATGGGGGGCTATGGCCAACTCTTTCTATTGCCTATGAAGTAGGCCTCCGTGCTCTCAGCAACTTCCTAGTTACTAGGCAGTTGTGGGCACAATCGAGTTTTATGATTCAACCTGCAAACTGCGCATACTATGACCTTGTTTTCTGGACATGCATTCTTTACATGCCTTCCTCTACATTTTGGGTAGAAATAGGCTAATGCTGTGTCATTTTATTGTTTCTTATTTTCTAACAGCAACGTATCCATCTGCAGTGCTAGAGATGAGAGCATTTCGCTCTTCAAATCCTCTAGCATGTTGCCTATTTCTATTTTGGTGATCGAGCGATCACCTTCATGGTCCTAGCGATGATTTTGCCTTGCCTTCTCGAGTAGTTCCAACATAATTTTTGGATGTCGTCCTTAGCATGCTGATAGACATCACCTCCAGAGATCATGTTGAGAGCCTCCAGTGACTCATTGGTAAGTCCCCTCAAGAATATGCTTTTGAGGGACTTATCAGATAGCTTCGAGTGAGGGGACCATTGAAGATTAAAGCTGAATCTCTCCCAATACTCCTTGAGAGACTCATCTTCTCTTTGTGTCATGCTCAGGACCTCCTCCCTGGAGTCTCTTGCTCTCTCGAAATCTTGATATTGCTCTAGAAAGAGCTTCTTCATCTGGTCCCAGGTGGTGATGTGTTTGTCTCCCAGATCGATGAACCATCATAGATCTACATCATCTAATGTAGAAGGAAATAATTTCAACTTCTACATGTTTGATTTGTAATCCACAGACCTGCATAAAACATCAAACTTGAATAAAAATAGGTCAGGGTCCTCAGTCGGGTGTCCTCTGAAGGACAGAAGGTGAGCAGGGGATATGTTTTTCATTTTGGTATCTCCTACTCCCTCCTTTATTCGAAAACTAAATCTAGATGAGACTTCATCGTTATCTACCATTTTTTTGGGAAATGTGGTTTCTAATGCAGCGTTTATGGCCTTCCGATCGTTTAAAACTTTTTGAGTCAATGCTCTAAGGTTGTCTAGCGAGATCGTCTGATCCTCCACAGCCTTCCACAATAGGGCTTCCTCTAGAGGAGTCCTATTAAATAGGGGATTTATGATGATTCGTTCATCCCCTTGTTGATGGGATGAGGTGGCACTTTGCACAAAGTGTGGTTCCTCACTCCAATGGACTACTGGTAGGTCGGGCGAGTCTAAATCAAATCCAAAATGCTCGGTTGACTCAGGTCTTGATGGATTAGTTCTTATAAATTGACCGTCAGGTCCTCTTATTCTTGAAGAACTCATACAAGGTCATATGGAAGGTTTCAGGTTATTATAAGTAATCTAATTAAGACGCTTCCCCGGCAACGGTGCCAAAATGTTGCGGGCCAAACAAGGTGAATGGTTTCCTATTTTTGTCACATTCTCGTGCATTTAATTATCAACCTAGGGAGCTTTGTAAACTTGCAAAGAGTCGAAATTAGGTTACTACAATACCACTGGAGGTGAATCTTCTAATCCTACATTTGGGGGGTGTTCTTGAAATGGTTGTCAATCATTCCCGCACTCCTCAATAAATTACGTAAGAAGAACATAATTAAACCTACAGAAAATAAATCATGTACGCATTCCTGAAAATAAATCTACTACAAATGTTACAACTAATAAGCTAACAAATGTTCTTACGAAAGCAATAAACTAATTAAAATTAATAAACAAAAAGGAAATGGGGAAGAAATACTGGCTTGGAGTGGGCCCAGGCTCCAGCAGCTTCTTCCTGATCGAACACATGCTTAGAACTTCTGGAACTTTAATATATTCATCAAAACACTACAATTTATCTCTATACGTCTAAATGGATCTTTATTTTATTTCTATATATTCCTTAGAACGATCTGTGTGTGTTTATATAACACACCTATAGAACTTCTATTACAGAAGTGGTTACAACAGTCGATTCTTCCCAGACTAAATTAGAATAGTCTGGAAAATGCAATCGATGTCTGGCATTCTGTTCTGATGGTGGTGTGTTTGTTTTGGTTCGTGCTTTGCCAGGCATCAGTAAGATGTTTTGATATGTTGGTGCTATCTCCAATTTAGCTCTGCATGATGTAGAGCTAGAATTGGACCAGTCGCTACCATCCACATTATTCAAATCTGGTCAATGAGCAAAGAATCCATGTTGCCTTCCTTATGAGGAAGGCACCTTGTTATCGTAACACCTTCTGGTTGTAGGGAGGTGCTTGCCTTCTATTAGTGCCTTTCATCTATGGGGAGGTGCTTGCCTTCTGTTTGTGCCTTTCGAATGTGGGGAGGTGCTTGTCTTTGGTTGGCACCTTCCAGTTGTAGGGAGGTGCTCACATTCATTTGGTGCCTCCTAACTGTAGGTAGGCGCTCGCATTCAGTTGGCACCTTTCGACTGTAGGGAGGTGCTCACATTCAGTTGGAACCTTCCAACTACAGGGAGGTGCTCATATTTAGTTGGCACCTTCTGACTACAGGGAGGTGCTCTTCTTTGGTTTGGCACCTTTCGATTGCAGGGAGGCACTTGTTCCCTTGGCGCCTTTCGATTGCATGGAGGCGCTTATGTTCTCTACATTGACCCCCAATGAAATAAAGTGCCAGGTCTATCAAAAGACCTCAACTGTTCCAAATCTAACTAAATCAAATGCAATTCCACAAAACATACTAAAAGCACACAAATTAGATAACACGCATAATTATATCAAATATCTATATAATCATTCATAAAATTATGCAATATTTATTATACAGTCACATATTGATCAAAGAAATATGTAAAAAATATGAGCATTTCTGGTGCTCATCAAAGTTATCAGTCTATGATCTTATCCAAAAATCCCCTAGGCATAGAGAAGCTTTAATGGAGATCCTCAAGTCTATCGAGTTAGAATCCCAAGACTCTAATGCCTTCAATAGTTTTGTAGGAAGTATTAGGACATGCATGTAGCCATCCATCACCTTTTATGACTTTGAAATAAAATCAATAACATCAAAATTTGTGGATCCTCCATTGCATATCATGGCCTTGATAGATAAGAAGCCATTCAAAAGAGTCTTAATCGACATCGGCTCATCCATTAACATAATAACTACCACTACCCTTCACCACCTCAAGCTACCACCTTACCATATTTCCAATTCATCATTCACCCTTAAATCATTTAACGATGCTTTGTGTACCACAGTTGGCACTGTTGTTTTGCCCATCGAAGTAGGGGCCAGAATGTTGCACATAATGTTTCATATTTTGGAAGGAACCATGGTGTACAATGTACTCCTTTGTAGACCTTGGATGAGGGAAATGAAATGTGTTCCTTCAATACTCCATAAATTCTTGAAATATGTTCATGATGGACAAGTCCATTGCATCCCCGCGGATGTAGAACCTTTTAAGTATTGCAATTTTATTTCAAATCCTTATGAATCCATGTTGCCTTCCACTCATTTATTTTTATCACCATCTTCATCCAATATACCTTCTTCATATTCTCATCCATCTTCTTATTCTAATCCATCCACATATTCTTCCAAAGCTTCTATTCTTGAGGAGTTACCCATCACCGAGCCTCCTAAATCATCAATTTCTTCCTATACATGTGGTTAAGGTCAATCCACTTTTGCCACAACATACACATCAACCATTCATTCTTACACAACCATTTCTTCCTCTTCATCAATGCCCCATCCACCTTCTTCTAATTTCACACCATCATCCAACCCTTCTCCATCAATAGATGTTTCACAAGTTGAAATTTTGGATTGTGAAATATTTAATTCACCGGAAACACCCACAACCACATCCAATATTGAGCCATCCATGTCCACATAATCCACAACAATAGCCCAAGTCGAGGTCCACATCACTAATCCTAGTATTGGTTAATACGTGGTCCAAGACGTCACCATCACACCCCCAACCATTCCCATAGCCAAGGATTTCGATCGTCCATGTGACCATCCTTTAACCATAGGTGTTGTATACGACATGGGCTCCACTCCAAATAGTATCAACTTTGTTTATGGAGGGTTAGACTCCTCAATTGGGATAAACCCACCTGATGAACCTAAAGAACCAAGGTATGCTAACATACCAAACATGACAAGATTTCCATCCCGTTACTTCAACATGGTTCATTTGCAAGTTCAAGGTCTAGGTTCCCATGAACAAGGGATGCATGATATCCTAGACGTTCCATATTGAGGAGCACATAATCTGTTAGGCTTAGGCTACACCCCACTTTCATCCATAGCTTCTCTTGAACAAGCTTTCAAAAGGCTTAGCATCAATGAAGAAGATAACAACACTCATCCATTTCCCTCAATCTCTTCTCTTGAGCAAACTCTTCAAGAGCTTAGCATCGATGAAGTGAACGAGGATTACCCCCTCTATTTTTTGTACCCAATCCCAAACTCTGCTGAGGAAATTTATGAAGAGTTTGAAGTAATGTCAAACAATTCCAATGATTCTAAAGAGGATGCTCCACCCATCATCCCCATTACCCAATAGGATGAGTTTTATCTCAGAATGTTCCCCATTCATAAGCCCATATTTTGCTTACTTCTTCTACAAGAACAAGTTGACCCACCTAGTGAACCACCTCCCACATGAGTTCCATTCAGCCAAATCCAAAATTTGTAACATATGTATAAAAAAAAAAAATTAAAAATAAAAAAAAATTCTTTAAATGTACATAGAATTTGATTTCATGTTTGTTGCTGCTATCCAGGGCTAACATGTCTCAACATCGATTCAAATCCAATCATCCCACCTATCCATTTATCCAAGTCATCACACCTTTCTTCCTATAAGTCAATATGAATCCTATTGACTTATTCACCCCGCTTCGCAACCCATACAATTCGGCTAAGCCAATTCCAATTGACATAAGCCTTATTGATATGGATCAGATTTCCTTACCACCCTCCTTTTCATAATTCATCATGTTCAAGAAATTATTAAAGGCTTCAGCCAATTACATACCTCCTTCCCCTCCACCTTCGTCCCCATCTTCAACCAAGAGACTTGATGTTTTTTAGGCATAGTTAGATAACTATAAACAAGAAGAGTTGGATGACATCTTAGATGATATTAATCTGATCCTAACACCACATCAACTTGAGGACGGTTCACATATGTCTATTGAAGATACTATCACATCAAACCTTAGTTCAAATCCTGATGATCCACAAATTGTCAAGCTTGGAAAAATTTTATCATACGATGAATAAGAGCAATTCATCGCTCTCCTCAAGAGGAAGAAAGACGTGTTTGCATGGTCCTACAAGGATATGCCTAGACTTGAACCTAGTCTTGTGGTCCAAAACCTCACCTTACATCTTGATGCCAAACCAATCAAACAAAATCTTAGGAGGATGCATCCTACCATGGCCCTCTTAGTAAAAGAAGAACTTCAAAAGCTTCTAGACATCAATTTCATCGTTCCTATTGACTATTATAAGTGGCTTTCAAACATGATACCCATTTTTAAGCCTAACAGGGTGATACACATTTGCAATGATTTTTGAGACCTCAATAAAGCGTGTCGTAAGGATGACTTTCCTCTTCCAAACATAGATACTCTTTTCAATACTTACGAAGGCCATGAAATATTTTTTCTCATAGATGATTTTTCTGGACACAACCAAATTTAAATAAATCTAGATGACCAACACAAAATGGCATTCACAACACCTTGGGGGACCTTTTGCTTTAAGGTTATGCCTTTTGGCCTTAAAAATGTAGGAGCTACTTATCAACGAGCCATGACTTATATATTTAATGATTACAAGCATAATATTATTGAAGACTACGTGGATGATCTCTTGGCTAAATATAAAACTCGACAAGAGCCCATTGAGGTATTGAAAAAAAATTGACCGACTTCTAGAGCATAAGGTGAGGTTAAATCCTAAAAAGTGTGTCTTTGGTGTTACCTCAGGTAAACTTTAGGATTCATTTTCTCCAATATAGGTATTGAAGTGGACCCAAACAAATTCAAGGTCATAATGGAAATTCCACATTCAACGAACATTAAGGAATTGCATAGTCTACAAGGAAATATTCAATCAATCAAACTGTAGCACCCTAAAATTGGCGTAGTAAAATTACAATAATTACATTCACCTTAGTAAATAATTTAAAATTCAAATTTAACCTCCCAAACCGCCCGTTAACCGTCGGGTAATCCGTTTCCCCCTTTTTCGTGCCAATTTTAGAGGTTGTTTTGACCGTTTGACGATATCGTCGCCGATCAGACGATATCGCCCCGATTTGACGATTTCGTCTGGACTAGGACGTCCAGACGATCTTGTCGCAAAACTAATTTTGCAAAGTTGGATTCTGTTCCAACGGGTCTCCAATCCGGGCAGAAGCGTGTCTGCGCCGTTAGGGACCCTCCCCCGTTGGAGATCTCCCAAATTGGGATGATCTCCAACCTCCTAACTACTCCCCTAAGCCTATTTAATCCTAAGCTATTCCCTTAGCACCCCCTGGCTGAAATTCTCTGCAATTAACTCCATCTACGTTAAATCATCCCTATTTTGCATTTGCATTGGTCCCATACCAATTTTGTTGCAGGTACATCACTATTTTTCAGTCGGAGCCAGCACCTATCGTCGTCGACGAACCTGTTCAGATCGGAGGCGAACCTGTCGAATTCGAGGCGATTTCGTACTGATGCGAGACGATCTCGACTGCAATCCATATTGAGGCAATCAGTGCCTGAAGTTTGCACTTCTCAACCTTGTTTCTACTGTTTTATTCTGCAAATTAGATAATTTATTCAGTGTTTATGTTATTTTGCATTTGGAGTTCACCCATTTAGCTTAGATTGCATACTAAGATCAGCATTTGTCATTAGAATATTATAATCTGCTTAAATTTTTGTTCATAACTATTATCCAATATTCATACATTCATTTGGTGTTGTTTCCCTCTGTTAGCACAGTAGTATTCGTTGTATTTTGTATCTATTTTTCTGCTTGTAGGTCTCTGACGAATTCGTTTGATGAATTCGTCAGATCTCAGATGATTCTGTCAGATCTCAGATGATTCTGTCGAATTTCAGATGATCCTGATTGCTTCAAACATCAGAATCATCATCAGACATCCGGATCAGGTATTCCTCATTTTGTATTCTAAAAATTCTTTGTTTATCTCTTTAAATCTATTTTCTGTATTCATTGAACTTGCATTTTCATGTAGATTAATCTAGATTCATTTGGCCAAACCTAGGATATGAATGCTTAAAGTTAAAAATGAACACATTAAAACACATTCCAAACCTAGGCGTGGAAACTGCCCTTAAATGTTTCCTGGTGAACCCACCATCCATCGAAAAATCATCAAAATACACCTCCCTTGAGAGGCGGGACCTTCGCAAAGTCCTCTCAGTCCGAGGTACCGCGACATCCTTTTCCCATCCTCCTTTCGGGCACGGATCCAATAGCCTGAAGGTAAGGATGCGAAAAATTTGGAGCGATACATTTTGGTGAACCCGACGTGAATGCATCATAACCTTTTGAAAAACAAAAACAAAACAAAAACATATATAGAACAACTAAAACATAGATGCATTTTAAAACATTTAAGTTTGAAATCATGTTTAGATGGTAGCTCCTAAGAAAAGGTTAGCAGTTACTATAAACGTAGAAAACCAATTGGCAGCCATAGAAGTCAATTCTGTCCTTAGTGTGCTTGAAACAAGTAGAAATCAATTCCTGTGGAACGAACTTGATAGAAGACTTAGTCTCATCTCATCTAGGTCCACACAACTTAAGCAAATCAAGAGGCTAGTCCTAGATAGAATCCTGGATCCTCATCAACTAGTTTTTTATCATGAACTTCAGAGAGCTCTGCCATAGATGGTTAGCTTATAGGAGAGCTCTAGTATCTTCAGAATTGTTCACTCTCGAGGAATACCTCAGAGACACAAGCTGTGGTGCACCCGTTTCTAGGGTCGTGTAGAAGCCCAAGAGGTTGTTCTTACGATTAGGGGAAGATGGAATAGAGTTCCTAGAGCTATGTTATATCGCGAGTATTGCCGTGAGATTTACTTTTATCAACCGAGAATCTGAAATACATGGTATCTCTATAGCTCTTTTCATCAAATTTTTAAAAGAAAACTTTCAATTTGAAGAAGAACACTTCATGACTCCTGAACAACTCGAACCTATTAATGATATTCATAAATTGTTTATAGAAAACTAGATTATTACTTCAGTATTATTTCTTGCATTTATTGTGTTATTTGCTGTCTTTATTATATTATTTCAAAAAAACTAAAAAACTAAAAAATCAAAAACTTAGCAAAAACTTAAACATTTCATTTTCAAATATTGTAGTAGGTATATAGTAAATATATACCTCTTAATTTGTTGCATATATATATATATATATATATAAATATATATATATATGCTGAAAATCAAAACTTAGCACCATGCCTAAACTTAGGAATGGTAAAGAAACTTTAGGAGAAGGAGAAGATTGGTTACAAGATACAACTAAAGACCCAAATGTCCTTCTTGGAGATTCAAATCCGGAAGGAGAAACTCTAGGTCAATCAGACGAGGACCTAGGTGAAGATAAGGAACAAGAAGGAAGTGTTAAAGAGGATGGATCCTCATCCCCTAGAGTAGCTCCAAATGGAACTATTGCCTTTGACAATGCAGAGCATTTCAAGAAATTTCTCATGGATAACATTGATGACCTTAATGTGGCAATTCGCCTTGATAAAGGGCAAATCAGTAACACTCAAGCAGCCATGGAATATATGTGCAATATGCGCACTAATCCCTTGTCTTTCATTGATCAAGAAAGTGACAAGGCTGGGCCATCCAATACGGATATGGTCACTATGGCTCAAAACATGTCAAAACAACAAGGTTACCCAACCTCCTAAGGAACTCGTTATTCAACCTAAAATCACTCCCACACAAAAGAAACCTTCCTTCACTACTTTGTTCCGCCAAACTATTGAGCAATATGCTTCAAGTAAACAAAAACCTAAAACAAAGCCAAATACAAACTTTCAACAATCCGGAATACAACATAATACAACTTCAAAATTCCTCCATAATACTTTTCCTACCAATACTTTACACAACAGTAACATGGCATCTAATCTTCATGTTCCTCCATCATATGCCCATAAAACTCATGTCAATGCCCTACCAAACCAATATGGGGGGCAAACTAGTAATCTGGAAGCCATGGTGAAACAATTAGCTTCACGTATGGACCAGATAGATCCCTACCGTCCCTCGTATAATTATCGAGAGATCTGTAGTCAACCTTTGGACCCCATAGTTGTAGCTCAACCATACCCTAAGCATTTTCCCATGCCCATCCTACCTATATATAAAGGAACCGAAGATCCCATAGAGCATCTTCGCATGTTTAGGATAGCATGTCACGACATATCGCATGACGACTTGCTATTACTAAAAATGTTCCCCAAAAGTTTAGGTGGAATGGCATTAGAGTGGTACTATCAATTGCCCACTCATTCTTTGAGAAACTTCGAAGAAACAACGGAATCATTTGTCCATCAATTTAGTGCCTACATCGAGAGGCATGTAACTATTAAAGACCTATACAATTTAAAACAAGACAAGGATGAATGTTTTGCCGATTTCTTAGCTAGATGGAGGCAATTGATAGGAAAACTGCACTTTGTGCTGCCTTATAGGGAAATGTTGGACATTTTCATCAACAATTTACAAGAACAGATATCTTATGAGCTATCAATCGCTACTTTAACTACCTTCGATCAAGATATAGATTTAGCTCGAAGAGTAGAAGATGCCCTCATTAGGAGAGGCCAACTTAGGAAGAAGGATGATGAGAAAACATCTAGAAATCAATATAAAAACAAACAAGTTGTCGGTGATGGAGTCACTGACAGCAGGAATGTTGCTAATATCAATGCAACGAAGACAACAGAAAAATTCATATTGAAACCTCCTGACAAGCCTCCTCGAGAATTCACTAGATTAAATCAACCCTTATCAACTATTTTACCTCAATTACTCGAAAGAGGTTTGATCCAATTACCAGCTATCCGGGAACCTGACCCAACTATACCCGGATACAGAGCTGACTTGCACTGTGATTTCCATAGAGGACCTGGACATTCTACCAATGCTTGTAAAAGGTTGAAACATAAAATACAAGATTTGATTGACAATAATGAAATGGAAGTGCAAGCCTTCCAACCTAAACAAAACCCTCCCAATAATACTCAAAAGACCATTCCCCAAAATCAAAATCAAAATGCCAATCAAACTCTAGACATATTTCAACACCCTTTACCAAGACATGGTAAAGAGGTAGCCAATCAAATCGAACATCATAATGTTCCCCCTCCTACCCGATATGTAGGAACCATTAGCGGACAATTACCTATTCAGGATCCTCAAATATTTGACACGACCTTATCCCTAGTTACGACCAGGCCCTTACATAATTTTCAAACTTCTGATTCTAGTGATATAGAATCAGATAGTGAAAGTGAACTAGACATTACTTCAAACCAATCGAATAGTTCTGAAAATGAATCAGATCCTATTCAACCCGTCACAGATGCTATGGTTCCAGAAGAACCATTTCCTAGAAGAGTCACTACTCGACCTTCTTCTAATATATTCCTTTCTAATGAACAAGCCATTAATGCTCAACCGAGACCAGTTCAGCGTCTTCACTATAACATTGTAGGTACCATTGGAGTCGTTACTCGACAACAAGCTCAAAACTCTCAACAAGAACCAAACCAGAATGATGGATCGATTCCATTCATTTTGAAAAACCCCAATAAAGGGAATCATGTTCCTACTGTTCAATCTAAACCCCCTTACAATATTAATGAGCAATTGTCCAATACTACGGCCAGAATTTCCCTCTTAGATTTATTAAGATCCTCTCCCACCCATAGGGATGAGTTGATGCTTACATTGAGCCAAATGATGGTACCTCAAAACATTCAACTCGAAGCTATGGCCAATACTATCATCACTCGAGAGATTGATTGTATTGACTTTCGAGATAAAGATATCCCACAACACGGTTTACATAAGGACAATCCCTTATACATTACTTGCTCTAATTGGAGATGTAGTCTGTCAAAAGAGTTTTGATTGATAATGGCTCATCTCTAAACATTTGCACTTTTGACTTCTACCAACGATTTGGCTTTAGAAGTGATGAAATGAAGAAAACTGATATGATT
Organism: Wollemia nobilis; assembly: GCA_028583015.1. Taxonomy (NCBI): domain Eukaryota; kingdom Viridiplantae; phylum Streptophyta; class Pinopsida; order Araucariales; family Araucariaceae; genus Wollemia; species Wollemia nobilis. The sequence continues at coordinate 30,529 of JAQPPZ010000276.1, forward strand.
ATCAAAGCTTTTAATGACGAAACACAAGAAACATGTGGAGTTATTACCCTCCCATTGCAAGTTGGCCCTAGAACCCTAGAAACAACCGTGTTTATTGTACATTGCCCAACATCGTACAATATACTTTTGGGTCGCCCTTGGATCAACGCCATGCGAGCGGTCCCATCAACCTTACACCAATGTGTTAAATTCGAGTTTAAAAATCAGTTGGTCACTATTCATGGTGACCCTAGACCTTTTGATATGTGTGCTTTGGCAGAACCCGTTGGAGTGCAATTTTGCCCTGCTCTGTCATCCACACATCCTAGTTCTTATTTTTCATCTAAAACTGTGAAACATACACCTATAACTTCACCTATTTCCTCTCCATTAATTTCATCCTCCTATATAGATCAACAACCCTCTAAACAAATCATTTTAGAACCTCAAAAAGATCTTAAGTCTACAACCAATCCTTCAAGTTCTATCCCTATAAATTCAAAACCTATAGACACATCTATCATACCTTCCACATCTAAAGATATAGGTAATAAGCCTTCTACATCTTATGCCCTTTCTGATGAACTCTTACCAGATTTATCTACAACCTTAATATCAGAAAAAACAAATGCTTTCATGCAAGATTCAAACCTTTTAAATAACTTGCCGCCATCTCCTCGTACTTTGGGCCTCCCACAACCTATGGGAAGTACTTACCAAGTCGGGAGTTGTGCCTTCATTTATAAAGGATATGACTAGGGAAGAATCCCTCGGAATATCAAAACTCATCATGAAGGATATGCTCGGTGTTATTTTACCAATGATTATATTAAAGCTAAACCCATGATGCTTAAAATGGGATATGAAGGGAAAGGCTTGGGACCTTCCCAAAATGGCATGAAAGAACCTTTCGAGGTAGAACCGTGGCCTGCCCGCTGTGGTGTGGGCCTATTTCCTAGTAAGGGTCAACCCTTTCCTTTTGAGGATGATGATCATCTCATATGCTATCAAGATTATTTGGATAGGCATGTTGATTTGCCTCTTAAAAATCAGTCGTTTTCATGCAACATGCTATCCATAGCATACCCTGAAATGATTGCTGACCCCGATGAAGAGTTGGAAGGAGATATCTTCCATGATGTCTCTGTTGAAGAGATGTTACACAATGGATTTTATTTTGATGGTTCTATACCAACTATAGCCCAACTTGAGGCCACTGATCCTCAGAATGAATTATCTAAATTAACCTTACAAGAATTACAAGAATTGGGCGTTTCACCCGCCCCACCTAATTTTGAAAGAGATCTACACATGGAGGTAGAAAACGTCATTAAAATTAATATTGGAACTGAGGACAATCCTCACATAATCAATATTGGATCAGAATTAAGTCAAGAAAAACAAGAACAATACATTGCATTCCTTAAAGAGTATGAAGATGTCTTCGCTTGGACATATGAAGATATGCCAGGTCTAGACCCTTCCGTAGTCATGCATCATCTAGTGGTCCATCCGGATGCTAAACCTGTTAAACAAAAACTTAGAAAAATGCATCCCAAAGTGGCTCTGCTAGTCAAAGGGGAGTTAGAAAAACTCCTGAATGTTATCTTTATACAAGCTATTGATTATGCTGAATGGATCTCAAATGTAGTTCCAGTCACCAAGAAAGAAGCTACCAAAGTTAGGGTTTGCACAGATTTTAGAGATATTAACGTTGCATGCCCTAAAGATGACTTTCCTCTTCCAAACATGGATCAAATCATTGACTTCACTGTCGGAAGTGGGATGATGTCCTTAATGGATGGATTCTCCGGTTATAATCAAATTCGGATAGCTCCTGAAGACCAGGCTAAAACAACCTTTATTACCCCCTGGGGTACCTTTTGCTGGAAAGTGATGCCATTTGGCTTAAAGAACGCCGGTGCAACTTATCAACGAGCTATGACCTACATTTTTCATGATATGATGCATGATATCCTACATGATTATGTGGATGATATTATAGCTCGCTCTATTATTGAAAATAATCATTTAGATGATTTAAGGAAAGTCTTTAATCGATTACGAGAATATCTCATTCGATTAAATCCAACAAAATGCATATTCGGAGTTAAATCCGACAAACTATTAGGGGTTTTAGTTTCTTTACGTGGTATTGAAATCGACCCTCTCAAGATTGCGGCCATCACTGATATGCCCGCACCTACTAATATATCTGAGTTACGAAGTTTACAAGGTAAACTTCAAGCCATCCGTCGCTTCATCGATAAGCTGGCGGATAAAACCGGTCCCTTTCTTAAACTCCTTAAGAAGGATGTCCCCTTTAATTGGGATACAGAATGTAGAGAAGCTTTTGAACTTCTCAAACAATACCTCCTTAATCCACCTGTGCTTTCACCACCTAAATCCGATCGCCCATTTCTCCTCTATATTTTCGCTTCAGATTCTGCCTTAGGGGCTATGTTAGCTCAACTTGATGATGAAAAGCGAGAACGTGCTAATTATTATATTAGCCGAACCTTCATCAGTTATGAAACCCGCTACACAGCGTTGGAAAAACTATGTCTAGCAATCGTATTTGCTACGCAAAAATTAAGACATTATATGCTTAGTCAAAAAACTTATGTCATTGCTAAATATGATCCCTTGAGGTATCTCATGAGTCGACCTTATTTATCGGGTCGCACGACCAAGTGGGTTCTTGCTCTAAGCGAGTTTGATCTCACATTCATAGGACAAAAGTCCGTTAAGGGTCAAATCATAGCAGATCAATTAGCTGCTTGCACCCTTAGAGTCTACCCATCCCCTCATCATCGAGTTTCCGGATGAATGCCTTCAATTAGAGGCAGACCATACCGAACAATGGTCCTTATACTTTGATGGAGCCCGATGCATGAGTGGGGCTGGTGCGGGTATTATTTTAATATCTCTGCAAAAACATCTTATTCCTCTGTCCTTCAAATTGACATTTGCTTGCACCAACAATACTGCTGAGTATGAAGCTCTAATTCTTGGATTACGAGCTGCCCTAGCACTAAAAATTAAACACCTTTTAGTTTTTGGTGATTCCCAACTGGTTATAAACCAAATTAATGAAGTTTATCAAACCCGAGATGATAAACTGTGCCCATATAAGGCCTATGTTTTACAATTAATGTCTTTATTTGATCAAGTTACCTTGGAAGCTATTCCTCGAACTAGCAACCGTGCAGCTGATGCTATGGCCGCAGTTGCATCTCTCCTGCCCTTGGAGTTAGATGACGAATATGCCACTATCATTATTCGTCGACTCCAGGAACCCGCTTCAAATAAGTCATGCTTAGAGCCTTTGGATGTGTTTCTAATCAATGAAACTACTCCCGAACCTTGGTATACAGACATATTTGATTTTCTTCAAAATGGGACTTTCCCTGCCAATTCTAATAGAAACCAGCGTCGGTTATTACGTCGACGAGCAAGTCGATTCGTAATAATTGGCAATACTTTATATAGGAGATCTTTTGAAGGTATCCTATTACGATGTTTAAACTTAGAAGAGTCTAAATCAGCCTTGAGTGAAGCCCACGATGGATCTTGTGGAGGACACTTTAGTGGTAGTGTCATTGCTAAAAAGCTCCTTCGGATAGGATACTTTTGGCCTACCATGGAAACGGATGCACATGAGTATGTGCGCCATTGCGACAAGTGTCAAAAACATGCTGACCTTGTCCATGCGCCTGCACAAGAGCTGCAGGCTATTTCATCTCCTTGGCCCTTTTCTAAATGGGGCTTGGATATTATTGGCAAAATCAATCCTGTGTCATCTGATGGACACAAGTTCATCATAACCGCCACTGAGTATTTCACGAAGTGGGTCGAAGCTATGCCTTTAGCTTCCTGCATTGGCACACAAGTTTCTAAATTTATTTTTAATCAAATCATTTGCAGGTTCGGAATTCCTGCCAATCTCATCTCTGACAATGGAACTTGCTTCAAAAATAAAGATGTTAAAAAATTATGTCAAAAATATAAGATTCAACATCGTTGGTCCACTCCCTATTATCCTCAGGGTAATGGTCAAGCAGAAGCATCTAACAAAACCTTAATCAAAATTCTCAAAATATTGGTCAATAAAACTGGCCGTGATTGGCACATTCAATTATATCCAACCTTGTGGGCCTATCGAACTAGTGTTCGAACCCCCACGGGAACTTCACCATTTGTTTTGGTATATGGTGCTTGAAGCAATTTTTCCATTTGAATTGGAAGTTCCTTCTTTGGCTCTGCTACTTCAAGATACCGAAGTAGGAGATGAATATCGTGTTTGCGAGACTCAATCAGCTGGAACTCCTAGATGAAAAATGCATCAATGCTTTGGAGCATCTCCGTGCTTACCAAAACAAGCTTAAAAGATCATATGCTAAAAAAGTTCGTCATCGATCCTTTGAGATCGGTGACCTTGTTTTAAAAGAAAATCAAAAAAATACAAATGCAACTAAGGACCTTAAAGGTAAATTTGAGCCCAATTGGCTTGGACCATACATTATTACTGCCAAATTTGAATCAGGAGCATACAAATTATCTACCTTAGATGGTAAAGAACTTAAAGAACCCATGAATATTTTGCATCTTAAACGTTACTATGCATAAATTTGGTCGCTTCATCCTTGTATATAATTTGTTTTCAAAATTTTTATCTTATATTTCTTTCAAATTTATAAAAATCCAAAAACATCAAAAATATTCATAATCATCCAAAATCTTCAAAAACTATCTATTGCATTTATTTAAAGCACTTGTTAAATTTTTTCTGCTCAAAATCAAAAATAAAACCAAAAATCAAAATAATGATAAAAATATAATAACAACTATATGCTTGACTCTTTCGAAACCAAAATAAAATAAAGAAGAAAGAGAGAGTCAACATTCTCAAAACTTCTCAAAATTATTTATATATATTTTCTTACAATTATTGCAGTTATATGTTTCAAATTATTTTTGGATAAATTAGCATTTATTTGGAATCCCTCACTTGCACACTCACAACAATAAATATCTTGATTTTATCTGGCATGATTACTAATCTCTCTTATATCAAAGTTCACAAAATTCAATTAAATAAAGTTTGAGCATAGAGAATTGATCTTGTTATTTACTTAAACCAAGCACATCTTTTCACAATAAAATGATTATATTTGTAATTTCCATGTTTTGCTACATAGTAGAACTGATTTCTTGAGCGAAAAGTTTCCCCTGCTATCCTATCATGCACATGGTCTAGAATCTTTGAGAATTGGCAAAAGGACAAGCTCACCCCTACCCAGAATAAAAATCCCTTGCTCTACAACTAATCCGAGCAAGTATCCCTAGCACAGAAAAGGAAAAGAAAAGTTCAAGAAAGAAAAAAAGAGAAAAGAAAAATGTTATTTCAGCAATATTCCAAGCATTATCAAGCAAAAAAAAAAAAAAATAATACAAAGTTCAAAAGAAAAACAAGAGAAAAGCAAAAGCAAGAAAGAAATAAAATCCCTTTCCCTACCCTTTGAAAAGAAAAGAAGGGTTGATGAGCTTGAATCCCTGGAATTCTCAATTATTCGAAAACTGTGAGGTAAGCCCCATAACAAGTGGTTTGTGCCCAACCTGCTTGGCCTTGGGTAACTCCTAGCGTGGTGATATGTCTGTCACATTAGCGACCTTCTTTTGTACAGACCTATGTCTGCTTATGGATTAGCTAGCTCTTGATAATCCGACCTACATAGTAGTCTAGTATGGTTATATGCATCTACATCATGGTTAATGAACACTTATTTGGTTTCTTCAAATCACTTGTATCATATTATCTTGCTCAAAACTGGTAAATGAACAATGCAATTGCACACACATTTGTATTTGAGAGATTTTGTGTATCATTATGATAAATCAAGATCGGAAATGAATTCACATATGCACATGGGATTCCTTATAAATCTAACTTTTGTCTTCAAAATAATTTGAAATATTATTTTTTGCAACTTGTTTGGAATAAATCAAGTATAGTTGTTTACCATAAAGACAACTATATAATAGAAAAATCAAAAATTTCTTTCAAAATATACAATCAAAACATATATATCTGGTTGACTTTCGCGACGATGGTATAGTTTCAAAACCAAAATTGGAATTTTATGCCTAGCGCAAGTCCTCATTTTCATATTTTCTGTTCATCAAAAATCAACCATGCAATAAAACTATCTTTTTTGGATTTTCGCGATGATGGTATAAGTCTATACCTACATATTCTATGCCTAGCGCAAACCATTGTAACAATTTTTATTCCCCATTTATTAAAAATCATGAAAACCATATGACTTAATTCATTATGTTACACAAATTATGCTTTTAAAAAGCAAACCCATTTTCATTATTTCATGTCATTATGTCAACCTTCAATTTTGCAATGATGGTATAATTCCTAAAGAATTATCCAAAAAAAATTCACACTTAGGAATTTATGCCTAGCAAAAATCATTTTAAAACATTATTTCATGCACAATATTTTTTATGAAAATCTGAAAACAAACCATCATCATCATCATCATTTGCACTATTGCACCAAAGTCTTAAGACAGTCTCTTAAGCACTCTTTTACTTTTAACAATATTTCTATAAATGGGACTAGCTTGACGACCGAGTGAGCAGCGACTCCATGAAATGGTCTATAATAGCGACAATGTCCTTTGAAATTATTGTTAGAAGTCTCTTTTTATTTTTATTTTCATTATTATCACATCACAAACAACCAATTTGTTACATCAGATTATTTCATTTAAAATATTACAAGCATGACATTCAAATTATAATATTTCCAAACGACATAATTACATCCAATTATCAAATCAATCAATCAAACATAAAAGCATCATAAGCATCACATAATACAAGTCATATGATCAAAACTATATATCATATATATATCAACAACATATATACATCATCAAAACTGGATTGGTATGCCACAATCTGTACCTCGGCATACTCAATCCTCTATAAAAATAATAATACAACAATATGAGTCTGTACAATGTCAGTGCAGCCCTCTAGCCTCGAGAGCCCCTCGAGCTCTCTGCCTCATCTCCTCCCCCGCCCTGAGGTGGACGAGGTGGCCCCATCGCCGTCTGTGTAGTCCTCGTCCTCGACCGGGACGTGGTCCTCGATGACCCGATCCTGATCGGATCTGCGATGTTAGCTGGCAGGGGTAGTCTATCCGCCTCTGGCACCAGCTGGAAGTATAGTGTCTGGTAAAATGTCAGCTGGGCGATAGCCCGTGTCAACTCCCCAGAGCTCGCCCCTCCGCCCCGTGCCCTGAGGCGTGCAATCTCATCCCGCAGCTGTGACACCTCAGCCCGGTGGCGTGCAGCCTCATCCTGTAGCGTCTGCACCTGGGCCTGGAGATGATCTCTCTCCGCCCGGAGAGTAGCCATCTCACTACTCTCTCCTGTGTCGACACCCTTGCCCTTATCGGGCGATGGTGGCCTCTATGGAGATGGGGGTCTCGCCTCCCTCCTCTCCCTCTCTCTCTGTCGTGGCCTCTCCTGTGCTTGTGGCCTCCTCGCCTCTCTCTTGCCGTGACCCTGGGCTGCCTCCATCGCCGCTTGGTGCCGCCTCCCTATCCGACGCACAACCGCATGGATCGGACCCTGTGCCCTCGTCATCCGAGGAGGGCGGATGCCTACGTACCAGGCATCATAGCCATCGGCTACTCCTGCGTCGTCCCCATCCACTGGCTGGATGGGGGCATCATCCGTGTCCTGGCTCCAGAACCGCTGCATGTCGGGAGCCCCGCTAACCGTAGTGTTATCCCGGACAGTCCGAGAAAACTCGTAATCCCTCAGAGATGGGATCCCCTCGCTAGACCGAACTGCCTCAAAACTCGGTCGTACCTATGGAGCTCCACCTCTCCCCTCTCCATCCTCGGCCAACAAACTCGCCTAACGCGAGCCAACTCCTGTCCATCCTCGGCCCACCCTGGATGCTCCCTCCATGGCCTCCAGGTGATCTGGTCTGGGACTAAGTCATCCAGTAGCCTTCGGGACATCGGCAGGTCTATCCGTCGCTGTGCCCCTCTCCGGAGCCACCAGTAGAAGACTCGGGGCCTCTCCCCGTCAACCCCTGTCAGAGGAAGCCCTATCGGCCTCTGCACCGCAATGTGCTCCCAGCACCAAACCTGTAGTAGCGATGTCATAACCAGACATCGGCCGCCCTTGTACACGACCCCATACAGGATCCTGTACAATCGGCATAGAACAAAACTGCCCCATGAGAATCTATAGCCGTGGTCCCGCATATCGTAGATCACATCTGCGAGCATCCACGGCACCCTGCACCCGCTCTGGTGGCACAGCAGAAGTCCACCAACTACTCCAGCTAGAACCCGTGTGAGTGTAGATGCCCCAGGCATCTGGCGCAGTGCCTCGATATTAACTCCGCCCTTCTCCAGGGCGAAGCTCGGGTCACCGCACAGTCATCCCATAGCACGGCCCTGATTGGCCGTAGGAGTAATCAGCCGTCCTTGTATGGGGATTCTCAGAATCCTCCATACATCCTCCAAAGTGGGAGTCATCTCCCCTGTAGGTAGCCAAAAACATGAAGAGCCCGGATACCACCTCTCTGCTAGGGCTGTTAGAAGCCCCATATCTGTGGATACTTGTGGCATCTCCGCCACATGCTGCAAGCCGGCCTGTGCCAGCTGATCCCGCTCTACCTGTGTGAGAGCGGCCAAGTCATCTCTCAACCCGTCGTATTTCCATTCTCTGCTCTTTAGTAAACCTCTCTGCAAACATAAACAACAAAACAATAAACAATCATTAATAAACAATTCAAGTAATTAATAATGCAAGTTAAAATTCAATTTTATGCAATTGATGATATCGCCCACTATTGGACGATATCGTCCCAAATTTGAGCATAATCGTCTCCGATTTCGTAGTTCGAAATCGTCCCTAATTTGACGAAATCGTCCCCCTTTCGACGATTTCGCCCTCGGGCGAAATTGCCGAAATTGAGACGATTTCGTCGAAATCGGGACGATTTCGTCCCGACGACGTCGACGGCCCAAAAACGGCCGCGATGCTCAAAAATCACCTAAAAATTACCTACAAAGCATGTAAAATTAAATTAAAGCATCCTAGATAAGTCTGGACTCTTACCCGTAGACCGCGTCGGACCTCTGTCGATCTGTGCGTCGTCTCCACCATTTTTTTTCTTCAGAGCTCTAAAACCCAGAAAATGAACAGTAAAAATGAATTAGGGTTTTACCCTATTTTTCTTAATTTTATTCAAAAATAATTTTTTGCTTTTTCGCGTTTTTACCTCAAACGTTCGATTTGGGTAAAAACACGGAGGGGGCACCATAGTAAGTTGTCGTACGATTCGACCAAGAATCGTCGCCTAAAAATGGGAATAATTTTTGCTTTCTCGTAGATCGAGAAGAACTCATCTTTAACGCATTTTCTTCGGAAAATTTGCTAAAGAGGGGGCAAAATGTAGCACCCTAAAATTGGCGCAGTAAAATTACAATAATTACATTCACCTTAGTAAATAATTTAAAATTCAAATTTAACCTCCCAAACCGCCCGTTAACCGTCGGGTAATCCGTTTCCCCCTTTTTCGTGCCAATTTTAGAGGTTGTTTTGACCGTTTGACGATATCGTCGCCGATCAGACGATATCGCCCCAGATTTGATGATTTCGTCTGGGCTAGGACGTCCAGACGATCTTGTCGCAAAACTAATTTTGCAAAGTTGGATTCTGTTCCAACGGGTCTCCAATCCGGGCAGAAGCGTGTCTGCGCCGTTAGGGACCCTCCCCCATTGGAGATCTCCCAAATTGGGATGATCTCCAACCTCCTAACTACTCCCCTAAGCCTATTTAATCCTAAGCTATTCCCTTAGCACCCCCTGGCTGAAATTCTCTGCAATTAACTCCATCTACGTTAAATCATCCCTATTTTGCATTTGCACTGGTCCCATACCAATTTTGTTGCAGGTACATCACTATTTTTCAGTCGGAGCCAGCACCTATCGTCGCCGACGAACCTGTTCAGATCGGAGGTGAACCTGTCGAATTCGAGGCGATTTCGTACTGATGCGAGACGATCTCGACTGCAATCCATATTGAGGCAATCAGTGCCTGAAGTTTGCACTTCTCAACCTTGTTTCTGTTGTTTTATTCTGCAAATTAGATAATTTATTCAGTGTTTATGTTATTTTGCATTTGGAGTTCACCCATTTAGCTTAGATTGCATACTAAGATCAGCATTTGTCATTAGAATATTATAATCTGCTTAAATTTTTGTTCATAACTATTATCCAATATTCATACATTCATTTGGTGTTGTTTCCCTCTGTTAGCACAATAGTATTCGTTGTATTTTGTATCTATTTTTCTGCTTGCAGGTCTCTGACGAATTCGTTTGACGAATTCGTCAGATCTCAGATGATTCTGTCAGATCTCAGATGATTCTGTCGAATTCCAGACGATCCTGACTGCTTCAAACATCAGAATCATCATCAGACATCCGGATCAGGTATTCCTCATTTTGTATTCTAAAAATTCTCTATTTATCTCTTTAAATCTATTTTCTGTATTCATTGAACTTGCATTTTCATGTAGATTAATCTAGATTCATTTGGCCAAACCTAGGATATGAATGCTTAAAGTTAAAAATGAACACATTAAAACACATTCCAAACCTAGGCGTGGAAACTGCCATTAAATGTTTCCTGGTGAACCCACCATCCATCGAAAAATCATCAAAATACACCTCCCTTGAGAGGCGGGACCTTCGCAAAGTCCTCTCAGTCCGAGGTACCGCGACATCCTTTTCCCATCCTCCTTTCGGGCACGGATCCAATAGCTTGAAGGTAAGGATGCAAAAAATTTGGAGCGATACACAAACATTTCATTGCATAACTTTCTGATAAATTCAGGTCATTCAATCACCTGCTACAAAAGGGGGTATCATTTGCATGGACATATGAATGTCAAAAATCCTTTGATGACATAAAGTGATACCTAACTTCTTCGTCGGTCTTAGCTCCTCTTCTGAGGGTTCCTTTATATCGTTATGTCTCAGCAACAGACTCTACTTTAGGGACAATGCTTGCACAAAAAAATGAATAAAATCGAGAGCAAGCTATTTATTACATTAGTTGAACATTGGTGAGTTATGAAACCTGATACACTTATGTAGAAAAGTTGTGCTTAGCACTGGTTTTTGCCACTAAGAAACTTTGACATTATATTCTTAGCCATACAACTTACATCATAGCTATAAAAAATCCTCTGTGTTATATGATGTCTCGCACTTGCAATAACACTCGTACCGCTAAATGGATAATGCTCCTTATATAATTTGATCTTGAATTTATCAACCAAAAATCCATTAAAGGTCAAGTTATAGCCGATCAACTTGCGGAAGCTCCACTACCTAGTGATCATCCTTTGATTATAGAGATCCCAGATGATTTGGTATTTTTTATTACTAAATTAGAAGAAGATGTCATTCAAGAGGAAGACATCGATATCACCTTATTATTTTATGGATCTAAGTGTGAGAAAGTTCAAGGTAATGGAGTTGTCTTTCACACACCCCATGGGATTCCAATCCCTTTATCATTCAAGCTAGACTTTTCATGCACAAACAACACAACAAATTACGAAGCCCTAATATTAGGTATTCAATCAGCTATAGATATGGGAATTAAGTGTATCAGGATATTTGGGGATTCTCAACTTCTTGTTAAACAAGTAACTGAAGAATACCAATGCAAAGAACCTACCATCAAATTGTATCATGAACTAGCAATGAAATTGCTCTCAACATTTGAATGGTATGAAATCAATAACTTACCTCGATCAACTAATAGATTTTCATATGCAATGACCTCTCTTGGATCATTGATTCCAAAAGATGACTTGGGACCCTGATAATATCAATAATATCTAAAGAAGCCATTGTCTGTGTTGATCCTAAGGATGAAAATGATATTTTCTTTATCCATTCAGAACCATATGAGTCTTGGTAAAGCCAAATAGTAGCCTTTATAAAATTTGGAACACTCCCATATGAAATATCTCGGTCTACAAAATGCTCTCTCAAGCAAATAGCAGCCCATTTTATTCTTTTGGGAGATGTGTTGTATAAACATGGTTATGATGGAATCCTTCTTTGTTGTCTTGAACAAAGGGAGGCTCAACGAGCCATAGAGGAGGCACATGATGGTACTTTCAATGGTCATTTTAGTGGAATGGCCATTGCAAAGTGTCTATTATGCATGGGATATTATTGGCCCACAATGGAACGTGACTATTGCAAATATGTCAAAAATTGTAACCAATGTCAAGAACACGCCAAATTAACTCATATACCATCGCAAGATTTACAACCTATACAAATCCTTTGGCCCTTTTCATAATGGGGTCTAGATCTAATTGGTAAAATTTCACCTCCTTCATCGGAATAACATACATTCATCATCACAGCCACTGAATACTTCATAAAGTGGGTTGAGGCTATTCCTATAACAAGTACGATAGGAGCTCGAATCGTGGATTTCATACTCCACCACATCATCTGTCATTTTGGTATCCCCTCTAAAATTATTTTTGATAATGGCAAGTCTTTCAAAAACAAGGACGTTCAAGCACTTTGCACAAAATATAATATCCAACATAGTTTCTCGACTTTGTATTACCCATAAGAAAATGGACAAGCCGAAGCTACCAATAAGACCTTGATTGCCATTCTCAAGAAACTAGTCAATGAAAATCATAGAGATTGGCATACACAAATCCCTTTGGAACTATGGACTTATTGAATAAGCATTCAAATTCCAATAGGAGCAACACCATTTTCCTTGTTCTACGAAGTTGAAGCCATCATACCTCTTGATCTCAAGATTCCATCATTATGAATTTCTTTGCAAGAATTCATAGATGATGATACCGCTAGACAAGCACGTCTTAAAAAACTCACTCTTCTTGATGAAAGGTGAGTCAATGCACTAAAATACCTATGAGTTTATCAAGACCTCCTCAAACGTGCTTATAATGCCAAAGTCCATCTTCATGAATTTCGGGTAGGGGATCTTGTACTTAAATAGAACCAACAAAACACCAATGCTTTGCCACACCTTCATGACAATTTTGCAGCTAATAGGTTAGGTCCATACATAATCACTCAAAAAGTGGGTAATGGTACATATAGACTTACCGATTTAGAAGGCGTAGAGGAACATGAACCACTTAATGCTATCCATTTGAAGGCATTTTATTGTTAATATGATGTTCTATATGTGTATATATACATGGCTAAAAATAAAAATAAAAATCATCCACATAGGCATGTTCCCATTGCATACATATTGCATTTTCATATAGATATTTTAGCATGCATTTTTTACATTGCATTCATACATACTAAATTTTCACAATTGCATTTGCATCCACTTCACACACATTCCACTGCATTTTACAGCACGCATGCATTCCATTGCATTCTTTCATCTTGCATATTGCATTCATCCCATCCCATGTTCAATGATCATTTATAGTAGTGATGATATGACCAAATCCAAAAATTCAAGTTTCCACAGCTGAGGGTACCTACTTAAGAGCATTTATGCAATCCCCGCCAACAATCCCATTTATACAAAGTCACAGTAAGCCAAAATTTTCACTCACTCAACCACTATTAGTGTGTCTAGTAGCCTCTAGATAGATGTCCAGATTTCTTTAGGACCAAAAGCACTTCTCTCACATTAAGAAAGTCTTGAGTATTATCGATTGATTCCAAAAATAATATTGCACCAAACACACTTTTTCACATCTTAAAAATATTTTGAGTAAAAGAGGGATAACACCATACTTGGGTAGCACCTTGAAGTGAAAAGGATATTCCTCGCTTGCCCTATCATGCAACATAGTCCAAAATAAAAAATAGTGGTTCTCATCACTATCACAGTTGCTCTTCAAATACAAACACAAAAGAATAGAGTAGTAAGGATAGGGTCACATTCTCATCACACTTTGGTTGAGAATCCAATTCCCTAAAGCTCTACCCAAAGTTAAAAAAATTCACAAACACACCACAGATCCCTAAAGTTGTAAGGATCGTACTACATTCCCATAAGAAATTTATGTAGTCATCCTCAATGCCTAAATATCATATCATTGGACTATGGAGTGAGTCTCCATCGGGGCTATAGATGCTTAACTAGCATTGAAGTAAGCTCATGCGGGGCAACATGTCTCTCTTACAAAGAGGGAGACCTCTGACCGCACATACGAGTAAGCTAGCTTCTTGGTCAATTCCATGATAGGTCATGCCCAACTTACTTATAATGGGTTAATGAATTTCACATGCACACACATGGTTCCTTTATTTAATAGGGTCATTGTCATGCTCAAGATTTGGTCCATGAACTTCACTTGCATACACATTGGTCCTAAATAAAGTTAGACAACTATCAAGTAAGTTTGGTTGATATCACTAGTCTGTTTGAGTCTTTGAAAATATTTTAGTATTCCATATCAACATCCATATCTTCTTCCATATTGGTGTAAACTTAGCTACAAGAGACCAACAAAATGGACTCTGTATCGCTCCAAATTTTTTGCACCCTTACCTTCAGGCTAAAGGATCCGCACCCGAAAGGGGGATATGGGAAGGATGGGACAATACCTCATACTGAGAGGCCTTTAGAAGGTCTCACCTCTCATGGGAGGGGTATTAAGGTAATTTTTTGATGGATGGTGGGTTCACCAGGAAACTTTTGAATGGCAGTTTCCACGCCTAGGTTGGGAATGTGTTTTGAATACATTCTAATGCATGTAAAACTTGAAATGCAAAAAAATTCAGCCAGGGGAATGTCAAGGGGAGGGCCTAAGATTAAATAGGCATAGGAAGGAGGTTGGAAGGTTGGATATCATCCTAATTTGGGAGATCTCCAACGGGAGAAGTCTCTAACTACGCAGACATGCTTTTGCCCAGGTTAGAGACGTCGTTGAAACATAAGCTAATTATGAAAAATCAGTTTTGGGACGAAATCGTCTGGACGTTCTAGTCCAGAAAAAATCGTTCGATCTGAGGCGATATCATTTGATCAGCAACGATATCGTCCAACGGTCACAAAAAATCCTAAAATGATGCATAAAATGATGAAAGCGGTTAAAATGCAGTTCGGGGTTGAAATTTTGAATTTGAATTATTACTAAGGTAATTTTAATTATTTCTAAGGTTTATTGCGCCAATTTAGGGTGCTACATTTTGCCCCCTCTTTAGCAAATTTTTTGAAGAAAATGTGTCAAAGATGAGTTCTTTTCGATCTACGAGAAAACAAAAATTATTCCCATTTTTAGGCGACGATTCTAGGTCGAATCGTACAACTTACTATGGTGCCCCCTCCATGCTTTTATCCAAATCGAACGTTTGAGGTAAAAACATGAAAAAGAAAAATTTTAAAAATGTTTTTAAGTGTTTTTGAATAAAATTAATAAAAATAGGGTAAAATCCTAATTCATTGTTACTGTTCATTTTCTTGGTTTCTAGAGATCTGTAGAAAAGATGATTGAGACAACGCACAGATCGACAGAGGTCCGGCGCGGGCTACGGGTAAGGGTCCAAACTTAATTTAGAATGCTTTAATTTAGAATTTCATGCTTTTTAGAGTAATTTTGACTGATTTTTGAGCATCGCAGCCATTTTTGTACCATCAACGTCATTGGGACGAAATCGTCCCAATTTCGCCGAAATCGTCTCGATATCGTCAATTTCGTCCAAGGGCGAAATCGGCGATATGGGGACGATTTCGTCTAATAAGGGACGATTCCCTCTTATGAAATCGGAGATAAATTTGCTCAAATTTTAGACGATATCATCCAATTGTGGAAGATATCATCATTTGTATGAAAGTGAACTTATTTTACTTGCATTTTTAATCACTTATTTTATTAATGATTTTATTGTTTTGTTGTTTATGTTGCGGAGAGGATTACTAAAAATATAGGAATGGAAATACGAAAGACTAAGGGATGACTTGGCCACTCTATCTCAGGCATATCAAGATCAGTTGGCTCAGGTCAGCTTGCATCACATGGTAGATATGCCACAAGTTTCTACAAATATGGGGCTATTGACAGCCCTAGCAGAGAGGTGATATCCGGGTTCTTCTTGTTTTTGGTTACCGATAGGGGAGATGACTCCTACATTGGAGGATGTATGGAGGATTTTGAGGATCCCCATACAAGGATGGCTAATAACTCCTATGACCAATCAGGGCCATGCGATGATGCGACTATGCAAAATTTTGAGCTTTGCCCTGGAGAAGGGCGGAGTGAACATCGAGTCGCTATGCCAGATGCTTGGGGCATCCAGACTAACACAGGTTTTGGCTGGGGTGGTAGGTGGTCTGCTACTATGCCATCAAAGTAGATGCAGACTACCATGGCTACTGACAGATGTGGTCTACGACATGAGAGACCATGGGTACAAGTTTGCTTGGGGGAGATTTGTACTATGTTGATTGTATAGGATCCTACATGGGGTCATATACAAGGGCGATCGATGTCTAGTCATGAAATCACTACTGTAGGTTTGGTGTTGGGAGCACATCATGGTGCGAAGGCCAGTAGGGCTCCCACTGATAGGGATTGATAAGGAGAGGCCTCGAGTTTTCTACTAGTGGCTCCGAAGAGGGTCACAACAGCGGATAGATCTACCAGTATCCCGAAGACTACTTGATGACCTTGTCTCTGACCAGATCACCTGGAGGCCTTGGAGAGATCATCCAGGGTGGGTCGAGGATGGATAGGAGATGGCTCACATCAGGAAAGTTTGCTAGCTGAGGATGGAGAGAGGAGAGGTGGAGCTCCACCGCTATGACCGAGTTTTGAGGCAGTTCGGTCTATAGCAGGGGATCCCATCTCTCAGGGACTACGAGTTTTCTCAGACCGTCCAAGGTAACACTATAGTTAGCGGGGCTCCATATATGCAGTGCTTCTGGATTTAGGACATGAACGATACCCCCATATAGCTAGTGGATGGTGATGATGTTGGCGTTGCTGATGGCTATGATGCCTAGTACACAGGCATTCGCCCTCCTCGAATGACAAGGGCTCAGGGTCTAATTCATGCAGTTGTGCATCAGATGGGGAGGCAATGCCAGACAGCCATTGAGGCAGCACAGGGTCATGGTGGGAGAGAGTAGAGGAGACCACAGGCTCAGTAGATGTTGCGGTAGCAAGAGATGAGGGAGGAGAGACCCCCTTCTCCACAGAGAGAGAGGCCACCATCGCTCGATAAGGGCAAGGGTGTCGAGGTAGGAGAGAGTAGTGAGATGGCTACTCTCTAGGCAGAGACTGTTTGTCTCCAGGCTTAGGTGTAGGCCTTGTAGGATGAGGCTGCACGACACCAAGAGGAGGCCACATAGCTCAGAGATGAGGTCGCATGCCTTAGAGCACAGAGTGGAGGAGCGAGCACTCGGGACTTAGCACAGGATATTGCCCAAATCATATTCTACCAAATGCTATACTACCAAATGGTGCCATAGGGGTA